>CAESWR010000566.1:222636-232648 GCA_903171835.1 Mullus surmuletus | reverse complement strand
GTGTGCTGCATGACCATAACTGCAGAAGATGCAGCTCAATGAGGAAAGCATTTTTTTTTTTGCACAAGTTTCGTGCCTTTCCTAGTTGATATTTCATTTTGATATTTACTGGTAAGATAAAAAATGAATTTAAGAGATTCATTTTGTCTTGTTTGCCATAGATTTTTTCATTAAAACAATATTTTTTTCAAAAATGAGGCAGTGAAAAAGAGGGGTTGTCTTATATTCAGGGTCGTCTTATATTCGGGTCAATACGGTAGTTTCATTACCTTTTGTAAGACTTTTTCACAACCTTCAATATTTTTTAATACCTCACCGCCACTGCAAGCAATAACCGTTTCCATCAGTGACACCTTTCCCGTGACAGTTTTAGATTACGATAAAGACTATAGACCACTATAATACAACAGAATCCAAATCATTCTCAACATCTGCCACGTACATTCTGGCGCTCTCAGAGACAATTTACCAAAGCACTTATAATAGTCTAGTTTTTTATGTTACCGGTTCATCTTTGGTTTTCAACAAAAGAATACAATTTTTTTGGGAATCAAACTCTTTTGACAGCTAATTCAGAAAAATGCCTTCATAAATGTAAGACCTCATAAAGTAGTGATAAGACTTTTTAAGGGTCTTAATTTCACCAAAATTGATTTATCAGCATTTAATACTTTTCAAGACCAACGGATACCCTGTCAAATAACGATAATGACGCTAACATATAGCATTTGAACGTAACATTACAGAGTCAGAACAGACTGTGCAAAGCAATACACAAAGACAAAAACAGTCAACTGGAATAAGCCATTACTCTTTCCAATCAGATTAACAGGTTCGTCATTACCAAAATGAAAAGTCCTACCTCCCTTTATCTACAGAGGCTCTGATCTCCATCACTGTGCGGCAGAGTTTTTGCAAACGGTAATAAAAACGGGCTGGGTTGAGATGTACAAGAAGATGTAAAGATCTTAACCTGCTTAAAAAAAATGAAATCCTTTTGCAAGAGATTAATTTGTGTGCGACACAGACACCAAAAAAAGGTCTTCTCAATATGTACTCCTGAGCCGAGCTGGAATCTAATTTCACTCATCATTAGTAAATAGCAATTAGAGCTCCTCTAATCCCAGTTATTTGGGCCGTGCTGTCCAGCCCCATTTAGAGGAGACACCTCCACAGAAGCAGAGTAAACACACTCTTTCAGGCATGAGTTTGCAGTCTCCACAAAAAGCTAGAAGATGACAATTGCCTTTTTATTATTTGTGGACATTCAACAATAGCCATTATTCACGGGGGGACACACAACACAAAGGGTCAGCTTCAGAGACTCGAGAATGTTGCCACATTTCTTCTCTGTCGATGCTTCCTCACAGAAATAAAAGGATGTGTATATATTCATGTGTGTGTGTGTGTGTGTGTATAGGGGTCTGTGTGTGTCCTTCCATTGTTGACTGAAAATTAACTGGCGAGCCTCTCCGGACCGCAGTCAGCACTCTCGGGCGGGATCTTATGACTGGGTCACCTATTGGGGTTAAAATGGCTTTTCATAATTCACTGCCGACAACGGCGCAGCACGCTGTCGGGGGAGCAGGGGTCAGCTCCCATGATGCACCAGGGGTGGGGTAGGGGGGCGGCGAGGCATTTTGCCTGCCAACACAAGAATGTCTGACAGCCCAACCGTCACAATCGAGTATTCTCAGCGGGCTGCTTTTATCTGCTGAAATGCTGCGGCGGTGGCGGTGCTACAGGTGCTGCCAGACAGAGCGGATGATCAGCGCGGTCGGTGTGGCGGCTCTGGGACCGGCGGCTATTTATCTCGCGCTAAGGACACATGCAGAGTTTTCAGAGCTGCCAGTGGTCGGTGCATTGAGATCCGGTCCACACGGTGACGGGTGACCTTTCACCGACGTCTGGGTGTTAATCTGTTCGGGTTCTTATTGGGGATGAGCCACAAGAGCCTCTAGAGCCGCTAACCCGCCGGCTCGCTCATATCTTTGCGTTCTGCCGTAATCCCCCCGCGAGGATGAGCTGCGGCCGGTGCGTGGGTCATCTCATATGATAGCGCGGACAAAGGCTTTAAAAATTAAAAAAGGGGCTCCATCCAAAGGGCAAATGGGGGGACGGGGGGGTTCATTCTCTTTGGAGAGGCGGTATTAGCATTCAAGTCTATTTAAGGCGGAGCAGGGCTTCTGGCTTTAGCTGTGGAATTGCGAGTGGCTTGCAGAGGACAGAAAAACAGCTTCAATTGATCATCACCTCTTCGTTTTCTATTTTGAAGACGCGAATAACGCCTTCTCTTCACACTTGACGCCCTGTAAGAAAGCATTCTGAAAACCTCGCCCTGCTTCAAAACAACTTCCCCCCAACCCGCGGCTTTGTTCGGCAGTGCTGCCACGCTGGTCAAGTGGAGCCGCCGCTCGTGTTCGCCGCCGCTCCCGTGGTGACACGACGAGCCAAAGGTTATTTTTTCCAATTAGATAAACTGAAATAACAGGAGAAAAGTCAGTTTCGTGTTTTTTATTCCGAAATAAAAATGTGCGAGCTGACGACCCCCTCACACATCTGGAAATCAATATCATGGAAAGGAGGCGCAAAATGCAGTCCATTTTCAAGGCAGAATAAAGAAAGAGGAGCACTCCCATCTGAACTAGAGGATAGACTATAAGTAGCGTGGCCTCCAAAGGTGTCAATCTTATTATGAACCTAAAGGACTTTTGGCAGAAAAGGCTACAGTGATAAATTCAATCATTAGCGGCTTGTGGCGATCGTTCCAAGTGAATAACAAGCTGCCAATATCGGCTCTCAAATATCATGTCCGCTACAATTACGGAGAAGAACTTACAGAGCAGTTACTTGTCCTTTTGGCAGCTTCTCTCGCTTTGTCTTTGAGCCGGCGGCTGGCCAACACCTACCAACACTCGAGCGTTTCGCTTTGTGGAAAAGTCTGATTTTATGCGGGTGCAAATATGTCTGACCTCACACATAGATTTCCTCTTTCGAATATCTGCTTCAAGGCGCACTCAGACAGGTTAAAGGCCCGTCTGCATGGCTCATATGAAATTGTATTGGGTGCAAAAATAAATAAATAAACAAATAAAAACAGACTTTCCTTCTCGGTTGCGCGAGCGGGCTCTTTCCATTACTTTGCTTGAGTCAAGATGATGCG
Source organism: Mullus surmuletus (assembly GCA_903171835.1). Taxonomy (NCBI): domain Eukaryota; kingdom Metazoa; phylum Chordata; class Actinopteri; order Syngnathiformes; family Mullidae; genus Mullus; species Mullus surmuletus. The sequence goes on along the minus strand of CAESWR010000566.1, from coordinate 229,485 downwards.
ACCGTGAAACAACTCTGTGGAGGGCCTTTCATTTACCCCGCCTCATTTAGCCCCGACTGGAAACAGACAGCTGCTCAGTCACCCTCGAACCCCCCCTATATCCATCTCTCCGTCTCATATATACGTATGGCTTTGGATGAGACTTTGCATGCACGCCATCTGCATCATAGCATGCAGCGCTATAGGTTACAGCCTCTTCTATCTCTGTCATCAAATTGCAATAATGCTCACTATGCTGCTACGATCCTTTCTGTCCATACTGTGTTTGGAGTATTACCCTCAGTTTTTATTTTTCTTACATTTTAAATTAAACAGCATAGCACTAGATTGCTGTATTCCGGAAGCCGAGCAACATCATTTCGGTGTAGAAAGGAATCACTGTTGTTTTTTTTCCTGTGCAATGACAATAAAGAAAGTCTAAGTCTCTGTCACGTCACCGAGCTGTTGCCGAGCAGGAATCAAGCTGACCAGAAACAACATTCCGCCCATCTTTGCATCGCTCTGTTGTCACTGTGAAACGGCTTGTCACAACGCGCTCTTCCTTATAGCTTTACAAATCCAGTTTGTGCAGATCAAATCCTGCAAAATTAATAAATTCTAGTAGAGTGAGAGAAATAAAAAAGGAGTGCCATGGATTTATGTGGCGTTCATTGTCCGCAGCAGTGGAGCCCTTTTGAGCAGCGGCAGAGCCCAGATTAATAGAAAGTCCATCAGTGTTTGTATCTGCCTGTAATCGCGAGTCACACATGCAGGAGACGCCTCCACGCGGCCGCTCCTCCGCCTACAAATGAGGCCGTCTATTCGACTGATGGAAGCACACAAATGTGTTTTCTGCTGCTGGCTGGAACGGACACTAATGTGGCGCTCCTGCAACTCGGCAGCAGTGGCGGCGCATGTTTTCGTCGAATTTATTGAGGTATTCTAATTTATTTGTTATTCAATCGCAGAATATTCTTATGTTTGAGGTTAAAATATGTGTGAGCCATTGGTTAATAATAAATGGGTCAGTTTTTCTCAAATCTAATGTTGCTGACTATGGTTCTCTGTTTGAGTAATATCCCTTGATCAAGGCTTTTCTAACATTCCATACTACAAAATTACTAATAAAATCATATCGTATCAGAACTGAAAAAGTTGAATCAGCCCTGTGCATTGAATAAGAGCAAAGTTTCCAAATCTCGGGCTTCAAACTCATATACGTCTGCTTAAAAAGAAAAAGATATCTTATTCAAGGATTGCAGCAATGGGCAGTGTGCATACATGTGCTTGCCAGCTCTCACTCCTTTCTCAGCAAAAAGCTCAACTTGATATGAAGATGGGATTTTTTGGGGATGTTCCGTCGCTCAAAGGCCGGAATGTTCCGCCCGTGCTGAGTGTAATATCCACTCAAAATTGTTTTCCCCCTTAAAAAAGATGGTTCCAGAGCTAAACAACAGAGAGGTTAGGAATCGGCCGCACACACGCGAACAAACAGAGAACAAATGAGCGGCCGCAAACACTGTGCGATGCTCCGTGAACATTCCAGCCTCCACAGGGCCGCGTTAAAGGCCCCTTTGTCCAGCGAGTTACCTCATCAGCACTCGCATGGAGCCTCTGACACCAGCGACTGCTAAAGGACTCTTTGCTGTGTGCAAAAGCATGCGTGTGTGTCTGTGTCGAGGCAGACCCCCGTGTACCCACCTTTTCTAGCAGGACCTTGACGCAGGACAGGTGGCTCTCGTAGCAGGCGGAGAGCAGCGGTGTGAGCCCGTGTTTGTCTGGGGCCTGAAAAAGAAGAGGAAGAAGAACACAACATTGGTTAAATGCACAAAATCACTTCTCTGAAGAGTTCCCGGGGACGTTTTTTGTCCAGATGTTTTTTTAACCATTTTGAGGGTCAAAATCCCTAAAAAACATATTTGATATGCATCTTTTCCAGCTGGAGCTGATTAATATGACAGATGAATTCAAAGTTGGAAAGAATATTAATATAGGATACTTTTAGAGCAGTCTTTTCGTCCCTAGGAACTATTAAGAGTTTGATATAAAAATCTGTCACTGAAGAAAAAATAAGAAATTAAATTTTTAAAAATTCAATGTTCAACTGCTCATCATTGACCCATTTGAGCTCTAATAATAACAATAATTAAATTCCCTTGAATTGCATTTAATGGGAAAAGTGCAAACTGCCTTTAGAGGGGGAAATTAATATTTGATATATTATATATTTCAGGCTGAAGTTAAAAACATTGACTCACTTAAGTGAATTATTTATTTATTTATTTTTAGGGAGGGGACGTTTTTCGTCCTGGGGGACAATTGAGAACGTTTTTCTAAGGAATTCTTAAGGGTTAAAGAAAATGTGAATGGTGCGAGTTGGGAACCTTTTCTCACCACCCAACCCTTGATTTTTCAACGCTGAGAATTCCTCTTGGAACACTTATTTTAAACCAATGAACTATTTTGAGCTGTGAAACCGTTTCTGCAAGGATATCATTAAGCTCTGTTTACTGAGAAAAAAATGGCGGCCTCCAAATCACAGATGTTAATGATGTTGGACGGGTAAGTGCCCTTTGAGTACAGAAACTCTGAGGGTGTTGCCATTGTTGAATCAAACCGATAGCACCTGTGTCAAGTCAAGCGGTCCGACAAAAGCCCTTCGCCAATGACGGCAGACGAACTGTGAACTGTTATTCCTGTGGGCACGCCAACCCTGGGCAGCAGGCAAATGTATGCAAAAAAGGAAAAAAAGGCTGCAGTGGCTCTTACATTGACATCTGCTCCCTTGGAAATGAGGAATGTCACCACATCTGTCTGTCCAAAGTCACAGGCGTAGTGCAGAGGCTTCCGGCCGGTGTCCAGGGTCCGGTTGACGTCTTCGGCCTGGAAAAGAAAGGACGTTAAACAAGGGGCTGACATGCACGCACACAAACACACAGCCAGCCTGTGGACGGGGCAGCAGAGGTAAAATGCATTCATTGGCGTGGAAAACGAGCCCCCATTAGAGATTAGAGGTGCGCAAAGGTGGAGGTGTATCCTGTTACGCAAGACCCTCGTATGAAAAACACACCTGAAAAAACACACCTGATCCGGCAATGACAGAACCAGTTTGATGAGCCAACGAGTAGAACTTGTGAAATGAGATGCAGGAATGCGCACAGTCGTCGTTGCGAGATAAAAGAAAACTATGTCCCCAAGTGATCTGTTTGAGCGGGCGATGTTTCTCCACCTGCGACACAAACTATCAAACCTTATCTGAACATAATTAAATGCAATTTTGATGCAAATCCCCCAGAAGCTGCTTACACCTGACACACTCGGGGGACTTTTTGTTGTGTCAATCCTCAGAATTAATAGCTATCAGTGCCCTCTGTTTAAACACCAAACAGGGGAACCGAGAGTGGAGGAGAATTAGCCTTTTTTTCCTTTTCTGCTGACATTTCGTGCTGCGAATTGATCAGTTCTGGATGGAGTGCAGGCAGGGTATGGCTTCCCAGCAGGTTGACAAATGAACTCGTGTAGTCGGGACACCTTTATACATCTGACCAATATTAGTGCAGTTCTGTGGTCAACCTCTTCCCTTCCCCTTTTGCACATAAAGGAACCTTATCCACAAAGGCCATTTTCAGGTCTGTAACTGCAACCGCCGGATAATTTTGGAAGAATATCGTCCACGCTGCTCCGCTGCATAGGTCTGATTGCCATTCCTTCGCTTTTATCACAAGATCTGCTGAAGGTCAAGTACGACACACTGGAGACGAGTCTTCATTTTACAACACGGTCTTGGTGAATCCATCAGCCGTGATGTATATCAGACCTCCTGCCACCGTATCAAAATCAGTGTTTAAATGTTAGCTTCAGCGGCTGCAGCTCTGATAAAAATCGAAGCCATTTCATTCTCCTCACAGACACAGGCTTTCAAAAAATAAAAAAGGCACTGCAGTTGTTTGTAACTCAACTGTAGACATTTAGCTTTCAAAAAGGACCAAATGAAATAAGAAAGTCTGAGCGGGGGCATCTCAATTGTGATCAAAGTGTAATACAAACTTCAGGGCGGGCATGGCGTACTTTAAAGGGATGGTTCAGATTTTTTTGACATGAAGTTGTACAAGATCCTCACCATCAGTGTCGTTCATCAGCAGTGACTTTACCCCCTCCTCCCCCCGCGTTCCGGCTCGGTTTCGGTGTTGCAGAAAGTATTCACGTGACTCCAGCAACTAGATGGAACTAAAGCATTTTGCTCCAAAAACAACACGTGTTCAAAAGAGTAATCCATTTGCATCAAAAAGTTTTTGCCGTTAAAAAGTCACCCGGCACTATTTTCTCTCCGTTTGTATCACTGCGCATACCAAAGTCAGCTGTTTCACGGCATTTACGTGCTTGGAAGGAGACCGCTGCAACACGTCTTCCCTTGCATCGCAGCGGTCTGCTTCCGCCTCCTTCCTCCAGCTGATGGAAAGGTGTGCGCAGTGATACCAACGGAGGGAAAATAGTGCCAGGTGATTGTGAGGTTTCACGGCAAAGAATTCCTGATGCAAATGGATTATTCTTTTGAATGCGTGTTGTTTTTTGGTTGGAGCAAAATGCTTTATCCATGTGACCCCCACAAACTAGACAGAACTACTTTCTGCAACATCGAAACCGGGCCGGAACTCGGCTCTAGGCACTGATGGTGAGGATCTCATACAACTTCATGTCAAAAAATCTTAGCTATCCCTTTAATATCTATCGACAAAAAAGTCTGTTGGGGGTTTAATGGTCCTTCAAAGTCTTGCCATCACAACTTAAAGATAGAATATTATGACATGGGAGATGTAAAGCGGCACATTATAGCCCCATAACAAAAAGCAGGAGTGCATCCGCTTCAAAATCCACAGCACAGCTTGAGGTCGCCCTGTGAGGAAGAATGAAACATGCAATATCAATGCGGAGTTTCCTCTTTTGCTTAAAATACATTGTGGCCACAGCAGCAACAACAGTTGCGATTTCACCGACCACTATTAAAACTCCTGGCTGCAGCTGCTGGTGCGACTTGAGGCAAAATAAAACATGACTATCTTTATGAACTTTGACTGCTAATAAAGACAGCAGTGTGTTTTTGTGGCGTCCTCTAAATGCAGCAATAACAACCGTAATGGAAACAGTTGGCACACCACCACTAGAATGTTTCCAGACACACACGCACGTATAGTGGAACTTTGCTGGTAGTGACACTGCTGCCTGTTTGCATGATGAAACGCCTGTGCAACACATTAGTAAACAGTAGGAATGGGTTGCTGGACTTTTCCTGGGTTTAACACACCTGCTTGTCACTACCATGAATATAGAAGTACCACATGTAAGCTGAGCCCGTCTGAAGCAGAGATATTTGTGATATTAGGGGGCGAGATAAACTGTGGAGACCAAACCTGTGTCCATAAAAGTAGCTGACTGAAGACATGATTGTGATTTCCATTAATCATCTGGGCTTGCACCTTATGAGCAATCAGGGTGGCTCGGAGTACTTAACCAGATTGTTGCCCTAAGGGGAGAAGTTTTAGCCTACTAATTGATGTTACAAACTGCTTGACACAAATGGCACACGTCTGTCTTAGGCAATTTCTTCCGAAATGTGCCGTTTGTGTGATTATGTGGTATTGCATTTGTGGAATTGATGCAATAATAAAAGCTTAATTATAAACAATTCCACTATTTCCAGACTCATTAACTTAAAGTGGCGAGAAATGACATGAGAATGTACTTTGGAGGCTAATGCAGATAAATTACCAGATCAACAAATAATGATTTATGCCGAGGATAATGGGTGTCCTGATCTGATATTGATATTGAATATCAGTCCGATGTCAGCAAAAAAACCCTCATATAAGCAGTTCCATTCCAGACTCCGCTCTAGCACTTCTATGTAGAATACTCTTATGTTTAAGGTTAAAATGTATGTAACCCATTGGATAATAATAAATGGGTCCGTTTTTCTAAACTTTTTCACGATGCGATACTGATATTGCGGCCTTGAATATTGGCCGATACCGATATCGGTCCGATACAATATCGCACGAATCAGATACTTTTTACTTATTTTGTAGTGTGGAATGTTAGAAAAGGCTTGATCAAGTGATATTACTCAAACAGAGAACAATAGTCAGCAACAGTAGCTATGAGAAAAATCCCTCCCATTCATTATTAACCAATGGCTTACATACCATTTGAACATTATACATAAGAATATTCTACATGGAAGTGCTGGCGCGGAGTCTGGAATGGACTGCTTGTATCAGAGTGCTTAGATTGGAGATTTTAGATGCAGGCCAATATAAATCTGATACTCGTTTTATGGCCGATATCGGACCGATACCAATATTGGATCAGGATACCCCGGCTTAAACTGGCTAAAAATGACATAACCTCATCACCAACCAATGACTTATGCACAGGATCTGTATTTAGCCCATTGTTTGTGACAGAGTTGAAGAAAACAAAGGGTCCCCTCTGTGGCTGCATGGACCCTGAACACAGGGACCTTTAGTGTTAAGCCAGCCTAAATTTAACCCAGACTGTCCCATCAGGCTCCCACTGAGACCCCCGCCCACCAGACAAGCCCAGGCCCGCGTTAGCTTAGCCCCTTAGCCCCCCCCCCCCCCCCGCTCCCTTAGAGCAACGACTAGCAGCTAATGCTAACGCGGCTAGCTCACCAACAGGTTGCCGGCAACGCGGGGCGGCTTTTCGCGGCCACGCTGACGTGTATTTCACCCCATTAACGGTTAGTGACGTCACGCGGCTAGCAAAAGCGTGCTAATAAACTAGCCCGCTAGCCGCGCCTCGTCGCCGGCGTCTTACCGTCACCAGCTTGGCTTTGACCTCGTCCAGGTCTCC
>CAESWR010000566.1:190462-210324 GCA_903171835.1 Mullus surmuletus | reverse complement strand
TAGTGTTGTATTCTACACCGTTGGAAAGCCTGATTAGTCACCTTTACAACGAGGTACAACTTGTGAGGATCGTGCATTCATGGAATGAGCGACAGCTCCAAAAAATGTGCTGACAGGTGTGTGACTAGCAGGGTATAAATTACACTTCTAAACTTTTTTTGACAATTTAATATTAAAGAGCCTGGTTTAAAAGTAAACCATCGCTTTTTAATAGTAATTAAGAATGTAAACGTGCCAATTCATCCCACTATTACACTTTTTTTTCTGCTTCTTCTTTTGCTGGATTAAGATGAGACCTGGTGTTGAATGTTGAAGTGAAAACTCAATACGTAATGATCTGCCGGAATTAAAACCCACGCCGCGCTGACGACAATCCCATGTCCCGCTGCTGCTGTCATGTAATTCACAGCCAGGACGGCGGCTATGTGTCCACATTAATTGCGTTTAAATCAAATATAATCAAACGCTGCCGTCAGCGTTTTGACTGCATCAGACGGCGCGTTTCGGTCGGCGCTTGGTTGGTGTCGCAGGTGTTTTCCCCGTCTGTGACCGCAATGTTATGGTACTCGTATGAGATTAAACAGGATGATTGTTCACTGATATGAAAGACACAAGCAGCTGCTCCAGGCGAAGGGGGGGTCGGGGGGGGGGACAGCTGAGAAACAATGGGTGTGCGTTTGCAGTTATATTACAAATGTAATTGTTTGCCGGATAAAGTGCTGCGATGGCACGGCTAACTCCGCTCCTTTATTGCAAAGGTCTGACTGAGAGCCAAACACGTTCGCCGACCTTGAGCGGCATCTATCTCCCACTTAACACGTTCACACCCTCAATTAGGCAGAAAGATTTGCAAAAGAGGATGTTTGTATACAAATTAGTTTATGCTGTTAACTTGACCATTGTTATCACTATTGTCATTGGGGTTATTAATAGTGTTACAAAAATGGTCAGTTATATTGAAATAATTCTTTTTTTTTCTTCTTCTTTCTGACAATTGTTATAGTTTTTTTTTGCTTTCTTATCTTTAATTCAAGTTTTGTTCATTATCATTATCCATTATCGTCATTATTGTCACAACTGTCACCACTTTGTTCACACCAATATTGTTGCTCTTGACTGTCTGATAATTGTATTTGTATTATTATTATCATATTATTATTGCAAGCTTTAGAACTATCATTAATTATAACTATCATCAGTTATACTCCCACACTCTAAGTAATACACACACACACACACGACCATATATATTGTTATTCATACTTCTTTGTCCATGTCGCTGAATCGTCACTGTATTGTCTCAAAATAAAATAAAAAACACTTTCGGGATTCTGACCGTCAAAATAAGGCACATAAAAGACAAAAAAAAATGTTGTCTACAATTTCGCACTATTTATACCCTTTGAATTAGTATTAAAATCCACCTCCAAGCTAACAACAAATCCTCAAACACCAACCAAATCAAACAGAGCCAGTCAAAGCTATTGCTAACATGAGCTGAGGTTTGTAGTTAATCATATTTGTCTACAGGTGTAAGAAAGGCGGTGCTCATCATCACCATCTTCTTCAGGATTTCCGCTGGCTTTTCGGAGAAAAAAGTACATTACTGATGATTCGCACCTCCTTTGGGGCAGCAAATAACGAACACCACTGTCATTCAATATACCTCCTATTACGGATTCAATATCGAGCACAGCTGAAATTATACGTGCGTGATGAAGCCCGACGTAAATGGTAAAGAATATCACAAAAGGCTGCCCACTGACAGACATGCTATTATCATTGTTGCCCGTCCTTGCACATATTATTATGAAGATGAAATAAAACAGCATGGGAACATCCTGTGCATCTTCGATTACTATTAATATGAAATTGCAATTACGCCATAAAAGGGCTGACACCGGGGACTATATCTGCGCTCAGTCATTTTTAATATCTTTTTTTTTACATATTGTGCTCCAGAAACCTGTTATTTTCTAATTATTATTTAATTTAACTGTCATGGATGAAGGCGTTCTGTGTTGAGGTGGAAAGGTGCACATTAGTATCAGTGCTGGAGAGCTGCCAAGCTATGACTGGGCCGCGTAAGCTGTGTGTCTTATAATGACTCACACACACACGCACACACACACAAAAGACTTAAAAATGTCGCACTCAATGGTCGGCATGGTTGCTTATCCGCGCTCCGTCGTGCCACTGCATGCACCTCATCACGGCTCGCTTCGCCCCGCTAATGAATTAGACAGAACACCCTCGTTTCATCACCTGAGCCTCGCAAGGTTCAGGTCCAAAATTCATCTCCTCCTCGCGGCCCCCCTCATCACCCCTCCCGCTGCTCCTTCTACCGCAATGAAGTAATCTGACAGCTGAGCAAGAATGAGAAGATTGCAGGCCATTCGAGGAGCGATTGACGATTTGACGACCCCTCCCCCAAATACGTCCATTTGTTCTGTCTTTCTGTATTGTTTATGGCAATGAAATGATGATTAACCCGTCTTTTGAAAAGGTGGTGGTGGCAGTGCATTAGCATGATAATGTACCTGCTTTTTTTCTATGTCTCTAAATGTCCAGGTGAAGCTGCCCGGGGATTTCAGTTTGCATACGTGGCAATGCTTTTGTTCCAAGGCCCGGCCGGTGCGACTCATTTGCATAATTGTAATTACCCGTGTGGGCAGAAACCCGGCTGCTTCCCCAGGTAACTATCAGATGAGGCGGCTTTCCTCCCGTCTTCCTTGTTCCGCCGTGAATCAGTTAAATTGCCCGGTCTGAACACCGCGTGCAGCCTTGGCGAGCTACAACTTTAGAGGCCCTGTTTTCCTTAATGACACATCCTCGCCGAATGCTGCTGGGTTTTTTTGAGTCAGTGGAGAAAACGAGGGGGGGGGGAGAGAAAAAAATCAGCTGCGTTTTATTCTTGCTGACCAAACACCTTTTCCAACTTGATGCATTACTCCTGTCCCCCCCACCACCACCATCGCCGCCCGCCCACCCACCACTGCCGCCATTCCACTTCGCTGTCGGCTCCCACCTAACATCCTTATTACTGGTGTGCAAGCTGCTCTCATGCCAGGGATCCTCCACTTCTACCCATGTTGGCTAATGAGGAAAATAGTTCCCCAAAGATGAACCCCCGTCGCAAACTTAAACTTCCCATAACTTCTGAGATGGTGTGACTGAAAGACAAAACAAACAATAGTCCATTGTGCATCCAGTCTGGCGCCAAGGTTCCAAAACAGAGCGTGCATCCAAGTCTCATTAAGAGCATATTGGAGAGAAAAAAAACACAATTTTTATGTTGATTAGTAGCATCTTACTGCCAACAAAAAGTCACACCGCTTTCATTTAATTCAACCTTTACAAGCAGTGGGGGAGAAAAAACAGCTATTCAGCAACTTCATCACAGCTCAGAGTGAAAATCAGATGAGACCGGCGCTAACCTCTGCAATGCAAATCAGGAACTTTTTGGCGTAAATTAATCTGCTGGAGCGCCGCAGAGTGAGCGCTCTCATCACTCAGCGACGCTCCGAAAGTGGAGCTAAATGCTGTCATCTATTTTTTTTCTGTTTTCCCCGGGAATTTTTTTACGCCCACTTTGAAAACGAAACTTGATTCACCGGCGATGAGGGATCTCAAATATTTACTATGTGCTGCGGTTGAAACGATAGCCGGAGATGGGAGAGGATAAAATGATGAGCGGGAGAGACGGAGAGTAATGGGCAGGAGGTATGCAGGTAGGTTTTTCTCTTGAGTGCCTCGACAGTCTTATCAAAGTTTGAGCGCGCCACGATCCGAGCTTCTACATTACAAAATAAAAATTTCAGGGGAGATGAGTCTCTGTCAGACGATACAACGACAAATTAAAATTAAAATTCAGCAAGTCTTAATTTGTTTTACAACCTCTGCACAAACAACACTTTGCATTCCGCGTTCAAGAGCAAAAACTACAGAGGTCATGGAGATGTGGGGCAAAGTCCATCCTCTGGGTTTTTGGGTACCCCGAGTTGAAGCACCTTCATCCCAAATTCCTATGACTTTTCATTTTCGGAGATACTGGAATAATGTGGGCGTCAGAATATATGTGTCCATGGGTCCAGCTTTTTTGGCCCTGCCAAAAACAGACACTGGTTCTGTTTCTCTAGCACGTGGTCTACAGGAGTTATTGCAAGCCTTCATTTTGGGGCCTCCAAGGGCCCTGAGGTCAAAATGGGACCTCCAAATCTATGTCCACAATACAATATCATATAGACCTCAAATTAAAACATCAAATTAGCCTCCAAGCTGACTGGTATTTCCCAGTTTTCTTGATAACCTTGTCCAAACGGGACCTCCAATTCTATGTCCACAACACTACATAGTCAAGACTCGGTACCAAAATCTAACTACAGCTTACTAGGGATGGGTGCCGATGCCCCCCCCATGGAACCCTAACGGAAACTGCAAAGGCCTTTCCATGGCGTAGCACCCCAGCGGGCTCACTTGACAACAGAAAAAGTGGGGGAAATTCACAGGGCAGTGACAACATTAGCGGTAAAAGACCGCCATTCATTTCAACGGTGGAGTCACCATCATTCAGGTGAAAAATGTCGAGTTGCTATGATGTAAAAATACATAGTATTTGTTGTGTAGACGGTACCTACAAGCTATCCAGACAATTCATATGTTCATATCTGCATGGCTTTGTCAATCTTTTGTAAATAATTGGAGTAAGTATGTCAATAGGTGGTTAAAGGTAAATCACCAGCAGTTTAACTGTTTAACTTGCACATCACAAAATGCCTTAAAAATAAAAAGGCACCGTTTTTGCACAAAGTAAGTATGTTTTCCATTTTTTTAGCACCGGTTCAGGCAACTTTTAAAGTACCGGTTTAGCACCGCTATTAGATAAACCTTAACGATACCCATTCCAACAGCCTAGAAGCTCCCTCTTATTTCCCAATGTTCTGGAATACCTTATCAAAATGGACTGCAAAATGTATTTCCATAATGCAACGTCATCGAGATTCTGCACCACAACCTTGCATTAGCCTACAAGGTCCATGATTACTTAAACTGTTGTACATGAACATACACACAGCACCTCTGAATGTGATCCAAACGGGCCTTTGAGGTTTGCGCGGGCCAATGTTGGAGCTCCATGTTCATGTAGCTCCACAGGGCATGAAAGTGCACTCGTGTTACATGGCACCTCCTCTAGGAGGTTGTCATCACTGGTGTTGCTTCGCCTGCTAAATTTAGCCAGACGAGAACACCCGGTATCTACGCTCCCCCCATACGGCGCATATGGTGCTTTTCTATGGGGATAGAGCACTCTACTCCCAAGCAATCAATATTGGATGCACCTACAGGGACTAACCAAGCAAATGGCTGCAGGCGAGACCCAGTCCCTTCCCACCCATTTTCTATATATAAAACTGGCCTGGCATATAATGAAAAACATTACCTGCCACCAGGGTACATAACTCTACCAGCAGCAGACACAGGAGTTATAGAGTGCGGGCCAAAGAATGATCCAATTACACAAATAGTATTTTTACACCAAAGGATCATTTATCATGACACTCTATCGAGATAAATCATTTCAGCGCTTTGGTTTGAGATAAAAATTCCCAGAAATCACTTGATAATGGGAGGTAAAGAGCTTATCGCGAGGGAAGGGAACCTTGCCTCACCACTGTGGCTTCGGAGTGTGTGTGCTATACCATGTGTGCAGGTATGAGATGTGTATAATACAGCAGCAGACCTTCCCCCCCCGCCTCCCCTTGAGATGGAGAGCGAAAGCTTGGGCTCAGCCGCTCCCTGAGGAGTCCGTGTCGCTCTCCCGTGGTGCTGCCTTGTTCCCGATAAACAAACAAATATGACAGATGTCAACACCATCCAGCCCTGCCGTATGCCGGCTTCTCCGTGCCACCTTCCTTATGTGCGGGCGTCGCGGGCGCTGCCGGAGCAGGCATCCACATGTCGGTGCACGTATGCACCAACCTGCCGGGGAATCAGTGTCGAGAATGAGTCTTATTTTTGTAACCGTGGATATCGCTCCTATCTATCATGATATTCTCGGAAGATCTGGAGACAGCAGCAATATTCAATCTGATGGCAGATTATTGCGTTTTAGATTGGATCTCTTCTCTCATCTGTACATATAGAAAGATAGAAAAATAATAAATCAGTTTCAAGGGGATTTTGGTGTGAATACAAGAATTACTTGGATAATCGCAGTATCAATAAAAAACGGAAGAAAAAGAGCAAAATTCTTGATTATCTTTGTTGGATGAATTGAATATCCCCTCCGACTCTCCATTTTGGTCTCCTCCAAATCAATGGCGACAAATCGTCTAAAACGAGCCAATCAGACTATTGGAAAGTCAGATAATCTGGTTGAAGAGGCCACCGCCAGCTGTCCACATGATGAAGACTCAAAATGCCGGCTGACTGGGATGGAAACAAACGCACCTGGAGACCGTGGATTACTAGTTCACAGGTGTTTTTTCTTCACTGGGACGCCACTGATATCAGCGAACATCAAAGGTGAGACCTGATTTTTTTTGCTTTGCTTTGCTTTGCTTTTTGCTTTGAACGTCGCTCTTCTTTGGCTGTTGCAGTGAATTTCTGCCTCAAAGTCAGTTGCACTGTTGGGATCTGTGTGCTCTCTTGATTTTGGTGTTATGCTTGGATTGAAAAGCTTTTTGGGATTTCTTCCCATCAGGTGGAGGTCTTGCTTCATGTTTTCCTGCTGTTCTTTGGTATATCTACGTTTGCTTGGCACCCCCTTGCATCGTGGCACCTTGTATTCTAAGAGTGTAGATTCAATGGAAGGCTAAATGCATTAAACACCACTGCTTAACTGTGCTTGAGAGGCTCATTTTCTGACCCGAAAACCCAGAAAGAACCGGCGAAGCAGCTGGTGATGTAGGAAAAAAAACGGCTTCAAGACACAACCTGCTGTACCATTGTTGGTCGAGCTCCCAAGTAATAACATCCGTTTTGAAGATTTTGCAAAGTCCCTCACATTTTGAGTCACTGGATGTCATGCTGTTAAAAAAAACGAATCCTCCACATCCTCTCGTAAAGTTCTGCTTCCTCTCCTATTAAAGCCACATTCAACATTTGGACATGACTCTGCGCTATAAATTCTGGCCACAAGTCCGCAGAGGAGGCAGTAAATGCGGTCACATCGCTCCCCTTTAATGGATGATGAGGTACGTCTAATGGACACTTCTCAGAGGCGCATCGACACACCTTTGCCCCGCAATAAAGTCATGCAGCCGCTCCGATCAATAGCTACTGTAAACACTGTAAAGCGAAACCTTTTATGGTTTTTCACCTTTAACCATCATTTAACAGGTTGAACAGGGAGAAATGTATCAGAGAGCTCCGGTCTTCCTCGAGGCCAGCGTTTGCCTCCTTGCGCCGGATCTTGCCTTTGCGAGCGCCTCGGTGTGTCGCCTGGCGCCCGTTGCTGAGCTATGATCGTGCCTCCGTAATGAGCGAGAGAGCTCAAATCCTGTTGAACACACATCATTCCCCGGCAGTGGTGGCGGCGTGGGGGTTAAATATTCTACGGCGTGGTCGGAGCTTGCCAGGCTTCAGAGAGTAATGAAGCAGCTCAGCAGATCCGCCACATACACCCCCTATCTCTCTCTGCCTAATGAACGAATGAGCCGCACCCAGGTGAAAAACGAGCCGGCTCGGCGTGGCCCCTTAAGAGGAAAAAAATGGGATTCCTTTGCTTCGCCAAACAGCTCACATCCCCACCTTCCACCGCGCCCCTCCTCCAGACTCTGATTTCAGCAGGGATGATTGATTAAACTCAAAACAGCCCCCCCGCTGCCACCTTCACTCCATACCCAGCCCTCAAACTCCAATCCGTTTGCTGCATCGCTAACTAATTTCTCCTCGCAGCGGTCGCGCGTAGCAGCCGCAGATATGAATGCAGCCCGGCGCGGATGGCGAAATTAAGGTCTAATGGCGAAAAAGGTCGCAGTCGGAGGCGTGACAGTCCGAGCACACACTGAGTCATCAAAAAAAGGTGCTTGAACGTCGCCCGGCGCCTTTGAGCTTTGTTCGCTTCCAACGTAAAAGGAGAAACGCATCGGGGGGGGGGGGGGCTATTTGAAGCAAAAGAACAGGAGAGGGAGCGAAGGGGAAAAAGCGGGAGTTCAGCATTAATAAAACCACGGCCCTGAAAGTGAGCGTCGCTCCCGTTTAGCCTCACGTGGATTGTGATTTCGCTGTCGACTCCCGCGCATGGTCAGCCAATGCAAAGTTGTGTTTTATGCAGGATGGAGCTTCTCATAACCTGGGGGGACGCTGCGAGAGGGAAAGAAACGCCAAAAAAAAGAGGGAAAAGTCAGAGGCTGCTCTCCCATGGCCACGATGAGTTTAAACAAGGTGAAAGCTGCTGTAATGCAGTTTGGTGCAAATGAAATGTAAATCCAGTACCTTCATGTTGTAGAAATTGCTCTCGCTGGTGGGTGGGATGGTCTTTGGAGTAATTAAAACATTGTGATTGCTCTGAAAATACAAGGCCACAATACGTTTCTTTACATTGATACACTTGGGTGAGTTCCTATAACTTTTTAATAACCTGTGCCTGCTTGCTGAACAGAATTTTTTTTGCATTAATATCGGAATTTTCTTGCTCTCGCTCCACTGATACTTTTTTCTTTAACAGTGGCATGTTTTTTTTCTTCTTTAGAACACGATCCACTCAAAATAGCCTCCAGAAATGACATGATCTCCATAGCACACTGCACGCAGGCTTATCGTGACATTTTGACCCAAGCGTGGGGTTGAGCCGCGAGGGATTTCTTTGCAACGGCAGCACCTGCACGGAGAATAATGGCATTTGTGACATTCAGATGGATCAGGATATTCATCATAATTATGTTGACGAGCACAATCTGGTCAGTCTTCATTAATACTCTAGATTTTCTTTTCATAATGTTACAACGTCCCCCCCCCCCGAAGACAAAAGAATGTACAATGTAGAGAGCATTGAGTGCCTTGTCTGATTGGCATTGTGTTAAATTGATATATTGATTCTGAGAAACCAAGCCCTCTGCTCTACCTCTGCAGACCAACCAACCGAGAACTTGGACAATCACAAGTTCATCTCAAAAGGTCAACGCAGGCGCTTTAAGGAGTTCCTTGCAAGCATTGAAACACCAGTGTTGCATTGATCAGCAAAGGGCAAATCTATTACAGGGAGAAAATGCTCGAGGGTATTAAAAAAAAAAAAAAAAGCAAGTCTCTGGGGTTTACTGATCATGCATATGTAGTGGGTTTGTCCATTTATCTTCTGGTTGTACTGGATGGTCAACGTTGGCCGGTGCTTTGTCGGTAACGCCGCACTCAAGTGGAATCACAATGCACCCCTGCGCACTCTGCTGAGAATGAATTGCGGAGCGCCAATAGGCCAATAAATGTCCATTGAACTCTAACTATGGCTTTTTATAACGAGTATCTTCTTCCTCTGCCTCTCTGGCGTGGAGGGCGGATGATATAGGATGTCTCGGTAAATTAGTTTCGGGAGTGAGTCCGGGTCACAAGTGGAGAAGATAAGGCAGCTCGCAGACCTAAAGTAGAGTGAATTTAAGGTGTGTGTGTGTGCATGTGTGTGTGCGTGTGTGTGATTGGTGCCAAACGTGGGCTCCTGAGTCTCCATTATTTGAGAGGGATTGCGGCCTCTGCTGACGTGTGGTTGACTTATTTGGTCGGGTGTTGACAGATTTTTAAAAAATGGCATCTTATATAAGAATCTATTGCCAGGCCTAGATTCCAGGGGTTTAAAACGATTTCAAAAAGTAAATACTATCAGGTATATCAGGATGCTACTTCCAGGGACTTTGGATCCCACGGAAACTTAAACAAGATTAATAATATGTGTCATAAGTCTTCTCTACTGAGAAATAATAAAACTGTGAGCAGTTGAGGACACCACAAGGGGGCAACTACAAACCAGAGCTCAAGTTCAAGCTACTGCTACTGTGAGCCTGCACGCTAAGTCTCAAACTGCTCACATTAGCGTTTATGCTGCCAGATCTCCAACAGGGTTGATGCATGCTAGTGCTAGTTCAAGATAATGCCGATGTTAGCCCACAAGCTAAGTCTCAAACAGGACTGGTGAGAAATACTACTAGCATTGGCCTTGTGCAAGCTAATGCTATCACTGACTTATGGGAATCATGCAAGCTACTAAAGCCAACTGATGCTACAAGCTATTTACATTGTTGGTTGTACACAGGAGGACTGAAGGTCCAAACTTTTGCATTATGTTGTTGAGGGTTTATTTTCAAAGCACTGCAGCAGATTTGAAAAGTACACAAGTAAAAGAACAGTAGCCCCCGTCTTTCGTCTAAACAAATAAAAAAAAGTTAATTCTTTCGCTTTAAGCTTATAAAACTTTGCAAGCTGGCTGAAGAGACACCCTTGGGGGAAGGACACAGATGTCCAGTATCCAAATACGCAATCATAAGGTCGGCTTTACTGTGCGCCTGATGCATTTATGTGGCATCCATATCCATTGGTTGTATATACAATAATATACGGCTTCATATAAGGGTCCTGGAGTCCGGACCTAGCTGAGAGGATGTACTACTGACAAGCTTATCTGTGCCCTGGCAGCCCTTCTCAGCAACACAATCACACTCCAATACACCCTGAATTACTTTGAACAAAACAAATGGCATTTACCATTCCAGGAGATAAGCAAAGGGGGCATGTGTGAAATAGACAAACAAACAAAGGGAGAGTTAGAGGCGGCAGTGGAGTTAATCTTGGTCTGGGGCCGGATTAACGGCTGCGCTTGCATTTTCTTGGAGAATAATCGAAGGGGTCCTGGTCCTATGAATAACTATCCAAAAAGGAGGCACTTCTGGCGATGAAAGCTGCGGAGAGCCAATGAAGAGAGAAATAACTGGGAACAAAGAGGACAGGCTTTGACTGGTTGAGTCCACATTTTCATTTCATGGCCTGTGGGGGCAGCTATGAACTTCTGTCCAGGAAAATCTGCCCAGGACACAATGCGGAGGTCGATTCCATATAGGTACTTCTCTGACATGACAGTTTCCTTTTTTTTCACTCACCCTTTCCCACAGATGCACGTGTATTTCAATTTCATTTCACTGCTGTGTGCCAGACTGCCACACTTTTTGATTAAAAATTTCTATAAATCGGCCCCAACTCGGTCCAAGATCTAGCTCCGAGTCAACACCATTTCTCGCCCAGGCCGAGGTCGCTCAGAATACACTGCAGGACCTCGAAACGACCACATCCAATCACTGCCTGACTATTGGAGGCCCTGATTAAGACCAACGTCGTACTATAATTCCAAAGGACCTGGAGGCGGCTTCCTCAAAGACAAGTGTGGATGACAGAGGAGAGCGGAGCGGCGAGTCAACCCCCTTGACATTAACTGCTCGGCCATTCAATTAGCCTTCGTCAATAGAGCAGGCTAGTCTTGAGTCATAAAATCCCAAAGTGAGTTGTGGGCGACCTCAGTTTAGAGGAGCCAGAGCCAATCTCAATCAAGGTCTTTGCACAAAAGGATGAAGTGTTTTAGAGCTTCATTTTTTTGTGTGAATTATGGGACCTTATTATACTAAAAAAAGGCAAAAAACATCTTAAGAGCTAACCAAAGCAGACCATTGATGTCATTTTGACCTATTTACTTGCCTTTATCCATTTATTTATCTACTTATATCATATATTTATTTGAGGTGCTGGTTTACTTTATCCCATCTTAACTTACAAAGGCATTTTCTTTGGATTTTGTGATTTGTACAGAACCTGTTGTTCTTTACACTGCCTGTTTTCTTATCTACCCTGATGGATGGGACCTTGAGAACTTTTCCTTTTTCATTTAAGCATTTGATTGTCTCTTGTATTACTTTCTTAAGGGACTTTAAATGCTTTAATGCTGCGTAAAGATAGATGTCCTGTTTCTGCTGTGGCCACAAAAAAACAATCTACCCAAAGTAACCTTCACATTGTTTTTGTACAAGTCTAAACCTTTAATTTTCACATTTGCAACTTCGTTTTAAGTTCACCCTCATTCGATCTCCAAGAAAAGATTTTTTTCCCCCCATTTGTACAAGGTTTATTTAGCGCAAATTTGTAGATGATAAATGTTTCAGTGGTGGGAAACATTTCATTTACGTAATTGCTTGTATTTCCATGGTAAACGTGCTTGTTTCCTGATTTGGCTCCTGCAGTTTGGATCCAAAAAGTTGTCTGGCAGCGGCGAGACCAAACCAAAAACAATGTTCCAAATTAAAGCAAGCAGAACAAACAATATAATCACTTTTGGCACGGGATCCCTCCGCACAAAAGGACGTGTATAAACACTGTTTCATGGCGGCACATTTTTTTCCCCCAGCCGCTTCTTCTTCATCAGCAAATGCACTTGGCTGGAGCATAATACAGTGTCCCGCCCCTGCATGTAACGATTGCTGGTGAAATTAATCAAGCGGAGACCCGTGCGCTCACCTACTCCTTTACAGATGAACAGAAGTGGAACCGTTTTGTGTCTTCTGCCGTCGTACTGTAGCCGCTACCATAAATCAAAAAGGCGCGCTGTGGCAAGCAGCTGTCAGGCAGGTCCAGCGTGGTAATTAACAAACTCATCGCCGCTTTCACACACACACACAGACACACACACACTGCATTCCTCTCGCCGAAACGAGCTCACTTTCTGACCGGAGCGCAGTCTAATTACAAGTGCTGAAAATAAATATTTGAAAGGATGCGTCACGTGTGTGATGAATTACCGCGTCGCCATGGCGTGTGATTAATTGTGAATTTAATAAATAAGAATAATTGTTGCAGCCTTTCTCCACTCACGCCCAGTTTATGATGCAAGATAATGATTTTTCTTTTTCGTTCCTGTGGAATTAAAAGCAGAAAAGCCGGAGGTGAGCGGCGGTGACATCTGAACAATTGCTCGCCAGCTAATGACCATGATTCCAGATTCCCTGGGAGAATGTGTCATTGTCACACAGTTGCCACCGCGATCCCTGCCTCCTATAGGCGCGGCTCTTTTTTTTTTTGTTTGTTTTTCTTCACCGATAATATGATCTTTTATCATGGTAAGCAAATCTGACCTACACTGATCTCGGTAGCGGGAATAGCACACTGTTTCTCTCTGCAGATTGACATCATTTAAAAGCTATGTTACCCAACAGGGTGATTTATACAGTCAGAGTGAGACCTCCCTGCCGGCGCAGGAGGAAGCTCTCAGACCCGACGCCGGTCAACCTGCCATGTAATAACCACCTTAATGCCAGTAATTATGAATATTGTCGGCTAATGAGTAGATGAAGTAAGAGAATTACAGTTCATCGCTAATGAGTTCACCCAATTAGGTCATTAATTAACTGGTTGTGGGAGGGGAACTTTGCTGTTTATGCGGGTTAATGATGAGAGCCAAAGAGGGAGCCGGTCAGAAATATGTCACCCGGAAGACTTCAGAAGCAGCCTTACGTTATTTGCCCTGCCCACTGGTCAGTAAACAATCAAGGAGGCAACCACAGAACTTTTATCCAAAATAACAACATTTTCTTGTTAAAACAGGTAGAAAGACTATTAAAATAATCTAAATGAGATTACATAAAAGCATGGACGATCATTTCTCGTTCAGCCTTTGACACCAAATTTGCTTGAAATTTTCCTCAGTTGGAAGAAGCAGTTTTTGGCAAGACAGATGAACCAAGAGCACCAATACACTGTTTAATCTGGGGGATGCTGCTATCGGGGGCAATAATTAATGTTTCCGTCTTGTCTGAGGTCAGCTGTAGGTAGTTGTCACTTAACCACTGTTTGATAATGGTCAGGCAGTTAGTTAAGGAGTTAAGGAGGACAGTTTATGTAACTCAGTTGGCTTGAAAGAGTGATAGAGCTGTATATCATCAGCATAAAGATGATAGGAAATGCTCTTTTATTCTCCGGTTGCACATGAATTGGTTTATTATTTTGTCTATCTATATATTACTATTCATTCATATTTCAATACTGAGCATATATTTATTTCTTTTGCCTGATGTAAATGAATTTTTTAGTTGTTGATAAGATTTCAGCTGCATTATGATCCGATTGACTTGCAGCTACGCATCAAAGCCGTCGATACCTCACGTCTGAAACCGACACCTGGGGGGCTCCGACGGCATCGGAGTTTGACTCGGCGAGCTGCTGACCTTCACCATTTGATGAGTTGGCAGCGAGAACGCTTCGTCTCAAGTCTCGTCGGAGATTGCTTATTGCAGAAATAAAGGCAGCCCGTCCACCGACCCGTCAATGAACCGAGACAAGTTTGCCGTAATTTATACAGGCGGCTCGATAATTATTCATGAAGCTTTGGAGCCATTGCGCTGATTGAATCACAATAACACACAGATTCACATGAACGATAGTGCTTACACGTGGAACTCTTCCCGTAATCATCCTTTGCCCACTCAGACGCTCCCGATAGAAGGCCAGATAACTACCAGGGGACGGTGGATCGCCTCAAGGGTCAGCGCTGCTCCACATGTTGTACACCATTACGCTCGCTTTAATTGAATTTCAGGAAAAGTGCAGTTAATTAAGGGATTAATGCCACGAACACGGGTGCAATCTGAGAACAAAAGGACCCCCCGATGGCGGACGGTGCAGCTGTTGACCTTCTCCGAGGGGGGCCAGCGGGCTGCTGCTGTGAAGGGTTGCTTTTTAGTTCTGAGTGTCTGAGAGGACCCTTTAAAAAGGTTTCCAAATATTACAAATTCTTCTGATGTTTTGACTATAAACATTGGCCCGTCCATTTTGTATGTACAGGAAGGATTAAGGAGTTACCGTATGTAACTAATGATCTCTGCGGCTCTCACCTCGAGATAATGAGTCCGCTGTCGCACAATGGCGTCGTCGCTCTGACATCCGTGCGCGGGGAACTCATTTAAGTCGCTTGCCTGTGCGATGTCATTCTTTTGATCGCTAGCAAAGCCTGTAACCAAGGCGAGGTTGTCGGAATGTAAAACAGCTGGTAAATTGAAGGCTTCACCTTCTGGCTCCGTCCAATGACGGTACCATGTCCTTGTTTCTCACAGCGTGGGCGGACCCCCTGACTTCCCTCTCAGTCCATGTATGTGCTTTACTCAGAAAGCACAATTTTGCTAGTTATCACCCATTGCCCTTCCCTTTGTTAAACAAAATGTTATTTTAAAATGTCAGCAGTGCAGTCAAAAATACATCACATCAGGTCTTAAAGGCCGCACTATTAGAGGCTGCCTCAATAAAATCCATATACTAAGTGCAGTAACCCATCACTGAGCACGCTGGTTAAATATCGCCATGCAGAGCATTAGCATGCTAGCCAGATGGGGCTAAGATGGCGCCATTCAGTCACGCCGAGCTTTTTTATTGTGCCGTTTCTCCCTTTGCTATTGATTCCTCGTGACTGATCATTTAATTCCGTACAGGCTCTATAGGAGGACGAAGAAAAACTAGCAAACGACTATGAAAAGGACTTAATTGCATCATCGAGTTAGGTCCAGC
This sequence comes from Mullus surmuletus, assembly GCA_903171835.1. Lineage (NCBI taxonomy): Eukaryota > Metazoa > Chordata > Actinopteri > Syngnathiformes > Mullidae > Mullus > Mullus surmuletus. The sequence goes on along the minus strand of CAESWR010000566.1, from coordinate 194,802 downwards.
CGACACATTTGCCGCATAGTATTAATGCAATCACTCAGAACAATGAGAACGGATGGATTTCATCAAGGGTCCACTCAGCCTATATCTGCGTTATAGGAACATACTTCTAAAAAACACTTCACTCATTTTGGAATTCGGCGTTCAAATGAGAAATTCCGCCGCTCCTGATTTGATCCTTGATGGCGCGTCTTTTGATCTGGGCGAAAACTGGAGCACCCAGAGGATATGACCCGCTTGTGAAGCCCCCATTGGGGGTTCTCGGCCTGGCCGGCTTCCTCCGCAGAAATTCGGTGGAACTTTGAAAAGCTGCACGTCAAATTCACCTCCAAACACCTGACGTCTTCCTTTTCTCTCGCTCTAGTCTCGACTACCCACATCACAAGTGACGTTAAGATCCTTCGCTCACTGAGAATTATTTTTGACAATATGTTGCCGCCTGCCTGCCTGCCTGGTTTGATGTGCCTCCGGGGCACAATAAAGAAACCAAGCTCTCACTTAGAGCGCGTCAGGATCATCCTTGTCACACTCGCATTTCAAACGGGCGAGCACGTTTTGTCGTCGACGCAAGGGTTTCAGCCCAGATTTCTGCCAGTCAAAAAACAAAACAAAAAAAAAAGAGAGAAAGGCTTTAATTTTTCTGCTGCAACACGTCCCCGCTGTCGCTTTCGTGCTGCTTCAGAGCTCTGATGCTTTCAACATAGCAGGGATTTAGGCCCCCCCACCCCCCCCCGCGCTCCCAAAGGGGGATCATCGAGTTAATTAATTTATATGGTTTTACCTCCTAGAAACTGTTCCTGAAATGGGATCAACAGTGAAGGCTTTGCTTTTATGTGGCTTCAATTTTAGAATTCCAGCTCTCTGCTTCCCCTTTTGTTAATACAGGCAAATATACAATGTGCTTTGCATCATTAGATGTTGGTCGCTGTCTGGTTTTTCGCTCTCATATGATGCATTTGAAGTCGCTGGGATATTCCAGGACCGGACCCTCGAGCCCGCCGGCCTCTTGACTGTCATCTGGAAACATGAAGGGACGGAGGGATTGACGCCGGACAATGATGCTGCGCGCCGCCAGCGTGGGATCAAGCAGACGATGTCTTGGGATCCGCGAGATGGCATCTGCATTCGTTGTCAGCCGCGCAACTTCCACGGCTGAGCGAGGGAGTGGGTGGGTGGGTGGGTGTGGGAGGTGTCATCATGCTGTAACTAGCTGCAATGTGTCTGTCTTCTGGCGGCTCTGGGCTGCAGAGGATGACGAAATCTGATTGTTTCATCGGTACAATAGTGAAACGTGTCCGTGGCGGTTTTCTCTGACCAGGGACAGATGCTGCTGGTCGGTGAGGGAGCACGCGGGACGACTTATTGATACATAACGAGATTAAATGGGGTCCCGGTCATTTAAGTGTAGGATTAGTTAGTGTTTTTTTGTGCACTGACAATTATATCAAAATTGAGGGAGAGTTTTTGTATTTTTTGTAAAAGAAGTTGTATGAGCTCCTCACCATCAGTGTGGTTCATCAGCAGTGACTTTCCCCCACTGTGTTCCGTGAGCGGAGTTCCAGCCCGGTTTCGGTGTTGCAGAAAGTAGTTCCATCTTGTTGACTTTCTGTCACCATTTGAGGCAGACAATAAAGCATTTCTTATCTTAAAAATGGGTTTAATAGCAGATGGAAACATGTTTGCTCACAGTGAACAGAACTCAAATAAGTGAAAAGTTGTCATGTAAATGCACAAAAAATGTATTTATATTTATATTTAAGCACTCGAACAGTTGCTCTTGTTAAAGCGCTGGAACTTTTAATAGCGACCAGCAGGCGGGGAAAAACCCAAACTCTGGAACAGGAATTTCAAATGCGTTTTTGAATAACAGAAAATGTCTTCACTTGCCAAAAAAGGGGTCGTGATGTGTAGAAAATGAGAATTCCAACACGGCGTCCTCCCTTTGCAGCGCTTTTGTCGCTGTCAAGAAGAGAAATGTGGTTTTAGTTCGCCTCTGTTGACTGTATTACAAAACAGGAATTCCCATTTTTCAAGTCGGCTTCCACCTCTCCTCTCTAATGATGACTAATACGACTCTTCCCCTCATCCGATTGTAATTTCAGAGATGACAAATGTGCATCACACTTTCCACGCAACTCTGCCTCTAGTTTTCTGCCGCTGCCAAAGTGTGACGACGGCTCGGCCGCGACGCGCTTGGCTTTGATTGACGCCTGTGTCGGGCTGTCAAAACTTAAAAAAACCCTCTGCTTTAAATGTATAATTAACGTGTCAGCCGCCGCAGGTGGCGGTGAGTGGCGAGTCAGGGACCAGCGGAGGGAAGCAGATAATAAGGGAAATGGGGCCGCCTTTACAAAAGGCTCTTTGGAGGCTCTTTTCAGGAGTAAACCCAAACTTCTCACATGAGTGGCTGCTGGTGATTAGACTCCTTAACAGGAGCTCTCAGGATTGCAAGGACGTGCGCCGACTAATTGGAGCGAGGACATCCAATCCGTGTTGGCTGGAAAGTGGAGCACCAGTACCCTGGGCCGCTTTTAATCGGAGTCATTTGTCTGACGATTCCCTCTTGAGGGGATGTAGAGGAAACCCCCCCAAAAAGTCCAGGTGAGCACATCGACGCGGTGTCCCGATCCGATATCCAGGACAAAAAAATCGGATTATATTGGCACATGTCTAAAATCTCTGATATAAGCACTCCGTTACAAGCAGTCCATTCCAGACTCCACTCCAGCACATCTAGTGGTTATTTTGCACTTTCAAAATAGAATTTTTAGTTTTTAATGCATTTATTGAGGTTATTTTTCATGCATGGTCTTCTAATCTATTATTTATTTATTTCATTTCATTGTAGAATATTCTTATGTTTAATGTTAAAATGTATGCAAAGCCATTGGTTAATAATAAATGGGTCAGTTTTTTCATACCTGCTCTTATTGACTAATGTTCTCTGTTCTCTGTAACATCAGTACTCATGTTGTAAAGAGAAATCAGGTGGGATGGTGGATTTAATCATGTTTGTGCTGATCACAGAAGGTGGGAGACCATTTCTGTACCCCTTTGATTATTGATAAAGCCTATAGATAATGATTATACTCAGAAAAACAACACGCATGTTATGGATGTTAGGTCTCAGATACTATTTGCTGAAAGTTAGTACTATCTGTAAAGTACAACCTGTAAAGTTTACTCAATATGCGAAAAATGAATGGTGAAATAGCAGTAATCCATCCCCCTCAACTCGAGTACTGAATAATATCACCTGATCAAGCTTTTTCTAACGTTCCATACTACAAAGTAAGCAATAAAAGCATGTACGATTGGTGCTGATATCGATCGATGTCGGTATCGGCCAATACTCAAGGCTGCAATATCGGTATCGTATCGGAAGTCAAACAGTTGTATCGGGACGCTCCTATCCTCGGGACCACGGTCATGCCTGGGGATAATGAAGCGTTGTTTGCTCGAGCACAATCCAGAGCTCCCGAGAGTTTGAGGAGGAGGTGGTTGGAGGGACGGGGGGGCTTTAGCAGCTTCCCAGTTTAGCTCTGCATAAAAATTTCACATCATTTTTTTTCCCATTCGCCCCGCAGGCTGCTCGGGATGAAAGCCCGGGTACGTGTGTGGGACGGCGTCCAAGTGGGAAATGTGCTGCGCGGCTTTTGCGGCCCGATGTAAACCAATATTATGGAGAGGCTAAGCTACACTCTGCAAAGCGCTTAACACAATAGCCTCGCTGTTGACAAGCTCTAATGGTAAAGAAGGCTGCAGGCGCATTACAGCCCATTGATGGAATTGGCACGGAAGAAGACGCCAAAAAAAAGAGAGAAAAAAAAAAATTCCTCCAAGCGTCTTTCCATATACTATAATGATGTTTGCAGTCAGGTTGTAAAAAATGCACAACCTGCTTTTCGATAAGTAATTCAAAATGGATGATATTGTTTTTCTGTTAAGAGCTGGATCAGAGTGAGCGGCGAGTGGCGAGCGGCGAGCGCGGGCAGGGTTGCAGCAGGTCACTGGCCAGAGCGAGCGCGCTCGGAAAAGGCCACGGAGAGCAACGATATCCCAGATCAAACACGCCTGCTCGCTCGCAGCTGTGTGGAGAACCACATAGAACCGGAGAACTCCAGGGGTGTTTGGACTCGGGAGGCTGGTGAGAGTGTTTACATGTGCGCACCAACAATCGGCAATATGGCTGCTTTTTGTTTTTTTTGTGGCCGATTTGTAGTTTGGATTTTGTGGAAGTTGTTTATGAACCAGAAGCCCTTCCATCGAGGATTCTCAGCCAACTTTCCTCCAGAGTTGTGCAGAGCTGCTGCCCAGACTTAGTAACTGAATTTAACCCTTAA
>CAESWR010000566.1:170024-181870 GCA_903171835.1 Mullus surmuletus | reverse complement strand
CCCCCCCCCCATAAGCCCCGTGTTGGAGGGCGCTGCCATTTTCTGCTGTCACCATCATTTTATTCCCCTGTTAATACCCCCGCCACCCCACACACACACACTCACCATCCTCCTCTCTGTAGCACAATATCCACCTGCTTCTGTCACACCGGCTGCAATCCCCCGCCCCCCCAAAAAAAAAACCAGGGCATGCAGGCGGATTTCTAGCCTACTCACATATGTACATAAACTCTACGCTGTACACTCATGTGTAAAACATGACACTGCACATGTGAGTTGGTGTGTGTATGTGTGTGCGTTATGGAGCCGTTCCCCACTCAGAGTCGGGGGCGTTTCACCAAAATAAGACAAATAAATGAGTCGCCGCTGTGCAGCGAGCCGGCTGCTGATCAGCAGAGCAGACAGGAGCTTTTGTTTACTGCAAGAAGAGCTCCAGCCTCCACCGGGTCGTCGCCGCGGGAGCGCGCTGGTCGCTCTCTGCTTTCCAGCCCAATTCTGCTTCAGATTTAAAACCCACTGACTCATTTTACGGTCAAATTACAGGCTCGCCAGGCGGAAACTGCCCATCTATCCACCTAATATCTAATATGATTCAAATAAAAGGGAGGACATGCAGTTGTAAGTTACCTCTGTCAGTCGTTTAAAGGCATGATTCACACAAAAATGAAGAGGCACTCATTACCTGCTCACCTAATGAGACCTGAAAACACTATATTGTGATTTCATAATGTGTCCACAAAAAAGGTCCAACATTCAAATTTATACCCGAAATGCCATAATTTAAGGCATATTTTAGCCTGAATTTCAGTGGAAGGAAGAATTGGACAATTAGGCAAAAAAAAAAGATGCCCTCTTGAAGTCAAATTTGAACCAAAATCTGCGGCAGTGATGCTTAATTCATTCTAAAATCAATACTATTAATCAGTCAAAGGCCTTAGTGGTGGTGAAAGGTTAACATGTGCATAGTAAAAGATGATTTTCATATTTCATTTCATTTTCATATTTAAGTCAGTAAGTGTTTCCTCTCAACACCCGCTGTGTGGATTTTCATCCGAGTGAGCCTTCGTCTGTCTGCAAGGAGTTAAACAGAGAAAAAAAAGGAGGCGCGGCAAATACTATAAAGTAACTCTTCTTTGATGTGGCGCAGCATCAGCCATGGTGTGTGTGTGTGTGTGTGTGTGTGTGTGTGTCTGTGGACGGTGTGTCACCGACCACTGATGTGTGAAGTGATTCATCTCTCTGTCAGGCTCTGCGACATTAATTAGCCTCAAAGTTTCTTTTACAATCAGTGGGGGAAAAAAACGCAGAATGCATGGCGATTAATTAATTCACATTCATCCTCACTCCGACTAAATAGATTTCATTATGGCTTTATGTGTATTTATATGCTTCCAACTCTTTGCAAAACTTTTTTTTTTTTATGCAAATGTAAGTGAATGGAGCCTCTGTTGGGTGAAATGAAAAACAAATGGCACAATTTCTTCACTAATTCTCATCTCCGCTGGCTTAAATGCTCAAAAAATGGCTTTTATTATAACTGGGACTAATTATAAAAGGATTTGCGAAGCTTTCTGATTCATGAGCGGCGTGATTATCTGCGCGCTGTCGCTCAGCGGGGGCGCTGTGGCCCCCGGCCGGCCCTCTGTCTCTCTGCCGGCGGAGGTGCCGCTCCTCTCGATCCGGCGACGGCGTTAAAAGCGTGGGGAAGCTGACCTTGAAGCCATTAATGCACTAATTCGGCTGATAAGAGCTCCCCCTCGGAGTCGTTATCGGCTCCGCTCCCCCCTCCTTCATCCTTATCGTCCCGCACCCAGCTGATTGTTTCGAAACGGCTGGTTGGATTTGGTGATCGAAAGGAAGAGGAGGAGGAGAAGTGACAAAGATGAATGAATCTTAAAATAGGAGTAGAGCAGCCCCTCCTCCCACCTCCCACCCCTCATCTCTCACCCATCCCTGCGAATATCAGACGTGACCGCTTCGCCATATTAGGTAATAATGACCACTTGGACTCACTTGTTGCTAATTCCAGACCCGAGGTGTGTGTGGGGGGCTCTTAGCGGCCCCTCTGGTTTGAGATTGGTGTTATCTGGTGTGTGTAGGTGTGTGTGTGTAGTTGCTGTTGATACTGCCAGATTGAAGAGAGAAGGAGTGGGGGAGGCGTGGGGTGCACTAGCATCACTTTCTCTCAAGCTCGCTCAGGGATGCGTGTGTGTGTGTGTGTGAGTGTGTGTGTGTGGTAATTGGTGTTTTAAAAATAGCCACCTCTGCAGTGGGTCACTGTATCACACACTGCCGCTCCTTAAATAATGCAAAAACAAAGGCTAAAAAAAGGAGCTGTGAGGAGCCGGGTCGCGTTGTGGCGGCGCGGCAGCCCCCGTCACCCTCATCAGCTTCAGCTTGTGTGCAACCGCATTAATATTTCATTGTTTCAGAGAACACATCGCGCCGTTTGAGTGGCAGCAAGGCCATGCGAGACAAAGGCAATGGTCAGAATATCCAGACTTTCAATCGTTCTGAATTTCCTTTTGATAATTAAAACTCATTCACTGTGGGGCATTGTTGTATTTCTAGTTCTAGTTCCTGTAATAAAAAAACCCTTTTAACCCTTAAGAGCTCCTTAAAAAAACGTTCTTAATTGTCCCTTAGAACGAAAAAAGGTCCCCTCCCTAAAAACTGCTCTGAAAATAACCTATATTTTTTCCACTTTAAATGAGTCAATCTTTTTCATCAACTTCAGCCAGAAATATATCAAATATTCATTATCAAATATATTATTTTAACCCTCTAAATGGCAGTTTGTTTACTACTTAATAGAAAAACATACAAAATCTCAAATAATTACCATAAAGTGCAATTGAATTTCAGGCATTCTTATTTTTCTGCTTTTCTTATAGTTCCTGGGGACAGAAAGCGTCTCCTTTCAAAAGACTGCTGTATAATATCATGTGTTTTTCCAAACTTCAAATGACTCAGTCTTATTAATCAGCTTCACCCTGAAATATTCATATCAAATATTTTTTAGGGATCTAAATGGTCAAAAAACATCTGAACAAAATACATTTCCAGGAACTTTAAGGGTTAAACATCTTTAAAGAAACCAAACAAATAAAGTTGTTTTGAAGAAAAAGGGGAAAAGTAGATAAATATATTTTCTGAAATGACGAAAAGGGGTGAAAAAATAGGGGAAAGGGAGATTTTTGTCATCATCTCGAGCAGCAGAATGAACTGTGACTGCTATACATTATTCTGTTTACAGTCAGGTTAAAAGTCAGGATAGAAAATTGCTGGCATGCTCGGCTGTTTGTCAACTTCACTCTCATGCCTGGCTGCAAACGGCGGCGGTAAATCGGGGGTTGTGACTTTAAAACAATAACCATTACCAGTCAGAGGCGGCGCGGAGCAAGGTCAAACGGCGCCGCATTAGCAGGCGTAAGCTCCGATATTATAGAGAGCTTTCCTTGAATCAAGGTCGCTGGAAACGCAGAAATACGCGGTGGAGAGGAGTAAATGATGGGAATCGCCTCTGGCCTGGCAGCCACAGCTAACGAGTCACTACTGGGAGAGAGTTGGGAGTCTTTCACGCAAAAAAAAAAAAATCACAGGTCACTAACATGTTCCTCCATCGTCCTAATTATAATTTTTTTGTCGGGGAAAACACTCCTCTCCGCTCGCCTCTTCATCAGCCATCTATAATGCAGAACCAGGCAACTTCTTGAAATCGACCTTTCGCTTGATTCCATTTGCCCGCGTGTCGCTGCTGTGATTGAATCCCGGCCTTTCTGCGTTTTTGAAGTGCGTGCTCTCAATTTCCATTTTCTATTCTTTCTCTCTCTCTCTCTCTCTCTCTCTTTCGTTCGGCGCGTGGTCCGGGGCTGACGCCACCTCCACCGCTTTCTCTCCGCACGCCGCGCCGCTGCGCTCAGGAATTATCAGGCCGCTGGCGAGGAGGAGGCTTCAACTCTCGAGTGGCCCTTGGTGGCGGCAAGCGGGTGGAACAAGACAAAAGAGCCGGCGCAAAAAAAGCGGAAAATATGAGTTGACATCTTGGTTTTTATCGCCGGTGCCATCAACAACAGAGTCTACAGAGTGAATAAATCATAGGACACACACGCTGGTGAAGGAAATAAATACCCGCATTGACGTCTTTTCTGCTTTTTTTTTTGTTTTGTCCCTTTCTGTCGCCTCCTCTGAGGACGCTCAGGCGCAGCTATTGATCAACAGGCAGGCTGACGGCCGGAGCCGCCGAGACGTGCCGGTGTAAACACAGTTGCGACAATCGCTTCCGCTCGCCGCCAATGATCTTTTGAAACGACATCAAAGCATTCGCGGCTGGATTCTTCAGACGAGTGAGGGAGCGCGGTCGGCCACACGCATCCACACAAATGCGAGTGCTGCTTTCTCGCTCTCAAGTCAGATAAAAGTAAGCAGCGAACATGAAGACGTGATTGAAATGTACTTCCACAGGCGTCTAAATTGTTGACTTTCCTCCGAGAGAAGGGCGAGCGGAGCCCCCTGCACAGCTTGGCATAAGCACGAGCCATCGGCAGACAGAGATAGCGGCACCGCTCTGTTTTTCCATGGGTGGCTTTTGTGTGTAAATCTGCTCTAACACCTCATTAATAAAAACGGGGTTACATGCACTGATTGTGCAAAAACGGACAGTACAAGGACTCTCAGCGTGCTGGGACATCCAATAATCTGCGACGCACCTTTCTGACGTATGCGGAGAGGTTACGAAGAAAAGTGTTTATGTTCATTCATCCGGTCGTCCTCCATAAAAGCATTGCTTTGTCTTGATTTTCACTTTCAAAGCCTGAACGGAGCTTGGCCCACTTTGTGATGGCCAATATCAAAGAGGAAAAAAGGAGCTTGAGTCTGTGGTGCGGAACTCGGTCCACTCACGACCTCCCAGTGAAATTACTATAACAACTGCAGGGCTTTGTCACTTCAACATAACAAGTCCGCCCACCCAGGCGACCACGTACTGTATGTAAGTGCTTTGTTCCAACCCTTTGATCCTTAACATAAACATTTCCTGTATGACACATACATGTGCCAGCAAGGGAAAAACCAGTGTTGAACATTTAAGTTTTCCAACGTCAATGGCTTCATGGCGCATAGAACCAAAAAAGATCGGGGTCTGGGTTCAAGGAAGCACTTTTGTTGGGTAAAATCATTTTTGCCCCCTTCTGAAGTCAAACCCTAATTAGAAAGCAAAAGAAATATACAAAAATACTTTTCGATTCTATGCGGCCATCAACTCTATGCTCTATTGCTGTTTCAAAACATGGCCGCGACTTCAAAGGAGCGGCTAAAGGTTTTTGTTCCTAACAGCAGGGATGACTGAAGTGAATACGGTGTGCGTATTCAAACTTCAAATCCTGCTGAATGTTTTTGCCCGAGAATTGACAAAGGGAAAATCTCACATTGCCGTGAATAGTATTTTAAAACAAAGTTGACCTTGATAAAAGCTTTTCAGTCTCTTTGCATTCAGCTTTCCCAGGTCAAACCTCAACTGGTTGGATTACAAAATGATACAGCTTGCAAGTGATAGAACCGGTAGCCATGGTCGCACACTGGAGCTGTTTGTTTTAGTCTGGCACATCAACTCCTTTCTTGCCACCATGGTGCCACCGGAATAGCATAGATTGAAGATCCTCCCCCACCCCAACAGTTATGACCATATTGACGTCATCTTACCTGGTGCTGTTTACTCCCCTGCTTGCATTTATTTGTTGGTTGGACGAATTCACTTTAAGGACCGATCCTGCCACTTTTCTCTGGAATTAAGTCGTGCTTTATCTGGGTTTCTTGAAGTCTGCGCCAAGAGAAACATGCCGGTTTCCGTGGCGTGGAATCTTATTTGTTAGTTAGCCGATGAAAATGGTCCATTAGTTTGATGGCTTTGCTTTGTATAATAGGATATAGCAGAAATCTAGTTTAGCAGGAGCCATTTTGTTTGCTTTGCTGCAGTCGGGGGTCGGAATGAGAGAGGAGCCTGTATCAGGGTGGTGTTCGCTGTGCACACACCGGTTGCATAACATCTGCATCCTTTTGGTTACATATATATATGTTCTGAATTTCAGTGCAGAGAGAGAGGAGTACCTGTTTTAAAAAAACATTAAAAAAACAGAATAAAGTTCCCGCTAACCCCCTGAGGAATCAGCCACCGTCACCTACAGAGAACTTCAAACCGCTTCCACAAGCTTTTTAATACAATCACTTACACGGCCATGGGAATTCAATCACAAGAGAGGCTGTCAGAAATGTAACGGCAGCCTCTTCTAATGCAGCTTCCCGCAGCTCAGTGAGTAACACAGAGACGCCAGAGCATATGAAAACAGCTTCCCATTTCATCTTTTTCCCCGATTCATTAACAGATAAGCTCCGTCGGCGATCACGCACGCTGACTGGGGTTTCGGCCCCGAGGTTCTCCGCTCACACGGGGAGGCACGCACCGCTTGTTTTTCCTCCCATCTTGGCCCCCCCAAGAGCAAGGCAACATCATCTGCAAAAACATCTTGAAAGGCCACACGGACGCCTCCTGGAGCAAGTGCCAAAAATCCACAAAGAGAAAGAAGATTAGCCAGCAGATGCTATGCTAACCAGATGGGCTTGGATAATCGGCTTGGAAAATGATGCTGATGTCTCCTAGAACAAGTGCCAACCGTTCCCCAAAAGGATATTAGCCCGGAGATACTATGCTAACCAGGTGGACTTACCATGAGACACATTTTCTATACTTAAAGTTTCTTAATTACGCTAGTATTGATAATCAACCTGGAAAACGATGCAGATGTCTACCTGAACAAGTGCAACCACTCCGCAAAAGGATATTAGCCCACGGAAGCTATGCTAACCAGGTAGACTTACCGTGAGATGTATTTTCTATACATAAAGTTTAAGTACAGTAGCATTGGGTAAAGTGTTTGGAAAACAACCGATCGGTGAAAAGATGCATTGACTTACCACCAGACATATTTTCCATACTTAAAGTTTGGTAAGAAAAATTTGTGCAGCACATGACACTAAAATGTGCAGAGGCTTCAGTTTGAAATTCTTACCTCCGAAAAGAATTGTGTGTGTATCCAGTTAGCAGTGCTCCGACTGGCTGATGGCTGTCCTGCCAACTTCCCGGTGCCTACGCGGGGAGGCGGACAGGTGGCCAACTCTTCTGCATAACAGTGGAGGACCTCTACCTTTTTGGACCGGGCAGATGTCGGAGGCTTGGCAGGGCCGCCGACGGTGTGTCTCCAGACGGGCCGCCATCCTCGTTTCCGGAGATAAAAGCGCTCATCTCCTTTCTGCTCCCGAGTCTGCTTCAGACGCTCTTCTCCTCCTGGCGTTTCCGCTTGGCTGCTTCCACTTTTAATAGTGCGTACAGTTGTGCGCTGAAGGCCGAGCGGTGGCCGAGACACAGACCACTAATGAGGGGTAGGACTCCGACTAACCAACGTTGGGTCTCTCCTGCTGGGAACGCCGCGGGGATCCTCTCAACTCAGCCTAACAATCTGTATAACGCTGTATTCAGCACCGCTTTGCTTTTCAATTGTTGCTTTGTCGCACTTTTTTTTTTCTTCCCTCTCTCGTTCCCTCCTGCAGAGAGAGATTGTGTATTAAATCATTAACGCTTGTCCTCACAATGCAAATTCCTCGGTGAGCGAGCAGCAGTCCTCTGTCAGTGCCAACTCTCGGCAGCACAGAGTGATCCAAAGTGAGTACAGTAAAAAGGGGCTCATGAATAAGTGAACTTGACATTTCGTGTTTTGAAAAGCCACACCGTTGCCATTGTTATGAATATTTTCACTTGCTCTTGCCAGCTCCTGAGAGCACTTACCTCCAGTTTTCACCTTGAGCACCAATACTTTTAAAGCCATTAAGTGTATCATTTTTGTGTGATTACAGAATCTTGAGCGCTCTGTAAGCAAAAGGTGAGGTGTACCTGTGTGGTCGATAGCGTCTTTTTTATATATACTGTCATTTAGGGGAGGTATGAATCAACACGTTTGGCCTTTCAACATAACTCTTTGAAATCAAAGTAACGTAAACAAAAGTTGGAGTTGCCGTTGTTCAAAGAAATGACAGCTTGATGTATTGAAATGACAAAGAAGTGCAGTGCATATCTCCAGCAAGGCCGGCAGTTTATTCTAATAAGAGACTTTCAGGAGCCATATATAATGCTTCATCTTCATAGGTAATATCATTGTAAACATGCCTGAATTTGCTCAGAAGGCTCTATGAAATACTTGCAGCAAATGTGATGAAAATATGAAAGAATGACCTTTTGCTGAGAGCTTAAAAATCATCCTGGCTGAATCACATTCCCTGAAAATAACAAAATTATTGGAAGAACATTTCAATTTCGGGAGGGTGAATGCAACATTTCCACCAAAAGATATGAAAATAACAAATTTTCTCCAAGACTTTAAAAAAGACCACATTAAAAGAAAGTTTCTTTTGATATTTAGAAAGATATGCTAAAAACTACTTAAAGATACATGCAGCATTTTTCCAAAGACATTTTCTTGCAAAATGCCCTCTTTTGCATGATGAAAGCTCTAGGCGTATGTATATGTCAGTAATACCCCTGATTTGCGCTCATATAGAATGAATACATACATTAATTTAAAATACAATCAAATATTTACTTTAAATGTATTCTTATTAACATTTAATCTCCGGGATGGCACAGGGAAAATCTGGCTTCCATTCAGTCTTGTGACGATCAGGCTGGTATTTTATTTTTTTTGTGCATAATCCCATTGACAGACAAACAAACCGATGCAGGTGGAAGCAACCCCCCCTTGGGAAGAATCTTAAATTAATCCAAACATCATTGCTGCCGGATTATCTGATGCAGTTTCCAAGGGCTGTTATCATGTTGTATCTACTCTTGAGCGCGATAGGGGAGAAAAAGGCGAATTGTTAGCGGCGTGTTCCCCCCCCCCGTTCGGAGTGGGGTTCCGTCGGCAGCTTCCTCTCGCCATATGCTCAGCCAGCTCAGCAGCGTCCTGCAGGAGCCGCATCAGCCCTGCAAGTCTGCAGAGGAAGTTGACACAATAGCCCAAAGTCATGAATGACACAAAAACCCAAATAAGGCAGAAATTCTGTCACAACTGCTTCCAGCTACAGAGGATTTGTGATGTGTATGCATGTGTGCGTGTGTGTGTCTATGTGTGTTTGTTTGCAGCTTTCACAAGGGTCCTGGTGTCTTGGAACACAGCATCTGTTCAGTGCTATTTTCTAAACCATAATGGCAGTGAGCTATGTTTAGTGATGAGGCCATAGGCACCAGGCAACTTAATGGTCCCATACATGACAGGCATGATAAATAAAGAGTCGGAGGTGTGAAAAGGGTGGGGGGGATCAGTAAAAGAGGAAATACCCACTGTGTTATAATAATGCAGCAGAGATTTAGTCACTCCCCATACATCTTCTACAGACCAGTGGCACCCTTTTGTTGGCCTACTTCAGCTTTGTTTAAAATGTATGCTTTCTAGGTCAAAGCCCTCAGTTGCCCAGGTGACAACACAAAGCTCCTTTCAGAGTCACAATAGATAGTTCCAGGCTGGGTAGTGTGCACCGTTGCTGTGATAGGAGTTGTCCATTAACGTGATATCCGTACTGATTGGGATGTTAGTTGAGGCATGTCGTGAACTTTAGTTGTCAAGCTTGTACACAAGCCAAAAAAACCCTCTGTTTTATATGCAACGTTGAAGTTTTATTTGCGTTTTTGTGGTCAGATACCTAAAGAGCGCCGTTGGAGTTGTCCTTTTAAGGTCAAAGTAACATCAAACATCTAAAACTGTAGGGGTTGTTTGGAGGTTCCCACCAAAACAACAAAATGGCATAAGAATTGTCAGGCAACAACTATAAAGAGGCAACATTAGCTGGATTCAAACTGCATTCCCTAATCTGTCTTGGTCTCATACCTTCACAAACAACTCCATCATAGTTCACGCAAACCGCCGCAGGAGTCCAGGAGGACATAAATGCTGGAAGCAGGTGACTGTCAGATCATATTTGCTTCGTCAGCCGTCTCTCACTTAAGATTTATGACAGCTACATAATAAGCGGGGCTTCTTGTGTAAGCATGTTGACAAACTGAATTTCAAAGCACTCTCCAAGGCTCTGAACCAGGTGAGGATAATACCTGGTAAAGCTAGCTGATCAGCTTTGAGCAGAAATAAGAGAAATCGTGTCGGCCTTGAATTACCAAGAATCAGCGTTGAAAAGAAAGTCTGCTATTATATGAATATTAATTGCATACAGCACACACAGTATATAGTCTATAAGTACTATGAGAATACTTTGCTGTACTTGATGAGACCTTGGGGCCACAATGTACTAAAAATGCCATCTATTAGCGTGACGCAGACAGACCCAGAGCAGCGCGGCCACACTGCATGTTTTCACAGCTAATGGAAAGCTGTACTCAGAGAGCTGTCTCTCAAAAAGCAGGACAGGACTCCACTCTGCCAGAGAAAATGTGTCGGGAGGAGTGAGCAGACAGCGAAGTACAAAGCACTTTGAATTGCGAAGCGACAAAAGTTAACAGCGACCCAAGGGTGCAGCCGGGAGAGGAAGCTCTGATAATGCTGTGAGGTAGCAACGGGGGAGAGGCGGGAGAGGCGGCGGAGGTACATCGAGGTGAGGTTTGAGACAGTTAAATCATTCTCAGTGAGCGATCCTTTGACTCGAGTCCTTCTCGGAGAGTAGGCAAGAGCATGACCTGGTCTTGGAGTGCATTCATAACCGACACACTGTAGGGGGGCAACCACCGAAGAAATGATCAATGGACTGGTTGTTTTACAGGGACTAATGTTTGCTCTGTGTGCAAGGCACCCTGGGTAGTTTGCACTTCACTGGCTTAAGACTGGGCGGGAGGTACCAAGGTTGTACTACCTGACGTGCTGGTCACTGAACACAGGCTAATGGGTTTTGGTGTTGGACTTCCACTGCTAAATGACGGGAAAATGACTGATTCAAGACCCCCAAACCCACAACGGGTCAAGAGAAAGGCAATTGCATCCCGGCGGCTTTCAGAGTCGCCACGTGGCGTTCGCAAAGGGCTCCGGGGTGCGCAGTAGCGGAGCGGAGGTCGCCGCGACCACCTGGGACCAGTGTTTCCTCGCAGTGCTTCCCGGGCGCCTTGGGAAATCATGCGTGGATACCTCGGCTATCTGAGTCACCAACCGAAGCCCGGAAATATCCATCCTTGCCCCCCCCCACCCCCCCTGCTACCACCACCACCACCATCATCTCCTTAACAACCAAAACGTGGATCAAGGGGAAATTGTAATGAAAGTGGAAGACACTATAGAGGACTTTGAACGGGCAAATTCCCCCCAAAGGCTGAAATCCAGCTCCCATCAGAAAGAAAACACAAAGGATTACACAGGCGCGTTTCGTAAGGGGTGTTACGACAATACTCCAGAGTGTACACACCGCCGCGTACTGCCGCATCTCCGTCTGTTTTGAGGTCCGGACAGATGATAGGAAGGAGGAGAGGGAAAGTGAGGGAGGGGGAGAGATGTAGAGAGAGAGAGCTCCGAGGCTCAGATGAACGGTTTTTGTGTGGAGGCCAGGTGGCAGATTGCTTGAGTTGGGAGATGAAAGCAGGAGAGGACCACTGATGTACTGTACAGTACACACTGCTGCGGGAGATGGATAGCACCCCTCTCGTCTATTTTCTCCCTCTGTGTTTTCTCTCCTCCGTGCCCGTTAGCGAGTGATGCATCGGGGTCAGGCGTGGTTTGAGTGTGGGGAGGATCAGAGCGGCCGACGCCCACTCACCACCGCGCCAGACACATGAGCGGGTCGGGGGAAGGATTTGGAAGAAAAAT
>CAESWR010000566.1:151501-161942 GCA_903171835.1 Mullus surmuletus | reverse complement strand
ATGGGTCAGTAATTAGCAGCAACATTGAATTTGAGGCATTCTTATTTTTTCTGCAGTGACAGATTTTGTTTTTTAAAGCAAACTTTCTTATTGGTTTCTAATTGGTTCTCGTTTAAGAAAGGACATCTAGATTTATTCATCCAACATAGCCAAAAAAGACTTGAAAATGAAAAGTCTTCGCCCTAAAATCGTCCCCCAGGAATTCTTAAGGCTTAAATCCTTGAATTGCATTTTATGGAAATTATTTGAGTTTTCGTGTTGTTGTTGTTTTTTCCGATTAAAATACTGCGGAGTTACGTAACAAACTGGAATTTAGAGGATTAAAATGCCCCAGAATTATTGATATTTGAAATATATATTTCAGGCTGAAGTTGATTTAAAACTCCTTTAATGTGGAAAAAGTATTCATTTATGATTTTTTTGCAGCAATTTTTAGGGAGGGGACGTTTTATGCCCTGAGGGACAATTAAGAAAGTTTTTTAATTTATTGTGGTTTGCAAATTCAGGTGTGTTGTTGAAACATCTGTCTGCAAGGAGAAGTTGCAGAAGGTCAAGCTAGCTGGTCAGCTGGTCTAGTTAAGATGGCTAGCTTTTTAGCCGGCTTGAATTGGAATTTCTACATTTCTGTGTTTTCAACTCAAGTTGAACTTGAAGGCGTAATTTTTCTCTAATCAGCTTTTTCGATTAAATCGAATAGGCTCACAAATTTTAACATTTAATTTGCTTTAACGAGACTGGGATCTTTAAGCACTTTTGAATGCATATTCATTTTAAATGTGAATGTGAAAACTGAAGAGGTTCCCTCACTTGAGCAAAAGAGTGGTGCCCCGGCAGCGCTACGCAGACCGTATTACGAATTCAATATGACTATGAATTTGGGCCTCTAGCTAGCATTTTTACAAAGTGGTCTATTTAGAGCTATTTGCCAGAGCACGCTGGCTGCATATGATGTCTGGGAAAAAGAATGTATATATTCAAAGGCAAGGAACAAAACCCTGTACCTCTTTGCTGCCAACACTGATGTTATCATTGAATATGCCCCTTCGAATTCTAATTTACAGTGATGAAAAACTGGTGGCAAACAGACGTGCCGGTTTACAGTGTGTCCACAGTCCATTTAAAAAGCACACTTTGTGAAAAATTGCATAATTTTCTGGGGCCCTTTGCTGCGGCCTCCTTTGATATCTAGCAGCTCAGACAAGGGCACTTTCCTCTTCTCTCATGTATCTAATTAGCGGCGGCTGTTCCCTGCAGCGGCGACTGCGAGGTGGTCTCACCACTGTCATTAATTCTCCCGTCCTCATGCAGAATACCGCAGGACTTTAAAAAAGGGACCCAGCAGGGGGGTCACAGGTCGTTCATTGATAGCAGCCCCGAAAACAGACGGTGCGCGCTCTCGGGCAGATGCAGCAACACCGCAAACAGCATCTGGTCAGTCGCAAGGTGAGTCGGCGATGTTATGTTGCCGGCGGACTCCTGCAGCACCTGCATCCGCTTTGTTACTTCCAGCAAAGCAACCTTTCAGTTTGCTGTAAATGACCCTTGCTGGAATTGTTCACTCGCTAGTTTGTTCCGTCTAAGCTCAAAGCGACCCAAGCGTGATGGAGACCACACCTTGCCGAGGAGGGAGGCTTTTATTCCATTCCGACAACAAAGGCGACACAGCACGGGCCTAAATGCAGAGAGGTCTTGCGGAAAAATCCTAAGTCTGTCATGTGTAGTTGGTCAATAACAACATGGAGACATGCTTCAGGGAGGCTCTGTTGCTTTCTTTGTCTCTTGAAGTCTGCATTTGGCCTCTGAATTCACAAGCACCACACCAAATTTCCAGTGTACAGCATCAATGGAGCACTTTCTTTTGCACCTGACTGCCCCGAAGGCCGTCTAGATGCCTTTGGATAGTGGCCAAATACTTGTTAAAGGGTGCCGGGATGCCCCTCAGAAGTGCTCAAGACCCCTTGGTGCCCAGATATCCTTCACAAACTTTTGTAGAGACATCAATAGTGGACGGAGGCCTTTGTAGGTCGTGCAGAGGCTCAAAACAAAACCCAGTGGGCCATGGATCGTACCCTGAGGCCTCCCATAGTGCCCTGTGGCCTCATATGATTACCTTGAAGTGCCTTTAGAGCAGGGCTATTCAATTACAAATTCAGTCGGGCCAGATTCTGAAACGGAGACGTTTCAAACCAACACAAATAAATATAGTGAAATAACAAGTGATGTTTATTCATCATAATCTTTCATCATCAATAATTTTTCACCTCTGAGCCACAAGAATAACCATTTTTGTCATATGCAACCCAGGCATTAAGGTTTTCCAGTGTTTTGCATTCATTTTTTGAACTACTGCGTGATTTTGAGTTCATTCTTATGAAATTTGACTGAACCACGTACTGGGCAAATTGGGCATTGCCAATTAAATAGGCCTGCTTTAGAGGAAACGGTGACCGTGGCACTGAAGGAGCTGAAGTATTTCTCACCGTCACATTCTAACTTGCATTTCTATATGGACAAGAAAATTACACCAGGAAATATTATTTGTAAACCGTCTCTGTTGTGATAAAATGTCTGCCGGAGGGAGGGAAACCTTACATATGCATATTACTGAAATTATATCCTGGAATAAAACCCCACGCTGCGTCTGCGAGACAATCCAGAAAGAACAATCAAGAAGTTTCTGTGAGCGTCTTGGCTTCTAGCCAAACACTCGGGCTTCAGCACTCACTGGTGTGTGAGCAATAATGGGAAGATAAGCACTGTGAATACGGGATGAACACTCCAGTATAAGCGTAATTCAGGTATAAATCTCCGGTTTATGTGAAGCATAAAAAAGGGAGGTTGCCAAATGAGAATTTGAGGAAAGTATCTGATTCTGTGAAGCAGAGACTGCGCTGGAGGGCTGAGGCGAGCCAGTCACTTTTCTGTGAATGTGGGTACGGAAAAGAGACAGAAATAGGAGAAGCAGGAGGGGATAAAAAATGAGGAGGGCTCGGACGCCGCGACTGGAGAAGGAGGGGGGCGCAAAATGAAGAAACACTGACAGTGAAGCTCATAGGAAAGCAGATATAGATGGTGGCTGCGAGAGAGGAGGGGGGGGGAAAGTAGCCAGAAAGACTGGAGGGCAAAATTGCAAGAGTATGGCTGAAATATGGCCAGAATATACCGAGCAGGAGCCAGATTTCTCTTTAACTCACTTTGTCCGTGCATGTGTGTGTGCTTATGTGAGCGCCTGAGGCCGAACCCACTGAGAGGAGCTAGACTGGGAGTCAGACGGCGTGTAGGAGACGACCTGCATCAACGCTTAACATGCAGTCAGCTGGCTCAGTATTGTACACATAGAATATTGTATCATAAAACCAAAAAACCCCAAAACACTGACTGTAAACAGCTTGGAGACGCAAAAAGGGAGCAGCAGATGGTGTTTTCGCATTGCAGGACTGTTTTGCGCGAATGCGTGCAAGAACCCAAAAAATGTTGGGAGCAGGGTCGCCGGATCTTCTGAATGCATTATTAAAAACTTGTCACATTAACAGGTGCCGCGGCGGCGAGGGAACGGGCGCTCTCTGCGTAATGGGATAACAAGCGAGTACTAGTAACATGGTGTTCGAAGTGAAGTGTGGGTGTCCAAATTAGCATGCGGAAGGTTTTAATTCAGAGTTGAAGGGAATTGTTTGAGGATTCGTAGCGGCGCATGAAACGCTGCTGTGCCAAAGGTCGTACAAATCAAAATTCAGGCCTTGAATTGTGGCTCGTCTCATTTGTCTGATCAGTTTTCAGGGACCTTTCTAAATGCTCCATCAAACATTGTACTTTTTTAAATTGCTGTTCTTGGCAAATCACCTTTGGGGGGGAAACGTTGTTGAACTTTTTTATTTAAGATGCATTTAATATTCATTTAATAAAGCATCTCCGTCAAAGACTCGGCCCGCTCCTCCAAAATACCTCGATCAATTATACATGGCTCCCAGCAAGCTGTGACTTTCCGCCAAGGATTTGGAGTTTGCCAAGCTGCCAGTAAATGGACCGCTGGAGCATCATCGGAGCATTAGATTAATCATTACATATGTTCACTCTGCAAGGAACATCTCAAATATATATGTATATATCTTCTCACCTCTGCCAGGGAGGTTTTCACCTGCCTCGTTTTTTTGTCTGCAGGATTATGCAACAGCCAGCAAGCGAGCAGAAACTCTTAAATCAAACATTCGTCGGGCTCGGCAGAGTGCCCCTCTGGTGTGTTTAGACAAGTAAAAGTTATTAGGAATCCTGGTGGGACGACACGGATCTGTGTATCATGCCTTTATTGGCGGCACATATAATTTAAACGCAATTACCAGACTTGTTGTCATGCATGAGAGGCGAGGCTTCATCTTGAGGGGGGCCGCGACCGGCTTTATTGCCCCCGAGCGGGATATTTGCCGTCAGATTATACAGTACATATACGCTTAATGTCTGTCAGAGACTTCACAGCCATCTGAGGTGCTCTTATCTCCCGATGGACTGCTGGCGGTTATCTAAGTCCGCCTGCTTCTGAGTTGGCATGGTGACAAAGCGGCGGTGCGCGGATTTCCCGCCCCGCAGCGGGATCCCGGGATCCCAGGCAGCGCCGCATCCCGCCGGATCTTTAATTGCGACACATGTTGTGTAAAAGGCGAGTTATCCTTTATTTGTAGCCCGGATGTGTCCACAGTGGAGGTGCTCACTGCTCCGATACCCCGATAGCATGGAAATATGCAATCTTTGGAAGACGTGGAGGAGTGGGCTTCTACTTTAACCCTTAAGAGTACCTTAAAAAAACGTTCTCAATTGTCCCTCCGAATAAAAAACATCCCCTCCTCAAAAACTGCTGTAAAAATAATATATTATCTCCACTTTAAATGAGTCAATCTTTTTAATCAACTTCAGCCTGAAATATATGTGTCAATTTATTTGATGAGATTTTAACCCTCTAAATGCCAGTTTGATTACGTAACTCCACAGTATTTGAATTGAAGAAAATACAAAAACTAAAATAATTTCCATAAAATACAATCCAAGGATTGTTATTATTATTGTTGTTGTTATTATTATGAGAGCCTGAGATGCGTCAATGATTAGCAGCGACATTGAGTTTGAGGCATTCATATTTTTTCTGCAGTGACCAACTTTTATAGCAAACCCTTATTGGTTCCTGGGGACAAAAAGCATCTCTTTCCAAAGGGCTGCTGCAAATATATGATATATTAACATTTTTTTCCAACTTTAACTCAGTCTTGCTAATAGGCTTCAGCCTGTCCCCAGGAACTTTTAAGGGTTAAATCGAGTACTTTGGCGAATGCGATTTGGGACGTCATGGAACTGATGGTGCTCATGTCCACATCCTGAAGTCTGGTCAACGATGATGCTGTTGAAGCCCCCCCACCCCCACCCCCACCCTCAGGCGTTGGTTTTGGACGTGCCGGGCTGAGTAATCAAGACGCTGAGTGCATGTAGCTGGACAGTCACAGTCGGGCAGGTGGGTTGTGGCGTGCAAACGTCAAACCAACAGCAGATTTTCACAGAAGGAGCACAGATTGAGCTCCAATTATATTGGCGGCTGCATTTAAATCCACATATTGACTATATGAGGAGTCTTTGCCTATTAAATGAACCGTCCTCTATCTTAAATCTTTAAGAATATGGCTGATGCCGCCACAAATTTGCAGCACCCTGTTTGCTGTCATAAAGTAAGCATCTGCTGGCCGCTTCCTCGCGGAGCCTCGCCGTCTGAGGAGGCGCCATATGGTTTTGGGATAAGAGCTATTTTACACGGAATCTGGGCAATGTTTCTGCAAACTTTGATTTAGTGGACGTGACATTACAGGCTGGCTGCCTGGACGAAGATTTTACGAGACTGTCCCCACAGAGAAATAGAACAGTCACCAAATTAGATAAATGTTAGCACTAATAAAAGTCAAAAGACCTCCTTCTCTTCTTTATTCGCCGATAATACCGAGCCAAAATTCTTCTTACGGGGGTGAAAAAAAAGAAACCCCAAACAAACAAAAAGAAACCACATATGACAGCCTGGCTTTTTTGGGGGGAATTGGAAGTTTAAAATGATGCAGAGAATGTGTGAAAGAGGGAAAAAACAACACTAGAACGAGAGTTGACATTAAAGCCGCGGCAAAAGATAATTACGCACGTCCCCTGTTTCCATTTCTTATTATGCCAATTTAGCTCACCTCTGACGCCTCGCTGGAAAGGACAGCGGCGATATTTTCGGATTTTTCTT
The DNA here is from genome assembly GCA_903171835.1 of Mullus surmuletus. Lineage (NCBI taxonomy): Eukaryota > Metazoa > Chordata > Actinopteri > Syngnathiformes > Mullidae > Mullus > Mullus surmuletus. The sequence goes on along the minus strand of CAESWR010000566.1, from coordinate 155,689 downwards.
TTGGAGTTTGGAGATGAGGAAACAAACTTCTAAGGACGGCCCCCTCACCGGAACACATAGCAACGATGTAATTAAAGGAACAAAAACTGGACACTGAAGAACACAAGCTCTCTAAGTGTGTGTGTGTGGGCGGGCGGGCAAGTTGTTCTTTTGTTGTCATCCCCTCAGCTCCTTACGATCAAACATATTCATTTCCAAACCTGACCGGTGGATGTCATCTGTCAGAGCCACGCACTTTTTTCCATTTCAGATTTGGATGGCGGGGCGATCATCCAAATCGACGAGCTAATAAGCAAAGACTGTCGCTGTATTTACATTTTCTGACATCAGACTTCGCCACCGCCGGGCAGAAACATGAAAAAAAAAAACAACTGCTTTTTTCTTTTCTTTTTTTTTTGTACAGTCCAAACTCGACTTTTCAAGAGATTGCGGTATGCAGCCCTTTCTGTAATGTCACTGATAATGGATCCCAGTGGGCTCACTCATATCCCAATAGCTGACAAAGGATTCCTCCAAACAATGCATATGCTGGGTGGGTGGGTGGTCATTTGTAGTGTTACAGGGCATGAATTAATGAGTAAAGCATTGTTAAAGCTATACATGTCTAATCATCCGACGTAAAAGTTGTTTTGTGTCGGGAGGAATAAAGCTTCTCGGCCCTGCTGAGACCTATTAACGTTGTCAGTTTGACCAAAATCTGAAACTGAACTTTTCTAACTCTCACATCAGTGAACTTTCGCCATTAAAAGAGTTTCTATTACAACTTCAATCCACTCGAGACCAAACATCGATACACCTTTAAAGTATACCTTTGCACCGCGTCCCTGTTATCCCTGTATACCCCAAATCCATGCACACCCCTTTAATTGGGTTTTAAAAGGATTTGATGGGACTAACTATCTGCAAAAATAATCATGAATAATAAAATCAGTAGCCAGAATGCTCTTTCAGTGACTCTTTTATCCTCCTCAAAAATGTAGTCAGAGGTGTAACAAAGTCCCAGCTCTGCGCCGCAGTGTAAGAGTTACTGTTCTCCTCGGTTTAAAGGAACCTTTTATGGGCCAAGATCAAATCACTGTTTGATATTCCTGCGGCTGTGTGAAACAGAAAAATATACTATCAAAGGAACCAGAAGATCCATGTTTGATTATATCGAAACACATTCTGGAGTGAGGGTGCGTCTGCTGCTGAGGAACCTTTGGAGGATTGACACTTGGAGTGCGCTTGTGTGTTTTTGTGCTTTTGATACAACATGGACTACGTTTCCAGTCGGTCAATATTGGGGTTAAGGTCCATATTCCGGTTAGTGAAACATTGGGAATAAGGCGTTTCCATGCATGGAGAAACAGAGTTATTCCTGTATCCATGGTGATTGTAATCAATGAAGATGGTCTGCTACAAACCCTGCTTGGCGTAACTTTGCGCTCCCCTTTTTGTGGATCTGTCCATCCCGCTACTTTCTAGCGTCTCCAAATGCCAGGATGTTTGTGTCTTTCATCACACTGATGAAGTGATTGGTTTCCTCCTCACTCCAAAAGTGTGGCGTGGTGTTGCTCTCGCCTTTGGCCATGTTTACAAGTAGTTCCTGGACTCCAAAGACCAAGATTTCTTGCCAATAGAACATGCGCACAACACTAATTCATCTTCTTTTTGATGGTGAGATCCTGAGAGGAGGAGGCATCATCAAATATTCACCTTAGAAGAGGAGGAACCAGGGGGAAGATTCAGGTTTTTATATGAGCATATTCTGGTTATTCAATCGGGTTAGTGGTGTTTTCATCCAGGTTACTGCTAATATTCCGGTTCGACAAGATTTATGCATGTAGGCGCATCTATGGTGGCCAACGTTGGACACAGGAAGTTGCATGGGAGCTGAGAGAAAAAAACATCAAACATTTGTTTTGCTGCAGAAAATGCCAGATATGCACGACGGAATTTGTTTTGATAATTAACGCCGATAACGCAATGGCTTCTACATGGCGTTGTGCATTTTAGCATGGGTGAGAGACTGCCAACTTGGGCGCATTTTTTATATTCTCGGCGTGCCGTCAGCTTTTCTCTCCACTTGACTGTGAATATCTTTTGAGATTATTGTTTTGTTATTTATGCCGCGTGCACACCTGCCCGCCGCCTCTCTGAAAACTGCTATAATTAATACATAGCCCTCTCTCGTGTCCAAAAACTGTGAAGCCATCCATCATGCAGGAGGAAAATTCAATTTTTAAAAAGACATCCATTAAAAGCATCCATCTCTGTGACGACGCTGCCTGTCACTGCGGCATCAATGATAATATATAAATATATGTGTTTCAAAACCCGACTTATGATATGGAAAAACAATAAGGTGCCGTCGGTTTGCAGCCGAAGCGCCGGCGATTTGCAGCACCGGTGGACGGATCAGCCTCATCCCGCTGTCGAACCTCCCCCAGCTGTGTCCCTGAACCCCGGGGTAAAGGAGAAAACTATGCGATCGCCCTCAGCCATAAATGATTCAACATCTCACACTGACTCGGGTTTCTGATGATAGGAGGGGGGGCAAAGAAAAAGGGGGGGTTGGGGGGGTGTGCAGTGGAAGCGGAGTGATTTTTAAAAACACTTTTACCATCATTAAAGGGATAATTCAGAAGCAGTGACTTTTCCCTCTCTGCGTCCCGTGAGTTCCGGCTACGTTTCCATGTTGCAGAAAGTAGTTCCGTCTAGTTGCCGGGGTCACACCGATAAAACAATATGCGTTGAAAAGAGTAAGCAATTTGCATCACGAATTCTTGGCCACAAAAACTCCCGACCTTGCAAGCGACCGGTAATATTTTCCCACCCTTCGTATCACTGCGCGCACCATCATCAGCTGAAGGAGCATCCATCAGTGCATGTAAATGCCGTGAACCAGCTGATGATGGTGCGCACAGCGATAGGAACGGAGGGAAAACAGTACCTGGTGATTGTGAGGTCAGACATTTTTGCAGCCAAGAATTCACAATGCAAATGGATTACTCTTTTGACGCATATTGTTTTTTTTGGAACAACAACCTTTATTCATGTAACCCCAGCAACAAGATGGAACTACTTTCTGCAACACCGAAACCGAGCTGGAACTCCGTTCACGGGACGCAGTGGGGAAAAAGTCCCTGCTGATTGATGGTGAGGATCTCATACAACTTCATGTCAAAAAATCCAAACAATCTCTTTAAGATATTTGCAAACTCCGCCTCCATCCGTGCGCCGTTTGCCTGATTCTGGAGGTTTCTTGGACATGATGCGCGAAACACCTCACTTATTATTCCCTGAAAAAACACACCCCAGACTCATTTGTAATGTTTCCCGTTTATCACCGTGAATGGGATATACTCTACGCGGCTTGTATATCCACGGCTGAGTTATGAGACGTCCTTTGCTTCTCCCAGATAATGTAATCCCCCGCAGCAGCTCAGGCCCGGAGATTAATCTGTCAATTCTCACTATATTAACCTGCGCCTGAATATGCAGGGGAGGGTATGAATGGAGGCTGGGCAAAATCTCGCCTCGGCGTGGAGGCTCGCTGTCCACTTGGCCTCCCTCCACGAGAGCCCGGAGGCGGGAGCGCCGGTCAATATGGCCGCCGCCGCCGCCTCCGCCAGCCAAGTCTGATAAAGAGCATTTGGCGGCGGCTAACCGAGCGCTCTGTCACACTTTAGAAACGGAGGGAAAATGGAAGTGGATTATTTTCCCCGCCGTTTTGGATCTTGGGTGCATTGTGGGTGTGGAATGTGTGACAACATGGCTTCATAATTCGGTAAAAACTGGGACTCTGGTGTGAAGAAAAGAAACAGCTGATGAGGAAGAAAAGAGTGTTCTCTCACACCGACAGCTTTGTAAACTTTTTAATGAGCGCTTGAAGTGTGTGGGATGATTCCTCCTACTTACAAATGGCTCAAATTAAAATGTAAACGATCACATTAACATATCAAATTGACAGTAATTAATAATTAAATGCATTATTTTAGAAAAGATGGTGCACTACATTTCTTATCTTATAGTTTACAAAAGTTTAAGTAACACATTAACACAGTTAAAATTAGTCTAGCTAAATTTTCACATCAATACATTATCAACAAAACAAATGGGCATCAAAAACAACATGTGTAACTTTTAATGTGATGATTAGAAATGTTTACTCCTTATATGTTCAGAATATAGGTAAGCACCAAAATA
>CAESWR010000566.1:61990-76520 GCA_903171835.1 Mullus surmuletus | reverse complement strand
GGGCAGGCAGTGGGTGTAATTAGAATTCACTAAGCTTGATTTGATTGATCGTGTGGGAACCTATTTGAAAAAATTATAAAAATTCTCGACTAATCATCCAGATGTGAGATTTGAAGCTGCTTTTGGGTGTTTTCAACATTTTCTCTTTGGTTTTTTGGTTTTCTGGTGTTGGTAGAAATTGGGGGGTTCAAACTAGGGCTGTCACGATATCAGATTTTCACTTCATGATTACTATAGGCAAAAAATGTCACAAATTACAATATTATCACGATATCAACATAAATTTTAATAATAATAGTACAATCAATATGAAGAAAATATGAAAACAGTAACTGTACAACTCCATACAAAAAGTGCAATTATAGTGGAACAAAACAGGGGCTGATATAAAACACACACTGTATTCAAGAGGCACTGGATCATTTACAGGATGTTTTTATATGCACATTTTTAACACGATATGGAAATGTAATTTTTTAATACAAGGATTATCACCAATACACCGCGACAACCCCACTTCAAACTTAAAATCATTGCTCACCTTAAACCACATTGTACTTTGAGATTGGGCTTCATGCTCAGCTTGTGCCTTCTTTCCCGTCGTTTATTATTAGACACACTGATTAATCCAGGTGCGCTGCTTCTCCTGCAGCGAACACACCTGAATAAATCAGCACGCCCAAATAAGGAGCAGGAAGTCGTGGAGCTGTCAAGTCAAGTTTATTTGTAAAGCACCTTTAAGAAGACAGCAGTCAATCAAAGTGCTGTACACAGGATACGTAAAAGTGGAGTGAATGAAGATTACAATAGAAACAGTAGAATTAGAACAATAAAATTAAATAAGATCGATAAAAGCTGTACAGGAAGACAGAGTTTGAAAGTGTGTTCTGTGGTGTTATTGGGCCTGGCCGACCACCTGACCCGCAGCGTCCTTGCGAGACCCCGAGCCGGTGCTTGAAAGCCACGCATGAGGACCTGAGTGTGAACTTCCTCCACCTCCAGCTCTCAGCCTCGTCCCGGCCGAAAATTGCAACAAATTGCCCGAGCATTTTCCCCAAATGCGAAGATTGCGCCGGGCTTTGGCGAGGTCTTGCCAGTTTAATTGTCCTGCCGTGGCCTCCTCATCAACTTGGAGCAGGATCAGAAAAAACATCCTCTCCAGCGGCGCAGGAGGGGGGCGCGGGGACGTGTTCCAGGGTCACAGCTGGCTTTCCGCGATGCCACATCCAGATATTCATCCATCTGAAAAATCCCAGCCCTCCAAAGGCTTCTATGATCAAAAAAAAAAAAAAAAGTTTGAATCATATCACAAACACTTCTATCAACGACAAACTTTTCTCGCTCGGCGCGGTCGTCAAACCTTCGGCCCGCTCCGTGTTCAATCGATGCCGAGACATGAGCGCAGCCCCGCCGAGAGTCTCCGACGCCGAGCCCGCCGTGTTCAATTTATGACAGCCCCTCTCTCATGTGAGGGCTTCGATTTGGCACATCAATAGCGCGCCGTTATTTCTAAATAGAATGAATGAGCGGTCAGCGGGGAGTCCACGAGCAGATACAAGCAGCTCTGGAAAAAGAAGCCCCCTCCCCCCTTCCTCCTTCCTCCTTCCTCTTTCCTCCCTCCTCCCGCCTGCATCATCCCGCCACATTATTCCCAACACGGTGTCTGCAAGGGGGCGGGTCTTTAACCGGGTTGGAGGCCGTAGAGGAAGCGGCCGAGGTGCCCTCCTGTCCGAGCCGCACAGCTGTCTAATCTCAGCACCGGTGGGGTTTAAAATGGGCGGGCGGGCCTCAGCGGGACAGTGTCCATGTTTGGACGGAGAGAAAAGGGTACACGTCTCAGTCCTGAATGTGAGGTGTCAGTGCGTGATTAATGCCTGACATCATTGCGCGATCCGACTCGGGCAGGCTGATAAACTGCGAGAAATTGCTGATGGATGGCCGCCTTCCCGAGAGATAAGGCTCATTTCTCTCGGCGGGACGCAGGCGACACGGGAAGGCGTGATTTCTGTTTTGACATTAAAGACCTTGTGTGCATCGCGCCAGGGATCTTATTAACTGTTGCCCCGCCGCTACAGTGGCCTTGACTCGCCGCTCTTTGGCGCCGGTCCGGCTGCAGCTGCCGGAGATGGATTGCGTTTGTGTTTTTGCAAGAGCGGTGATGAAACGCCCAGACTCCACGGTACAGCTGGAGTGTCAGCGGCAACACAGCACAAACCAAGACCGAGACTGGACCAAGACCACAGAGAACCATGACCGAGACAAGACTAGGGCATCTGAAGGTCGAGACCAGACCGTTTTCTATTTTACTTTTACATTGATTTTATTCAAGCAGCACAATCAGCAAAGACATTTTTGATGATACGTTTCTTGATAAAAGGTATTTTTGTTGAAAGCCGAGTCCATGTAGCTTGGTGCATTGGCAGCATGTTGACACCCCTCTTTTGTTTCGATACCAGAATCTCTGCATTGCCCCTTTAAGTAGACTTTACACACACTAGAGTTTACAAAGACCACCGGACACTAAGACCAAGACTTTTTGGGTTCAAGATTAAGAAACAATTTGACAGCAACAGAAATAAACAAGTAGCCTCTGCATTACTTTCTATTTAAGCAGCACAATGCAACAAATCAATCTTTTTTTTTTGGTTTATTGTCTAGAAAATGGATGTTTTTCTTGACTTTAGGAAACTTTGGTCCATGTTGCTTGGTGCATAGACAGTTGGGCTTTTTTTTGTTTCTATACTAGAATCAGATGTGGATTTATAAGGGGAATGTGGCTTCTAAGTGGACTGAAATCAGATTAAGACATTTTATAGGTCGGAGGCTGCTACTGGGGGGAAATAATCAATCTACCAATGATTGGGGGTTAGTCGAGTCCACCCAGACTGAGACAAGGCCGCAGAAAAATGCCTTTGAGTCCAAGACGAGACTAAGACCTTCAAAAGGTAGTCTTAACACCAAGACCAACCTTGAGTACTCCAACACTAGGTGATACCCAGTGAGCAGCAACACCACCAAGTACCATATGAACACATCAAATATGAATCAATTTGTTTGTGTCACGTAAAATATCGGTCCCATCTTGTTTAGATGTGGGGGCATAATAGAGCTGAAGCAGTGAATGAACTAACAACCTGAAGAAGCAGGTCTTCAGAAGACGACAGCTTGCGAGCCTTAAATCACCGCAGTCGATTGTATCGCATTGCATAACCAAATCAATACCTCAGATGGATGATGATTAGGACAGCATGAGTAAATGGGAGGGTGATCAATAGCACGGACACCGGGTTCAAAACAGTTAAAAGCCAGCTGAAAAACAGATGTGCCCTAAATTAGCGCTGGCCTCCTCGGTATAAAGCAGCACCTGGGAGGGTTTTCACCCTCCATTAAGAGGATTCCCCGTCCCTTCCATTAAGCATCTTCCCAGGCCTCGTGTCCGTGTTCACACTGTACAAGTTCCAGTCTCGAGAAATTTCCCTCAAGAGGACGCAACATTCACTTTCATTTACCCAGAGGGCACGCCTGTTAGGAAGATTTACCGTATCTTCCAGGTGACTACAATTGATCCGAGGTAATTCCCAGCGGAGTGAAGTAAATGAAATGTCAACATCTGTGACACGTGATGAAAATTAATGGCGTTGCTCATGGGAGAAGGAGACGGCAATGAGGTAAAAGTGAGAGTCAGGGTCAGCCGACTGTCGTGCTTTGTGAGACGGGGGCCTCAATCTTTCAAGTGGAATTTAAATGCTTAAGTGTCACTGCTCCAAAATTACAACCTGCAACTTGGTGGATTTGATTTCAGTTATTGATGGAAGGACATTGACTTTTGAGTCAGTGGTCGAAGCATCGAAAAACTGACATTGTGCCAAAAAATGACACTTGCTATGAGGTCACTAAAGTCACTGAAATCCATTCTTCAAGAACACTGTTTGAACAGCTTCATCCTTCAGCTCTCATAATATTTGTCTGAGTAAAACATAGAGATGTAAAGCTTCAACAGGTGGGCAGCCAGATTAAAGAAGACAAAGTTAGAAATAGAAAAATATAAATCCAAGCTCTAGTAAACTTTCTTTTGAAATGAATTAAGTCGGTTGCAACACAATTGGCATCAGCCAAAGGTGAGAAGGTGATTTCTCCATCTGATGTTTATCGAAGTTGTTGTCATCCTGCTTTGCTAATGAAAAAGAAAGCAAGTAAGATGTTAGCTAGCATTACTCGGCGCTTATTCGCATCTTTGATTTTGCAAAGGTTCTGAAAGAGCGTTGTGTGGACACTTTTCATCGCTGGCCTATGTCATAAACGGAGTTCAAAGTCTAAGTAGGTCAAGTCTGAAGATATAACCCACTAGCCAAGTTAGCTGTTAGCTAGCATTACTCAGCGTTTCTTCGCCTTTTTAATTTCACAAAGGTTCTGAAAGAGCATTGTGTGGACATGCTTCTTTGGTAGCCTTTGTCACAAACAGAGCTCAAAGCCTTTTAAGAAGGTCAAGTCTGAAGATATAACCCACTAGCCAAGTTAGCTGTTAGCTAGCATTTCTCAGCGCTTATTAGAATATTTTATTTCACAAGGGTTCTGAAAGGGCAATGTGGGGACACTTTTCATCAGTGGCCTATGTAACAAATGGACCCCAAAGACTTAAATCTCAAGGTTTCTTTCCCCATTTTGGGTGTTGCATTTCATGTTTTTAGGACCCCTCTTTGGAGTAGGTGTACACAACCTCTTAGCGCAGATAGCTAACATCTGTGTTTGCTCCGTCTGGTTTTTGAAAAACGATCGGTACAAACATGTTTGAGTAGTTGCCGAGAAATCACAGAGAGATGGAATGTAGGGGAAGAGTGTTTTTCTAAAGAACACAACCATCGAGAAACGGCCCGATTGTGGCGCGAGCGCACTGCGGTGCGAGCTGGGCGGAGGCATATTGTGCACGGCTCGCTGGAGTTCAGCTTTTCTAATCTCTGTCATACACCTTCCTCATCTCCTCGCTGTAATTATGGGGTACATTCACCACGGTTGATTAGACGGCCTGGTAATCGTATTAAGTAATCCCACTACTGAATGGTAGCAACAGGACATTGTTCGGGAACTTTCTCTAAGATGCTTAAGCTGGCGGCGTGCCAGACATGACTCGATTCCGCCGCTCTAATTTGCTCTCTTTCGTGCTGTTGAATGTCAGCTCACCTTGATCTGGTCGGAGGTTGTCAGCTCTCGTCGTGATCTGCCTCTCTTTCATCGGCTGATTGCGGCGCACAAAAAAAAAAAATACAACATCCTCGACTGAGTGTATTTTATCTTGTTTGGAAGTCTCTTGCTCTTAATCCTGCAAATGATTTTCCAAATGTCAGCTGCTTATTTATTGAGCTCCGCGGCAGCAATAAGGCTGACAGACATTTATGTAAGAAAAGACATAACGGCGCTCGCATTTTAATACCTCGCCGGTGTGAAAGAGCGGACGTGATCAGGACCTGTAAATGGTGGGATCTGTGGGACCATCATGAGGAGGCTGTGGAGGTGCAGTCACAGGTGGTACACGTCAACACGTTCTGGCTTTTTCGTTAAATCACATTTATCAGTGTTGTAGCCAAGACTGCACCAACCAAGAGGACCGGTGTTGAGTACTACAACACTACCCATAGAGGTCCTCAGTGGAGGTGGGCTACGTGCTCCACAGGCTTGTCCACCCAAAGTATGTGTCCGTAGTTTCTTCCCGTTTGGTTCTTTTTCAGCAGCAAACCTCTCCAGCAGAGTGGTTTCATTTCTGTCCAGCAGCAGACTGAGCACTGGCACTACAACGTGTCCTTTTCACAGTCTCTTAGCACGGCAGCAATACTTCCTGAAATGTTCTCTCCCTCTCTTTTTTTTTTTCTTTAATTGCTCTCTTCAAACCACGACGGCCCCGAGTCCAAAACCGCACGACCAACGAATTAATGGAAATCGCAGCGAACGGGCGTTGGGTTTAGCTGACAGCGGAGTCAGCATGGAGTATCATGGAAATTTGAACGCCGTGATTAGTTGGAATCCACTGATGGAGGCAAGGAACGCGGCAGGCTGAGCCAAATTGGGCACATCAAATGGTCCGTTTTATTCCGGTGTAACTCCTGGGCAAAATCCTCCAATTGGACATGAAATTGAGAACGCAGAGAAACCGAGTCCCCAGCGTGGTTCCGCCATGTTCGTATTCTTTGATTGCCGCAAAGGAAGAACAGCGTGTCCGAGCATCGTCGCCCATTTCGGCCATTCCTCACGCGGCCTCGTCCCTTTGACTCCGACGTAATGGGAAATCACTCACTTTCGCTAACCATTAGCCCTCGCCCATCTATCACGGCCGATCCGAGGGGCTAACCGAAAGGAAAACCTTCTATCTGATCAATATTCCCAAGGGCCGCGTAAAGTACCGTCCAATATACAATTTGTTATTCCGCCAGTGCAATTCTGCTCAGTGCACATGATTGCCACTCCATCAGAGGCAATTATTACTTGCATCAGAATTAATTATCCATCCGTTAACTTTTCTTTTGGATTCCTGACGCCAGCCGCGACCTGTTGCCTCGCTCGATAGCGGCACTGTAAATAAAGTCACATAGATTGGTTCTACTCTTGTCAGCGGGCGTATTTTTCATCCATTTCTTGTCGAGACTCTAATTTGCGCTGTCAGAGGGAAAACCTTTAATATATCCCCTCTTTCTTTCTGGTTTTTTCGGGATGTTTTTTTTGGATGTACTTTAGTTGTTTGCTGTTGAATAATTCAAAACGTTATCCTGATGGCTGACTTTAATCATTCTCTGACTGTCAAATGAGAATCAGGGGCCACAGAGAGAATCATAACATCATAACCACCGCATAATTACAAATTATAGTCCTGAATGGGACTGTAAAATTGCCTTCTGTCTGTGACAAAATGGTGCCAAAGGGAGGAAAGTATTCTTGGGACATCATTTTGACTATTCTTTTTTTGTGTATCCCCCCTTCTTCTTCTTCTTTTTTGACACGGTAGTTGAAACGTAATATTGTCTGTCGAGGGCCAGATTCTGCACCGAATACGAGTTTACCAAATTAAAGAGGTTTATTAAAGAGGCGTTTGGATCACTGGAGTGTTTGTGGAAGAGACTGGAGGGAAAATCAGCAGTCTGGAGCCAATTCTGTCACATGGCTGTGTACGCGCTGCTGTTTTATACCATAGATGTGGAATCCATTGGGGGGTTGGGGGAATGGTGGGGGGAATGGTGGGGGGGGTCGGAACAACAGTAAGTTAATGAATTTTTAATGTACCTTGGTTATGAATACCAAGTTGTTTCGCTGCGTCCCTTGGCTTTAAAATGAATGTAAAACAGCAATTGCTACAGCCATTTCACGAAATAAACCCCCAGGGAGAGCTGACATCCCGATGGTGGTTGGAGACCTCAACCCACAGTTAGACCCTCGTACTTTACTGCACTATTTTTCAGTATATACACATTCTGATGGTAAACCGCACACAGTCAGACATATGGATGAGCTTTGGTTAGTCTGCATTCTACCCGTTATCTCCTGTTTTGGGTGCCTTATTACTGAGAAAAGAGTTCTTGTTAAACCCAGGTTTTAAGTTATTCCAGTGTTGAATATTCAGATATTTCAGTGTTTTTTCACACCTCAGTAGGGTTTTTTTTTAATGCTGAGGTATCTGGAAACTCTCTAGTCAAATGTTTGTGTTCAGTTGGGTGGATTGCCGTTGAAATCCAGTGATTCCCAACCTGTGGGCTGTGACCCCCTGGTGGGTCGTGAAGGTATTGCACGTGGGCCGCCAAATAATTTCCAAAATAGTATGATTTGTGTGTGTGTGTGTGTGAGGGGGGGGGGCCGTTTATATAAAAATAAAGATATACAGAATAATGTTTTAAATGTTAAAACTCAGTTACGTTTAAAAGGATATTAGAAATGCTCAAATATTCCTTTAATTATTTTGTTTTGACTGTCACGGGTGATCGTTTCCCGTGACCTTCAGAGGCGCCAGTGGCCAAACCGGGCTCTCCGTTTGGGCACGAGCCGCAGAACCAGAGTTCTAGTTTGGAGATTTATGCGTGAGACTGTTTCTGCGCTCGGCTCTCTGGTCCCTTCCATTCCCAGTCGCCTCCCACACAACCCTCCGGGGCTCCGCACTGTAGGTGTTTCTGGAGTTTAAAGTGAAACAGCCCTCAGCTCAGAGGAGGACTTAAACATTTCCAGAATCTCTGCGGAGGATTTTGCCAAATTAACTGCCCCCAAAACTTTATTTCAAACGATCAGCAGAATGCCCGAGTATTACAAACACGATGCCAATTTGACTTTATACAAAATATGCACTTCTGAGCTTCTGGCAATGACATCAGTGGAATGGAAAGGGAAGAAAACCATGGTGGGATGACAGAGGCTGGCAGAGCGCGAGGCTTTGAGCGGCGCTCTGCTAAGAGTGTGTGCTGACCCGTTACTGAAGCCTGGCCTTTCTGCCCGCGAAAGCCGCCCAAGTCTCTGACGCACTAAGATGCAGCTTTCATTACTGCAGGGGTCATTGATAATAGTGCTTTCAACACGATTCCTGGGAGCCGCCCAGGGCCCGGCGCCCCCGACGACCGCGCCCCTCCTCGTTTCCGTACGCATATTGACACACAGACGGAGGAATCCGATGTGCATAATGGAGTTTCCACACGTTTAAATTCCACTTGCTCCGAAGCCTTCTAATCCCCTGAGAGAATCTCTCCAAACGCACAAGGGGGTTACAACCTCCAGCCCGCGCTGCCGCCGCCACTAATCTCGGGACATAAATCAAATTGGCGAAAAGCCCCTCCCCCTCGGCCCCGGTCACGTCGAGGAGGCGGCGGCGGCGGCGGCGGGCTCCGTGCAGCATGCTGATGCCAGCAGCCCCTCAAGTCTGCACGCAGCCGCCCAGCTGGACCCACACCTGCCACTGCTTCTGCTGGCTTCCTGCGGTCGCCGGCGTGAGCACTTAGCGGCGGTTTATCAAACCCACTGTGCCGTGAAAGCGCGGCGGCGGCGTGAGGCGGGCAGATTAACGCCGCCCAGCCTGGGCCGGAAGAAATGCTAAATATCAACAGCAGACTTGACAAAAGTCGCAGCTCTGGGTCTCAGCCAGGCGAAATTATCGCGCCCACAGTCCATTCGCCGCGGCTGAAAAGCACATTTCCACCAAAAAGAGGAGCTAAATAAAACAATATTTACTCCCCAAACACCGACGGCTGCGCCAGATTCGGGGAGTTTGAGTCCAGCGGTTTGACCTCACAGTCCTGTTTCAACAGCGACATGTTCGGCTCAACTCGGCTTTGTTTACTTTGCCCGTTTTCATGCAAACTTGGAGCTCAAAGTGTCCCAAAGGGCAAACAACAGTGAACAACAAAAACACTAGATTAAATATATTCGGGCTGTCATGATATCAGATTCTTACTTCACCATTATCGTGGACAAAAAATGTCATTATAACGATATAACCATGATATCAACAGAAATGTAAGGTACAATAAATGAAATTGATCTTTGACTTTATTTATGACTTTTTTCTCTTTTGACAGACTAATCGCAGTCAAAATAGCTGTCTAATGTGGTATAAAGACAATATTAAAACAGTAATTGTGCAACTGCATACAAAAAGTAGGCTGTTTTCAAGATTATCAATATAACAATATTATCATATGCACATTTTTAACACGATATTGAAATTTCATTTTTGATACCATGACTATCGTCAGTGCCGGTATATCAGGACAGCCCTAATATATATTGAAAAAGAATTAAAATTGCTGGATTAAAGAATATGACAGGCATGAAAATAGAATTTTTGAACTGGATGCTGAATGTTTTGGTTTTTTACCTTGCTTTCCTCTGATGCATCAGAGTACTGTATATCATTTCCCAGATCTGTGACTTGTTCAAACACACACATGGAGGGCAGCCAAATGCATTATGGGCAAGGTAGTTTGTGTGTTTTGTGGTTCTCTGAGCCTGCTAAAAGCTTTTAACGTTGCGTCTCAGACTATGGGGAGAGAAACGCGGATGCAGAGCACAGCCGAGGGTTTTTTGTGTATAAAAACAGTGAAATTGGCTTTGATTCAGAGCTGCCTGCTGACCCGCCAGCCAAGAGCACACGTCCACACACACACACACACACACACACACACACACACACACATTTATATTTTTTGATCCCCACATCCATTTCGCTTTATAACCTGTAACTCACCACAGCTTTGCATTAAAGCGCTGCGATTGTCCGCCTTTTTCACGCCTGCACAGGATTATGTTCTCCCGAACCGGAGGAATTACGCAACAGTGCTTGTGAAGAAGCCCGGGCCTGGGAGCTGCTGCTGCTGCTGCTGCTGCTGCTGCTGCGGCTGCTCGCGGTGGCTAACTCCTACGAGTCCTCCCGGCTCATCTGGGAGTAAACAGATCAATAGTCTCACCTGAGAGACGGATGCTCGCCTCCTCCGGCAGCAGTGATCAAGCAGATTTTACAAAGCCCTCCTTCCAGCTAATGACGCTAATGGGCAGCGATGCTCTCAGAGACCCTTTATTACACTGATTAGGCCGACAACCTCAAATATAACGTCCTAATCTGATTAAGAGATGGACGCGGCTGAACAGTGGAGGGGACGGAATGGACGGCTGGGGAGAGAGAGAGGGAGGGAGAGAGAGCCAGCGCCGGCTAATGGAGATGGGTTTTTGTTTTTCATGAATCTGAAATTGCCGGTAGCTGGCAGGCCCCGCCACCGCCCCCCGCGTTGATGCATGCTAAAATGTCATCCGTAAGAGGTTTATGGTCATGTGAAGTGTTCTTGAAAATTAAGCCATTTCAAAAGTGCGGCGCTGAAAGTGACAGGCTGCTGTCTGCGGCTGATACGGCCGCGCGTCCTATCGCCCTGTGTTTGCATAAGAGCCGCAAGCTCTCAGAGGAGTGTGAGTGTGTGTGTGTGTGTGTGGTGGTGGGGGTGGGGGTGGGGGGGACGCTGGCGCACACGACCGATCCACCGATGGTTTGTGTGCTGCCTTATTTGGTCAATAATGGAAGGTTCAATGAAGCCGAGATCATTGTCGACACACATGAAAAAAAATCATTATCCTCCACTTTTTCTTTCTATTTTTCTGCATTTTCCTCCTTCCATGAAATCCAGAAGACCTGGATTTCAACTCTGACTTTTATTACGATCAATTAGCAGAAGAAAGTGGAAGCAGCCGGCAGGCGGCATCCGAGCTCGGAACAGGAACACTTGCGACGTCGTCTATTAATTAACAAATGACTGTTGCACTGATTAAAGCAGGTGTGCCCGCCTGCAGGAGTCAAGTAGCACACACACACACACAAACACACACACACGCACACACACACCTGGATTAATCAGCGTGTCCCATAGCGGCAGACAGGAAGTAGATGAGCTGGATTATGTTCAGGAAGTAATGGAGGCCAAACTTGGATCAACGTGATGCAAAAATGAGGCGATGTCACGTTGTATTTGCAGATTTAAGCAAATAAACGTTGTCAAGAAGTTTAACCCTTAAGAGTTCCTGGGGATCATTTTTATCGAGGCATTTTTGACCATCAACCCCCCCCAAAAAATATGATATTCAATATGTATCTTTAAGGCTGAAGCTGATTAACAAGACTGATGAATTTAAAGTTGTAAAAAATATTAATATATGAGATTTCACAGCAGTCCTTTGGAAGGAGACACTTTTGTCCCCAAGAACTAATAAGAGAGTTTGCTATAAAAAATCAGTCACTGCAGAAAAAATAAAAATGCCTTTTCGCATTAAAATACTGTGGAGTTATGTAAACAAACTAGCATTTTGTGGGTTAAAATGCACCCAAATAATTGTTAATTCATATTTGATATAGATATTTTAGGCTGCAGTTGATTAAAAAGATTGATAAATACTAATATGTTATTTCTGCAGCAGTTCTTAGGGAGGGGACGTTTTTCGTCCTGAGGGACGATTGAGAACGTTTTTTTAAAGAACTCTTAAGGGTTAAGTAAGGACATTTTGGTAGAGATTTGGCCTTTTTTTTGGACCAGATGCAGATTCAACTGAATCCTTGGTGGATCTGTGCACTCTCTGCTGCCGAGACGACACACACACACACACACAGAAAAAACCCTAAACAAACAACAAAATGTATTCTGCACTCACTCCAATCCTACAGTAGGTTGATTCACTTCTCACACACACACATACACACACACACACACACACACACACACGTCGAAAAAAATAGACATCATGTTTTCCTGTCTCCTTAAAAACCCCAAAAAGACAAAATAATGCACCTCAGCCGTGAAATGTATCGCGTGAGCCGCGACAACCTGAAATCAATCATTCCCTCTAGGATGGAACCCGCCGTGATGGATACCACCTCCCAGCCCCCCCCCGCGAGACAAGTGTGCCACTTTGGGCCTCTGTGTGTGTGTGTGTGTGTTTATGTGTGTGTGTGTGCGTGGACTACACTTCATTTAGCACTGCTCCACAGGGGAGCCGGGGGAAATCACACAGAGACAGCAGAGAGAGAGAATAAACAAACAAATCAAAAGCATTAAACCAAGCAAACAACATTGGATTTTTTTATTCTCCCCTCTGCTTTTTCCAACCTTTTTTTGTAGGAGCCGTTAAACCTCCATTATCTGCCCCAAATTAAACGTCGTCTTTTGGTCGGCTCATTGAGGGGAACGTGAGCGCCGTGCGAGCAGGTTGCAGGGGGGGAGTAAACAAACCGGTTGCCGTCGGCAGCGGCTTAAAACGGATAAACTGGATATTTGCCTCTAATCTCATTTCATCTAATCGCACCTTTCGTCATATATTTATATTAACTGGATAAATGTGTTGTGCCCCCCCCCAAACACACACACACACACACACACCAACAAAATAACTGCTCAGAGCAACAGCTCAACTTTAAACTTTCAAAAACAGCCTTTCAAAATACTATTTACACTGTTCAGCCTCGTTTTTGTTGGCGAATAGGAAGCTGATATTCATCTGACTCCGCCCACTATCTCTTAAACTACCAAGTCAAGGTACGAAAACTCCTCCCACTGCCGCCAGACATCAAGTTATTTAAAATTGTTGATGTTGTTTGGACAATTTGTGTACACTTGTACTTGACTTCCATTCAAACATCATGTTTTGGATCTGCTTTAATTCAAGCGTCAGCTCGTGTGAGATTTGTAACTGCCTTCTCAATCTGATCTTCTGGGTTGACAATTGAAAACAGACTTGTATGGAAACTAGTGACTTAGTTTCCAGTCAGTCAGTATTGGGGTTAAGGTCCATATTCCGGTTAGTGAAACATTGGGAATAAGGCGTTTCCATGGTGACCAAACAGGGTTGTTCCTGTATCCATGGTGATTGTAATCAATGGTGATATGGCGATCAAAGCAGCCACCCACGGAGAAGGTCTGCTACAAACCCTGCTTGGTGTAACTTTGCGCTCCCCTTTTTGTGGATCTGTCTATCCCGCTACTTTCTAGCGTCTCCAAATGCCAGGATGTTTGTGTCTTTCATCACACTGATGAAGTGATTGGTTTCCTCCTCACTCCAAAAGTGTGGCGTGGTGTCGCTCTCGCCTTTGGCCATGTTTACAAGGAGTTCCTGGACTCCAAAGACCAAGATTCCTTGCCAATAGAACATGAGCACAACACAATTAATCTTCCTTTGGACAGTGAGATACTGATAGGAGGAGACATCATCAAATATTCACCTTAGAGAAGGAGGAACCAGGGGGAAGATTCAGGTTTTTAGCACTTTACTGGTAATATTCCAGTTGGAAAAGGGTTATTTGAGTTGTTGTTTTGTAAACAAAGCCACTGTGAATGAGAAAATATGTGTGTGTTTTGTGTATGTGAAAACAATACTTCCATGGAAGCCCACGGAAGTTAATCAGGAATCAAAATCCGACCTTGAGCTCTCAATAGACTTCATCTGCATTTTAAAGAACCACTGTGAGACTTGTTTACAGTCAGAATATGGAACATCTCCCAGTGTTGCCGTGGTGACTCTCCATTCCGTTTCAAAGCAGCAGCCGCGGCGCCGTTCCACCTGCATCACCTCGGACGCTGACATTTCCACGTCGTCCCTTCCTGGAATGTCAAAGCAGAAAATATAGGCTGAGCAGCGCCGACGTCGGGGGTTTTTGTGTTCATCGGTTGTAACAGCAACATTTCTCATCCCGGAACCCAAACGTTTGACTTTTTTTGGGTCTTTTCATCACCATAAATCGACCAGAATCCAGCTGACTGCTTTCTTAATACGCTGCAGCTGTTATTTGACAGGGGTTTCCAGTTATTGGACATCTCACTGCTGCACGGTTCAACTTTATTCGTCTAGAAAACACAGCTGAAACAAGTTGCTGCATATAAATAATCAAAAACCAGAATAGGAAAAATTGGAGCGATGAAATAAGAGCAAAGTCTCCTGCTGAGTCGACCGGCAAGTCCACCAGTTTCAGATCAGCTCGTTAGCATCAGCTGTCGCTAACGACCATCAGCGTCAGGTGGGTTGCAGGTGTCGTTCATTCCAC
>CAESWR010000566.1:41859-52346 GCA_903171835.1 Mullus surmuletus | reverse complement strand
GGGGGGGGGGGGGGGGGGGGGGGGGGGCTGAGCGCGGCAGCTTACAGTGAAACAGAGTCGCTGGCGAGGCTGCCTGCCACAACAGCAGAGGTCGTGTGTGACACTGTCATTTTTCACAGATGGTGTGGAGGCAGCAATAGCAAAGTAGCTGGAATATCAATACCCTTATCTCCGAGCATTCTCTGAAGAGGTGGCAGGAAGCGGGGGAATGGGGTGGGGGTAGGGGGGGGTGGTGTAGAGGGCACCTTAACATGACATTCCTGAAATGCTGGAGATAATTTGCGGTAAATCAGGGTGAATATAATTTCTATGAAGTGGCATCTAAAGGTCACTGTGGAAGAAATGTGACCCACTCGCTGTCAATTCCGGAGATGATTCATCAACAGAAATAAAGAGGGAGGGGATCCGCCGCTCGGTTATGATTTGGTTGACCGCATTAGCGAATGAAGAGGAAGATTGAGAAGAGTCTGGCCGAGTCCCCAGACACGCCGTCACTGTGCTCTGAGCAGACATGCATGTTCCCCCGGGTGCCTCTGTGACACGTGGCCACCTACAGGTGCTCTGGGGAATCTGGGTATTTGACTCTTTGCAGATTATCACAGCTTGTTTTTCCCCACATGCTTGAATGTCATTTCCTGCCTCTTAATTCTCCATTAGCATCTCCTGCTCCATGTCCACTTAACACCTGGACGTCTTGCAGTAAGTGGCTTTGTTCGCACCTGCAAAGGAGACTCTATTCCCCTCATATTCTCATACATGTAGCTTTTGCCGAACTCTTACGGAGGTTCTACTGTCAAGAAATGCAAAAAGACCCCTCGGATCCTTCCTATCAGGGACTCACATGATGTGATCCAGTATGAAGACTGATCTTCAGTGTACCTTTATATACCAAGGTGGCTGGCCGATAGGGCTGGGTATCGGTACTCGATACTGAAACAACCCAGTACTGTGTCGTATCGAAACTGCGCCTGTCACATGATACCTGCGATCGGTTGTTTTTGTACCCAGATCTAGAAAAAAAGAGACGTTTTCTATGGTTTTACTCGCAGCAAATCACCGCGAGCTTAATTTGAGCATCTTCAAAATGTATTTTGGGTAACATCTTTTGAGTGGGGAGGAGTGGTGACATTTGCACAGCTGATTGCTTTCTATCCGCATGATAAATTGAATGAAGTAACAAAAAGTATCAAATGAAGTACTTTATTAGTGTCGGTATCGTTTTAGGGGCACTGATATCCGTACTGGTATCGAAAAATGTATACCCAGCCATACTGGCCGATGACGATTGTGACATTAGTAAGTAAACCGGATGTCTGGTCAGTCACAGACGTTTCATCACTGGATGGTGACCCTGTCAAAATGAAAGTATAATGTTATCTTTCATTGATTCAGTTGGTTGCCGTCCATGAATTTTGTGTAGAGGCGGTTTTGGCCGGAAATTCAAAATACTAATTCATCTGGCCAATTTCTAGAGCACTGTGTGGATATATTTCAGAGATCCTTAGCCGATGCACGCACTCCTGGGTCTGTATCCATCCCTACAAAGACCAGAAGGCTCAGAGGTGTCATGCGAGCTGCTGGTTGAGGGATCACCAAGCCAACATGGTGGTCTCCTCCATGAGTGACAGAGTGCGATTGACGAGAAGATGAAGTCATTGTATCGGACTGATTATCTCGGTTTTCCCAAAGACTTTGTCCCGACGCCAATTAAGTGACAGAAATATTGACACCATAGACGGTTTGTAAATGCGGAGAGACAGAGCCGAGAGACAGTGAGTGTCTCTAGCCATAACCCTATCCCCCCTGGAGCTCCTCCCGGGTCAGTCTCTGGGAGCATATGATTACAGAATATTCCAGAGGGACTTTGCTTCCTCTCTGGACAGGAAACACCTCAGGATGACCCAGGCAGAGCCGGAGGTTGCACACGTCTGGGCTCATTTTACCCAAGACATCTTTGTGAGACTGGACGTTTATTTACATTCAATCTCTACAGGCATCTGTCAGACTCCATCCCTCACCGTCTGACACCCCGCAGACTCTGGGAACGCCTCTAGGAAATGAATGCAAATCTGGAATTACAATGTATCCCGCCAAATGAAAATTCTGATCATTTCGTGGCTGTGTTCTACCGGAACACGGCGCCGTCCTGTCGCTTTGATGGCTATCGGAACCTTTTTAATTTCCTGCTGAAGATTTGCAGCAAATATTTATTGTGAGACTGTGCAAACCTCGTCAGCTCCGTCTGAGCGACAACGCCACTCGAGAGTACTTAGCTCACACTTAGGATGAAACGAGCCAATATTTGCCTTGGTGTGAACTTAACCTCGCTGTTGAAAAAGACTTTGAAGGCTCTCAGTCGGGGCGAAATCTGACATTATCATATTAGATTGGAACCGATGGTGCCACTCGCCTGAATATTTGTCAGAAAACTGGCATCTGAGACCCAGAGCGATGGATGAGCGAGTAAAGCCGTTGGTTTTTCTCCTTTCTTTCCCTAAACTTGCTCAAAGCCATGAAGTGTAATACCATTGAGGGGAGGGTTGAATGGATCTGTACCCCCCATGGACCGGCCGTGCTGCAAGCAATGATGGGTTTTGCATTCCAGTCATGCTCCTCCGCTAACGGCAAGTAAAACGAGGCCTATCCCTGCACGCTTCCATGGAGAGGGCCGGCAATGAAATTGCATGTAATCATCGAAAGCAGGGGGGCAAGTGTCCGAGCTCCCCCTTGGATCATTGGTCGTTGATTGGGATTTGGGATCTGGTCACTGGGGAAGCAGCCAAACGCATCGGCGTAAGACCTACAGCCGCATTTGTGAAATCATCGTCCTCATATGTGTGCTTGGAGATGTATCAACACCTGCAGTCTGTCCCTGACAAAGGCGCTGACCTGTGATGGTTATTTTTGCTTCCAACAAAAGCGGGAGCGCGTATTGTCATTTAAGCAAAACAGCAGCGGTTGTTTATGACGCGGGAAGAGTTGTCTGAGTTCACTCGTTGGTCATCCGTCTAGCCTGAAGTAAAGTGCAAAACACAAAGTGAGGCCAGAAGTTGTGGAGAAAGGGGTGAAGTGGGCCCTTTACGCTTCCCAAAGGGCATAAGCAATTTTCAGCTCTAGTGAGCCAACTCCAGGAATACCTAAGTCTGAACACAGAACAATACTCAAACTCATTTATTCACATCCTCCCATGGCAGTAACTCACTCGTCTCCCTTTTTTTCCCCCGAATACACTAAACAAAAGAGGTAAATTTAGGAAACCAGTAACACCCGTTTGAGTTAAATAGCAGAATGTTAAGGATCCTGTTGATGAACCGTGAATTTTCATTTATCATTGGTATTTTGCCAGTATTTGGATGCAACCTTGTTCTTCAAAGCCAATATTCTTCACGTCTTTAATACATTTTTTCCTCGCCTCGGCTCAACAAGACACCGATTCCTAAAGTAGCGACAACCTCAGTCATGTTTCTACCATATCTAACCAACACCAATCATTAGCAGTTGGCTGCACCACCGGATTTTTTTTCCCACCTGCAATCAGAGGCATAATTTAGGTGGGAAGAAAACGCGATCTCCAGCCAACATGCTCGGTGCGGTGCTGAAAAATAAATGAAAATTAAATGGAGGGATGGTAGCGTTCCAGCATATCTGTTATGTTCTTGCTGGAGGTGCAAGTGAGGGTGTTTCCCTGGACTTCCCACTAATGTGGACTAACTGCGCTGAACTTACATTGGGTTTTACGGTCAATTTTTGCATTTTCAAACAGCCTTAAAACCGATACTTCATCTTTAATTGACACATTTGATGAGCGAGTGTTTGTAATGAGCAACTTTTTGATGTTTTCGTGCTTGCAAGTATGTTAATTAACCAAAATGTTGACTGAGAAATCTCAAAATGAGCCTCTCCCGGGATAATAACGGAGATGTCACTCACGGTTGTGACTGAGCTCTGTCGGATGCACTGGCAGCGACTGCGGCGGCGCTGAGACTCGCAGGTGAGCCGTATGATTGATAGCTATGCTAAGAGCGCCACTGCTGCTCTCCCCAGGCGACCGCGGCGGCGGCACTCATGCTCAGCAGGCTGGGATGCCGGCATTTCCGCTTCCAGTCAACACTGAAGCGAAGCAAGTCTCTCATCTGCTCGGTAACCACTTCCCCACTATGCCTGGCTGAGTCTCAGGGAGATGAGAGGAAGATATTTAAGCAAGGAGTCCTACACGTAAGACTGTCGAAGTACACGGTGATGGATGAAGTGCAGCTCTATAAGCCGCTCTCCCCGGGAGCAGAAGTAGGCGGTTGCCGTCGGTGACTCACAGTTGGTGGATGGAGGCTTCCCAGCCACGTGCGCCCTCCCTAGAGCTGGGCGATATGGACCAAAACTCATATTCCCATACATTTAGGCTGAATATTGATATATGATATATATCCCGATATTCTTTCTACAAAGTGAGCTAAAATGTTCAGGCAAAGTCAAATATAACAGTTGCAAAAACTGGTTGAACATAGTTAATACTTTATACCAACAGGAGCAACTTTTTTGAAATTGCAAAAGCTCCATGTAAGGTGCACATAAAAAAATATCTTAAATAAAAATAGCACTTAAAGTAAAATAGGCGAATCTTTTTTGAACTGAATATAGGAAGAGTAAAATATAGCCGTAGCCCTCGCTCGAGACCTTTTTCAGAAAACCGCAAAGAGCTGAAATGGATTTGCCCGTCCTTGGTTGAGTGTAAGGCTGGGCGATATATCGCTCTAAAAAATAAATCCATATTTTATTAAACAAGATATGGAGTGACACCATACTGTTTATATCGATTAAAGCCCTTGTTATGATGGAGAAGAAAATCTGTAATGTGATTTTAAGCCATTCAGTTATCAAACTAAACAAAAAAGATTGTCAGACATTTTACTTTTCTTACATTTATTTCAAAATCCTCCTGTTGTTATAAAGTATTTGCTAGGTGTAAATTGTTATTTGAACAGCTGAACTTGAATTTGGGTGAAGAAACCTATTTATTTGTTTTTGCAACTGTTCATTGAAATTGTGACACGTCATATTTGACTTTGCCAGAACATTTGAGCTTACTTTGCGGCAAAAAATATGGGGATACATATCGATGAATACATCAGGAAATGAGTTTTGGTCCGTATCTCAAAGCCCGGGCAGAGCTTTCTCTTCCGCCGTGTTGTGGCAGAGGTTTCGGGTTTCGGCGGCTGGAGGAGGACGAGGAGCAGCCGGGGTAACGGCCCCCACTGCGCTGCGACCATCTCTACTGATCCACTTTACTTCTCTAATCCACTTGTCTCAAGCGAGCCACAAGTGTGTCCCATTTGTATTGTTGGTGTTTTTGAATATAAATCGGCGGACTTAAACATTTTATGGGGATTAGGCCAGTTTAGCTCCGTGCCTAATGCAATGATTAGGGATTTCTGGCACCGCAGATAAGTGAATGTTCACTAGTTACTCAGCAACTGCGCTCAACTGTTTAAGACCTTAAGCCGAAACGGCACAGTCTTGGACAAAGTGTGTCACCCATAACACTTCATTAACTCTGCAGTGATGCAGCGGTTTCAGATTGCCGTCTTCATCACTTGAACCACGACCGATCTTGTGTTACAATCGAGCCGGAACACAGTTTCTACCCAAACGATGACTCACTGAACGCAATTTGTGTGAGATTGCCGCACAGTGAAATGAGCGTAATGGCTACACTTTTTGAGCATTCTCCATAATGAACACATAATTTGATTATACGTTGCCTAATTTAATTCTGTGCATTTTCCGAACACGGAGAAATGATTTTCATTGCGATTTTTAATCAAGAACATGGCGGCTATGAATGGCCTCATTGTTGCGAGTGGCTGATGCGGGAGATGGTGCGATACATCTGGCCCACGCGTCGCCACGTCCTCCCAGTGGGGGAAATTGAAGCCAAAATGGAGGTTGCCATCCTCCAATGGGGAGCCATTGAAGAAGACTGGGAGTTTCTGCCTGATTCAATACATTTGTGGTTTGAGGAATCAAAGCAGCTGTAATTCACCTTCTTAAAAGCATAAAATAACTAATAGCTTCAGTTGACAGATGTACATTTGAGTGACAGGAAATGACAGAAATCATTGGCATGTCATGTTGCCATAGAAATGGATGGAAATCAAAGTGTTTTTAGGTGAACAATCCGCAACCTTGCTAATGTTAGAATGAATACTACATTAAAGAAGCACTACGTGAGACGTAAAGTATGTTTTTTAAAAAGATAGCTTACGGTGGCTGAGAGCTGCAAACACTGTGAAAGAGATACGCTGCAAAAAGAGAAGCACGTCTGCATCTCTCTGCCACCATAATATCTGGAATATCATTCCATTTACAAGGACTAATAAAAGTGACGGGGCACTTAGCTGATGCCAAAAGAGCGAAATTCTGAAACTACAAATTGTTGGACAAATGATCTGCAGAAAGAGCAGCAGCATCCACAAAGCACAAATATTTATTTCCCCCTCAGCAGCAGTTCTTCCCACACGAGGCTCCTCGGACAGTGTGACGTTTTCAAAGAGGTTTCCACGGCGACTCATTCGTTCTGGATGCAACGATAATCAGAAGAATGTTACTGCAGGAGCCCCTTCGGATGCTATTTGGGTCAAACATGATGACGGGGAGCCCCCAAAGTGAACATCACAGCAAACCTGCCACGGGTGAAACTTCTCCGGGAGCGGCGAACCGGCTCGGCTCGGGACGCCCTACAAACAAAGCACATTAGCTCGCGATAAAAAAAAAATAAAAAAAGTTTCAGGTTAAAAGAGGATGCTAGTGTGTCACTCGGGGATCAAAGGAATTTTTTTGTGCCGCACGGAGAGAATTTTCAAATCCAAGTCGAAAATGGACCTTTGAAGATAAAATGTCAGCTCCAATTCTGTCAATACATTCTTTTTATAGTCTCGTTGAACTATAATGTGACTTACAGTGGGGTGTGTAATTACTCTTCTCCCTCTTAGTATTTGTTTTTTTTGTCCGTGCCAGAACGCTGACCTTAAAAAACCGGCAAACAAACTGCGAGAGATTTGGTAGACGGACGGAACGCGGAGACGGCCACAAGCCGGTCATTAGGCACTTTGTGGTCAGAAGATGTAACCGTCAAGGCAGATTGGAGGCTAAAAAAGGACGGCTGAAAAATGCGGGCTGATAGCGGCGACACAGGCGCGCTGCTTTGGAAGGGCGGTGGAAACACTTTTGTTTTTTTGTTTTTTACATGAAGGCGAGCGTGATTTCTATTGCTATCGCTGCAGGTCTGCTCTCGGTTTTGGGGGGAAAAAACACGAGCTCAGTCCACATTTTGGCTTGAAAGGGTTGTAGAAGGACACTTGAACTTGGTGGCTCCGCTCGCCGGCTTTTGTCCTCGTTTGACGTGTTGCCTCATTCCAATTAATTTTTCATCATTCAGATTGTATAATCCTTTTTTAAGTGTTGTGTGGAGGAGGGGGGGGGGGGCTCTTCTCTTCCCCCCTCTCGAATGAAGCAGGTGTCTGAAGGGGAGATGTTATTTATGCACTGATGACGGGAAAAAAATATCTGTGCCAGTTATCTGTGCTGCTAATTACCATTCTAATTGGTGCGCAGCCAAGATTGTCACTGTTGTTTTGATGAATCACTTTTGTGCGGGGGAGGGGCTCAAACCAATGACTTTGAGAGATGAGAACATATATGGTCTTTTAAGTAAATAATGGCTGCATATGAAGTATAAAGGATTCAACAAATCAAATAGAGCTGCTGCTTTATATATTTATTTATGTATTTATTGTTGGTTTAAATGTCTCTTGGCATTTCAATGACGACCATGCAGTCAATATTGGGGTTAAGGTCCATATTCCAGTTACTGAAACATTGGTAATAAGCCGTTTCCATGCGTGAGCAAACAGGGTTATTGCTAATATTCCGGTTAGATGAGGCTTATTTGACTGCATGTAAACGTAGCCAATGATGTTTACAGGGCAAGAGGGCCGACATTTCTAGTAAAGCTCAATTCGTGAATCTCATTAAAGTTACTATTTGCTGTAATACGAGCTTTGTGAATGCCAGAGTCAAAGGGCGGGTTACGCAGGGGGGTTTTGGATATCTCCTTTCATTGCCCCATAAATCCGAAAATACTTTCAACAGCCATGAAAAAATTATTTCTCACCATGTTTTCAGGAGTAAAATGTTATACAACTCAAGTAATGAAAGATACATGACCAAAGCGCCCAGTGGAGACCTTCTGAATATAGATAGGACTCCGACCAGAAAGTTTAGCGGCTGAGGATGCTTCCGAAGTCGAGATTGAAAGCCGTAATAAAACGAGAAGGCGATGTTTAGAATTTTTCTCCTCAAGCATGCAAAGACAGACCAGAAACAGAAAAACAGTTTGTGCCTCCTGCCCTTCCACCACAACCAGTTTACCTTGTTGCAAGATCCAAAAACATTCAGATATAAACCTCCTGGTCGAGGTAATGAGTCACCGAAAGCGTCGGTGCGTTTTTGTTATCCGCAAAGAAACATGACGCGACAACAAAGCCAAAAACCTAAAAAAAAAAGGTATTTCGGGCTGAAACGTGACTGTGTGATGTCGCGCAAATGTGCTTTACACAATGAAAATGACAAGTCATCTCTTTGCACCTCATTACAAAACCCTCTCTTCTCTTTCTTCTCTGTTCTCCCTCGTAGGTTCCATCTGAGTAGGAGGTGGCAACACGAGACCAAATGCCATGGATGTATTCAATTTCACCAACTGGAATGCCTCCGAAGGCAATGACACAGACGTCGCGGAAGGGAGCGAGAGCGCCTACAAGACTGTGGAGGTGGTGTTCATCGTGCTGGTGGCCGGCTCCCTCAGCCTGGTGACCGTCATCGGAAACATCCTGGTCATGCTCTCCATCAAAGTCAACAGGAACCTACAGACTGTCAACAACTATTTTTTATTCAGCCTGGCGTGCGCTGACCTCATCATCGGACTCTGCTCGATGAACTTGTACACGGTGTACATCGTGATCGGGTACTGGCCCCTGGGTCCGGTGGTGTGCGACCTGTGGCTGGCCTTGGACTACGTTGTCAGCAACGCGTCCGTCATGAACCTCCTCATCATCAGCTTTGACAGATACTTCTGCGTCACCAAGCCCCTCAGCTACCCTGTCAAGCGGACCACCAAGATGGCGGGGATGATGATCGCGGCGGCCTGGGTGCTGTCTTTCATCCTGTGGGCACCGGCCATCCTCTTCTGGCAGTTCATCGTGGGCGGGCGGACGGTGCCTGAGAAGGAGTGCTACATCCAGTTCTTCTCCAACGCCGCCGTCACCTTCGGCACGGCCATCGCCGCCTTCTACCTGCCGGTGATCATCATGATTCAGCTCTACTGGCAGATCTCCAGGGCCAGCAAGAGCCGCGTCAAGAAGGACAACCGCAAGCCGTCGGGCGCCAACCCCGAGCCGCTCTCGCCCGGCCAGCGGAGGAACAACACGCCCAAACCCAACAACAACAACGTCCCCGGAGAGGACGCCGGGCGCTCGCCGAGCCAGACTGCCAACGACAACGGGGCCAACGCGCACGACGGGAAGCTGCAGAACGGCAAGGGGCCGTCCTCCACCACCGCCGAGGGCGAAACGGAGGGCGAGGACGGCGCCAGGGACAACTGCGCCCACGGGGAGGAGAAGGAGAGCTCCAACGACTCCACGTCCGGCAGCGTGGCGGCGTCCAACCAGAAGGACGAGGAGACGGCGCTGCCAACCGCCGTCAACTCCCACACCGAGGCCAACCAGCCGCCCACGCGCCAGCGCGCCAAGGCCGGCGGCTCCAAGCTGACCTGCATCAAGATCAAGACCAAATCGCCCAAGGGTGACTGCTACACGCCGTCCAACGCCACCGTGGAGATCGTCCCGGCCACGGAGCGGCAGAACCACGTGGCGCGGAAGATCGTGAAGATGACCAAGCAGCCGCCCATCAAGAAGAAGAAGGCGGCGCCGTCGCGGGAGAAGAAGGTCACGCGCACCATCATGGCCATCCTGGTGGCCTTCGTGGCCACTTGGACTCCTTACAACGTGATGGTGCTCATCAACACCTTCTGCTCCAGCTGCATCCCCAACACGGTGTGGACTATCGGCTACTGGCTGTGCTACATCAACAGCACCATCAACCCGGCCTGCTACGCCCTCTGCAACGTCACCTTCAAAAAGACCTTCAAGCACCTCCTCCTCTGCCAGTACAAGAATATCCGGTCAGCTAGATAGATTCGGTCCACTCGGGATTGGGTTTTAAGAATGACTCGGGTGTATGTGTGTGTGTGTGTGTTTGTGCGTGCCATCCATGTGTGTGTATGTGTGTGTGAGACAGCTTGGCGAGCAAGAGCACAATTTACTTTCCCATCACTTTTTTTTGGTGATTAAGTTTCCAATTTCTCTCTCAATAACCGGTTGTAGCACTTTACACAAATTCGCGAGTCGCATTGAGATGTGTCGTGCAGAAAGCAGCGC
>CAESWR010000565.1:425914-437379 GCA_903171835.1 Mullus surmuletus | reverse complement strand
TGTGGTTCATCAGCAGTGACTTTTCCCCCACTGCGTCCTGTGAGCGGAGTTCCGGCTCAGTTTCGCTGTTGCAAAACGCTTTATCCGTGTGACCCCAACAACTAGACGGAACTACTTTCTGCAACACCGAAATCAGGCCGAAACTCTTCCCACGGGACGCAGTGGGGGAAAAGTCACTGCTGATGAACAACACCGATGGTGAGGAGCTCATACAACTTCATTTAAAAAAAAAAATCCGAACTATCCCTTTAAACAGCCAATCAGGAAGCTAAAAGTCACCTATCAAGCCATGTGAGGGCTGAGCGCGAGCTAAGCTAATTAGAAACACAGGCGTCGGCACTAACTGATGGTGACAGACGTGGGTTCAACCACAGACTGCTTCACCTCATCATGTGTTTCTCCACCCTCGTCAATAACCAACGTCCAAACAGACCACAAACATTAACTCATTCCATTGTTCGCACCCGCGTTTTCAGGGGTTTCTGAACTCGCTGGACTTTGTCACGACAAGCTTCGGCCTCTGACAGACACACGGGTTGGAAGGCGGGATGTTAAGTTTGACTCTGGGACAAAAGTTAAGAGTCTGTACTTAGAAAATAATGTGAATATTAAAGTTGACTTCTATCCCCCCCCCCCCCTTATTTAGTCCTTTTGGCTTTATTTTCTAAAAAGATAGACTTGCAATCCATAGAATAGAGTAGTAAAGTAGAATAGAAAATAGAAAAGTGTTTAAGTGCAACAGCTTTGGTACTGCATTTTTAAAATTATTATTATTATTATTATTATTATATGATTTTATTTTTTTGACCGACTTGCTTAAATCAATTAACAGTGTGGCCTAATTAACATCCGGGGACCTGCAGAGGGGTCTGTTCTAGTCTCTGTGCTATGTTTATTATGGGATGGGGTGTGGGGGGGGGGATCCAGCTTGATGACCCACCCGGTGCCTCATCCGGAACAGGCTCGACGTGTCCACGTACGGGCTCGTCACGTCCTCGTCGTCGGACACGTAGATGTGATCCCACGCGCTGTAGTCGATGCTCATTTTCCCGCCGGCGCCGCTTCCTCCTCTTCTTCCTCCTCTTCTTCCTCCTCTTCTTCCTCCTCCGGTGGTCGTCCGGTGCTCGCCCACGGCCCCCACGGACACGGCGGCTCTGAAGGAGATCCTCTTAACGCTCCCGTCGGTCAAAGCCGTTTACGCAAATCCTCCGCACACGTGCGTGGGTTTCTACCTGCGAGGCAATGGGAGAAGTTTCACCCTGAATATTTCTGCCAGAGGAGGGCACATTTAATATCATTTCATTTCATTTTGTTGTTATTTTGAATTGACAGATGTTTCTGAGACCAACCTTTACTCTTCAGGGAACGGGAAGGTTTTGCCTAAATTCTGACGTGAAGCACAGCAGGACAAAAAAGCCGGAATTCCGGGAAAACATGGTCCTTCCAAGATATCCTGCAGATATTTGGAACGATCTAAACTCTTTGCTGCAGATTGTTTGCCTCACTGTCTATTAATAAACAGAGACTTTGGGTCGTGAATGTATCAAATGCATTTATATACAAAAAGTAAAAAAACAAGAACAGAACACTCACAATTTGTATATTGAATGAAAAACAAAATATAAAAGTGACAATGTGATAAGCAGACTTTGTTTGTACTATTTAAATACACAAACGCACAATTCCTCCATTCTCATCGTATAGTGAACAAGAAATACAGTTGGCTGAAGTAACTAGTGCTCCATTACTCACCACCCAGCTTCTACGCGTCACTTCCACAGCGAGCAAACCAACAAAACTCCAGTCATAAAGGTCTGCTGGAGTGGATTGTCTTCAGTTGGGTTTCCCATAGAAGCCAAAACAGCAGCAATTACCCAAAGAAATCAATAAATAAATGAAAAATAAAAAATCATGAATAGCTGGCCGTGTGGTGCACAGATATTCAAAATTAACACTTTTTGGGATTTAACATTAAACACACCTTATAGTACAGTAGATTTACACAGTATGTACATGTTTCTGAGAAAGGTTTTGCACGATTTCACAAGCTTCACCAGAAACCTGATTCAGCATCACTACTGAAAATATCCATGATTGAGAACCAATAAATATAATTTCTGGATTAATGATAGTAAAAATGAAGTAGAAATGATGATTACATGTGATGGTGGCGACACACTCGAAATTACAAGGGATCCAAAAAACTGCTTCGTCTTCACTCGGACTCCAGTGCCTTTGGTCCGTCCGTGCAAAAACCAAAACACTCAACTTTTCTTACATTTACAGAAGATGTATGACACACTCCATCCCAGTTTGACCTTGTGACCCCCACACTAGGCGTCAGTCGGCCCAGCAACATATTGCCGGCGTAGGTTGAACACATCCTTCATGCGGTACTGTCCCATTCGAGTGTTTTTGTAGTATTGCATGTATATGACAGCGAGGATAATGCAGACACCAATCACAGCCGCAATGACCACAGCTAAGATGATTGGCGTGTGGTCAACTATGGAGAGTTGAGAGAGGAAGGGAAAAAAATATTCATTAAAAAAAACCAAATCAAAACATCCAATTCCAGTCACAAATAGCCCTAAACTGCATTGACTCCCCTCTGAAGTTTGATGTCTGTGTATCTTGGAAACTGTCCATCCTGCGCCCATAATCATATCTTTGTGTAATCATATGATACAATGGATTTTAACTTTTTGATTGGTTTATCAGTTTGAAGATTTTTTCAGAAAAACTCACCTTGGACGTGCACGTGGAACTCTGCGCTGGTGCTGTCGAATGTGTTGTTGACAGTGCAGACGTACTTGCCCCCTTGCTTGGTTGTGACATGCGCCACAGTCAGGACGCTGTTTGTGTAAGAGGAAGGGCCGTCTGGGGCGGTCCAAGTGTACATGGGGGCGGGGTTTCCCTGGGCAGAGCAGTTTAGGTGCAGAACCTGGCCCTCCATCACATCGATATCCTTTGAAGGTTTGGGCTCGTATAGCGTCGGCTTATCTGTGAAAGTATAAAAATGTGTAAAAATGACAGCGATACTACAGTAGGAGGAATAATACTAAGAGTAGACCTTGATGGTTTACCCTTAAAAACAACAGCATTTAAATTACGTTTGCATTCACGCAAACTCTTTAATTACTCTTTTATTCTATTCATCAACCCGTCTACAAAATCTACCCACCTACAGTATCTACAGCCTATAGTATCTGAGTACCTACAGTATCTGAAGTATCTACCTACCTCTATGCCTACAGTATATACGGCCTATAGTATCTGAGTACCTACAGTATCTGAAGTATCTACCTACCTCTATGCCTACAGTATCTACAGCCTATAGTATCTATGTACCTACAGTATATACCAGGGGTCACCAACATGGTGCCCACGGGCACCACGTAGCCCCCAACGACTGCATGAGGTGCCTGCGAGCCTGTTAGAGCCTGTTCATTTTGAGGGCCGAATGCCTGACCATATTTCTTTTCTAAGCATGACAAACCCTCTAAATAAGAAGAAAAGCACACAAAGTGCTGCTTGTAAGTCTTCTTTAAAAGTAAAAATTGGAGAAAACAATAAACAAGGAAAACTGTCACTGCCACATGTAGACATCTTGGCTCGCAGTAGACTTGCATTGTTGGACTCACAGTGGACGTTGGCGGTGAGTTTCTGTGACTCCACCACTGGGGGGGGCTGCGGTCCATCATCTCCCAGCTCCAGCTTGGCCTCACACCAGAACTGGGCCCCATTATCTTCCCTTCGAGCGTTGATCTTATGAGTGTAGGTGTGATCATGCGGTTTCTCTTGTTTATTCTCCTTGAGTTGTTGGAAGTCCAGCGGTGTTTGACCTCTGTAGAAGGTCACCTGGAGTTTGTCAATGGGGGCAACACCTTGGACTGCACACTGCAGCGTGTACTCATGATTCTCCAACATCCGCCCAGAGTCCTGCTCGGTGCTGATGGAGACGTTGGTTGGAGGTTCTGGGGAGACAAAGGCAAAGACACTGTCAGTAGAGACAACAGATAAGATCTACCCAGCATGCTTTAGCAGTATTCATAAACACTTACGGTAGACGGTCACATTAAGCATTGTGGTACAATGGCCACCAATGGCCGATTCATAGTAGCACGAGATGCCTGGCTCCCATTGCGTCATGTTGTCGACAGACCATGAGAGACTGGTTCCGTTACGTGTGACAATTCCAATGGGTGCTTCCACATCAAAATTTGAAGTGGGGCAAGCCTGTGGGCACACGGCGCACTCTGCAGAGGCCGGGTCGCCGTACTTCACTATCAGCGTTGATGGGCTGAAGATCGGCTTGTCTGCACCTGTAGGTAACACACGTGTGTTTTCAAGGCGTAGAAACAGCACCAGCTGCAAGCAAGTGACGGGCAAATACGATGTTTGTAAACTATAATGTGTATGAAATACATTCAAGTGTGGCAAAGATTCATGAGAACGAACGAACCCTGTACACTATCACAGTTTTTTTCTTCTTGTTTTTTCTAAGGAATCTAAAAAGGAATCACCACTTCTAACACGACTAGCTTAGTAGCTTAAGTATTGATAATATCTCTTTACTTGAAAAAATTGTTGGATAACAAAATACTGTTTGTTAATGCTAACGGTTTGGCCCTTTCTCTCCACTTGTGCAACACTTTTTAATCACTTTGCAGCTCTTTTAAGATCCACCCACAGATTCTCAATAATGGAAAACAACTTCAATAGTTACGGGAGAAAACTTTGTCTCAGACTATGTTCAAATATTTTCAATTGACCAAGTAAAATGTTAAGATTATGTTTGTCTGCACGTCTATATATGGACTTCCCGGCTGGAATCCATGTTGCTAGGCAACAGCCTGTCCTGTTTTTCCAAACTCTCTCTGGTTGGGGTCGTATAAGTAAAGGTAGAAAAATTTAGAAAAATGTAGAAAATGTGTACATTATTCAAGCACTGCTTCAAAACCATTTAGAAATGTATCATCGAAAAGCTGTACTTTTTAAAAAGGTTTTATCTTACTACTTTTATAAAGGAGAAGTGTATTTTCTATGTCAATAACTGTGATCATGTTGATTGAGAAAGGATTTTTAGGTTGTGGAGAAAAAAAATAAAGGTTTTTAGCAGAGCAGGCGGATACGCTTGACCCTTTTCTCCGTTCGCTCTACAACGCGGCCCAGCGGCTCTCTACCAGACAAACACAACGAGGAAAACTCACATGCGGTCACGCGGAAGTTGTGGAGAAAATCCAACAGCAAAAAAGCCAAAGCCACGTGAGAGAGGAGAGTCATTTTCAGTCCGTCTTCGAAGCAAACTCGGCTGTCTTGTGATGAGGATGGTGAGGCAGAGGTTTTTCAGAGCCGTGGTTTTAAAATTGAAAGTAAAAGCAATCACACCCTCCTCTCACATTTCCAGTGGGGGCGGTGAGTTACTCAGTGTGTGTGTGTGCGCATGTGTGTGTGTTTGTGTATGTGTGTGTCCATCAAAAATGGAACAGAAAGTAGCTGGGATTTCCCGGGGAAACATTGCAGATGTCTGGAAACTTTGGTGCTTTGTCCTCGCAGCATGACATTGAATCAAACTAATGACCGACAGAAACGGAACACACACACACACACTCACACACGCACGCACACACACACACACATTTTATCTGCCAGTCTACTGGGAATCCATACTCCATTTAATCTCTGTCAGTGAGGCAGAGGGGAGATTTCAGTTCTTCAAAAATGTGTAAGCAACAACCCCCCCCACCCCCCACCCCGCCACCGCCCCCCCCCCCCTGCATTCCAGAGAAGTTTCCTCCCTATTGTACCAGGCAAAGCGTGCTCCGGAGTAGTGATTCACTCACACACACACACACACAGACATATATAGACGCACGACGCTTTACCATCAGTGCTTAACCTCTCCACTTCCACTCTGTGTTTACATGCGTGTCAGAGCCCTCGAGGTCAGGCCACATATTTCAATGACACCATCGCTTAGCGCCTCTCCCGCCCTCATAAAAAAAGCCTCCTGACTGTATGAAGGGAAACGATCCAGGACGAGACAAAGAATGAAATGGAGAACGGCGATCATTTTCCAGGGAATTCCAGGGCATTACGCAATCAGATTTTTGGGGGAGACAGCTGTTGTTTATTATTACATACTATTAGTCTGTAAGGAGCTCAAA
Organism: Mullus surmuletus; assembly: GCA_903171835.1. Lineage (NCBI taxonomy): Eukaryota > Metazoa > Chordata > Actinopteri > Syngnathiformes > Mullidae > Mullus > Mullus surmuletus. Next base: position 431,209 of record CAESWR010000565.1, on the reverse strand, counting down.
GGGTGCGTCCTCGCCATTCGCTTCGATAAAGAATGAGTAACCAGCAACAAAACAAAAGCAAAGCTGGACCTTATTCATAGAGGGGAAGTAGATGGATGTGACAATGGACTGGTTTTAAAAATAAGAAGTACTAAAAGGAACAAGGTGCACTGTGTGAAGATGTGTATGTATGTATGTATGTATGTATGTACGTGTGTATGTGTGTATGAATGTGTGTGTATGTATGTACGTATGTATGATAAAATAAAGTTGTCCAAATGACCCAATGCATCCAGTCCTCGTCATCCTCCATTCTCTCAATTGTGAAATGCCCCTTTTATGCACATTCTCTGAGTGTGGCTCACGAGAAGAAAACTGAAGGGAAACAGAAGCTGCGAGTCACCAGGGGAAGTACCAGTGTTTTTCTGTCGGAGGAGGGGAAGCTGACCTCATGAGGAGTCTTACGTAGGAAGTGGGATATCACAAAATAAAGTCAACCACTAGCTAATTTTACAGTTGAGCTCAGCAGTGTGTGACCTTTTACAGCATTGGACGTATTACAGAAGTTCCTGTTTTTAAAAAGAACCATCCAGTCGGACCGAGAGAGTTCCCTTTTCAGGTTTATAGGTGATTAATAAGCGGCTTCTGAAGAAAAACGCCAAACGGCTGACTCATTCAGGAGCCGTTATCATGCTGTGTGCGACTCCCTGCTGTGCCCTGGGCTTACAGGGAGTTTTTTCCCCGTCACCTCTGTAGTCACGTGCTGCTCCCCAGGGGGGATTTGTTGGCTCTCTATGAATATGCAAACATTTCAAATCTCAGTTTTAAAGCTTCCTGTGTGATGATTTGAATTCACCCTTGACTCAGTCTGGTTAGAGTGCTGATGCATTTCGCTGCTGTCAGTTAACAAAGCCCCGGGATTCCAAGGTCGGGGGGAAACACAAAATGGAAGGAGACGGCATAGGTTGAAAATGTCTAGCTACACACACACAAACCCCTTTGGCATTACACACTATTTTCACTTTCCTTATTATACCTGGGACAGAAAACAGGAAAGTACTCAAGATGTTGTAGGTTAGTAACTAAATGTAGCAGCGGGAGAATGGAGGTACCTGATGGTTGTGTTTGATGTGTGATTTTCAATGAGAGGAAAAGGGCTGAGAGAAACACGGGAACATGACGGTGTGATCTAATCGCTACCTTGACAAAACAAAGAGTAGATTGAAATTGAAAGCTCTGGATGCGGATTAATTCTGCATGTAGATGTGTGTGTTTGTCGTGGCTGTGGATACAGATTCCCTGCAGAAGTTCGTCATTAACGCACAGCAACATCCCATTTATTGAGAGTATGCAAACAGCAGTTGTAAATAGCTCAACAATGGTGCTTTGTCAGGAAACCTGGCGCAAATACACAACTTTAACTTACACCAGCATCAGACTGGCATTTAGAATTACGCACTCAAAAGTCCCTTTGATCACAGCATCACGGCTATGTATTCTGATGGTTTACTGTAAATGTCATAAAGCCAGCAGCAGAAATAGGCTTTTTAAACATGCACTGAAATATCAATATTGCTTTGATAAAAATCCAAGTATTTTATCTTTTTGACCGCGACCAGTGTTGTAAAGGAGCTATTTTTCCAGTGCAAGACTTTTAAACAAACAAAAGTAACATTTTCTGAGTGTTTTGTTAGCAGCAATATAACATAACAGCAAATAAGAAAAGCATTAAACCTCCAGTGAAGGTGCTGCGGCAGCTGTGGTTCTTCAGAATTTGTGTGGTTGGGAACCTGGTGGTTGGACTTGCCATTTCTGTGGTTGGACTTGGCATTTTTGTGGTTGGACTTGGTGTTTTTGTGGTCGTAGGTGGCAATGTGGTCGTAGTCAAACCTGTAGAAACAGACATTGATGATCAGCTCCTGATTCTTATTGATCATTTTTTTAATCTTTTTTTTTTTATGGCATTTATATCAATATGTTCATCAACATCAACTGCAAACTGTGGCGCGTTTTGAAATACGGATCCAAACCAGCCAACATGAACTCACCTTGGACGACCACTTTGTACTTCACTGTCACATTTCCCATATCGTTTTTGACTAAACACTTGTACTCTCCTTCATCCCCCTTCGTTACAGAGTCGATGGTTAGGAAGTCGATGCTCTTTGTGTGGGGACGAGGCGAGGGCAGCGTCCATGTGTAGGCGGGGCTTGGGTTTCCTTCAGCGAGGCAGCTCAGGTGCAAGCGATCCCCTTCTGTGAGCGCGATCTCTGCTGGCTGCAATGGCCCCTTTAGTTTGGGCTTATCTGTGAGCAGAGGTGATTAGCATTACTATTACAATAACAGTTGGGGTGACGATAAAAACTACTGCAGTAACGATATAAGGATTATGATAACTAGAAATATTATGATAAGGATTGTGATAACCATTACAATAATGATAAGGATTTCAACAAGGATAACAATAGGTATTGCATTAATGATAAGGACTACAAAAGCTATTACAGTAACGATAAATAGTTCAATAATTAAAGATTACGATAGTTACAATACGACAACAACTACTTTAGCTATTACAATAACGATAATAATTACAAAAGCTATTACAGTAACAGTAAATATTATTGCATTATTGCAATAACAACAAGGACTACAAAGGCGATAACAATAACAATAACAATTACAAAAGCTATTACAGTAACGATGTAGAGTTCAATAATTATTATGATAACTTTTAGGACTACAAAAGGTATTACAATAACGATAAGGATTGCTATAATTATTACAATAATGATAAGGACTACATAGCCAGTACAATAACGATAAAAATTACGATAAGTATTACAATTACAAAGGGTTTATGATAGCTACTAAGTAAAAATTGGGGAAAACAATAAACAAGGAAAACTGTCACTGTCACACACACATGTAGACATCTTGGCTCGCAGAAGACTTGCATTATTGGACTCACAGTAGACGCTGGCGGTGAGTTTCTGTGACTCCACCACTGGGGGGGGCTGCGGTCCATCATCTCCCAGCTCCAGCTTGGCCTCACACCAGAACTGGGCCCCATTAGCTTCCCTTCGAGGGTTGATCTTATGAGTGTAGGTGTGATCATACGGTTTCTCTTGTTTATTCTCCTTGAGTTGTTGGGAGCCCAGCGGTGTTTGACCTCTGTAGAAGGTCACCTGGAGTTTGTCAATGGGGGCAACACCTTGGACTGCACACTGCAGCGTGTACTCATGATCCTCCAACATCCGCCCAGAGTCCTGCTCGATGCTGATGGAGACGTTGGTTGGAGGTTCTGGGGAGACAAAGGCAAAGACACTGTCAGTAGAGACAACAGATAAGATCTACCCAGCATGCTTTAGCAGTATTCATAAACACTTACGGTAGACGGTCACAGGAAGCATTGTGGTACAATGGTCACCAATGACCGTTTCATAGTAGCACGAGATGCCTGGCCTCCATTGCGTCATGTTGTCGACAGACCATGAGAGATTGGTTCCGTTACGTGTGACAATTCCAATGGGTGCTTCCACATTAAAATTTGAAGTGGGGCAAGCCTGTGGGCACACGGCGCACTCCTCAGAGGCCGGGTCGCCGTACTTCACTATCAGCGTTGATGGGCTGAAGATCGGCTTGTCTGCACACCCAGTAACTGTCACAACAGACACAAGATGGTGGTTACATTGGCTTTGAGATAAATGTGCACCAACATTAAATACGCAAGAGCGTTTGAGAGAGCCAGAGTGCAAGAAAGACACACGCTCCTTCTTAATCAAAAAATGATGGACCCATTCATGTATCCACAAACATTTTACCATCATTGCCATCTGCTGGGCCAAGACCAACACGACACCACGATGGAAATCTCACCTCAATGGAGCCTTATTTGTACACTTCATCCCTTAACCATGGATTAAATGAAATCCAAAACCTGTAACCACCTTTTACGCTCAATATATATCAACAAAACAGAGGTTTTTTTGCCCCACCTGGTCTCGGCTGTGGATATTTTAGCATATTTACACATATTCCTGTTGATAATGTCGGACTCTTTCATATATAAACACAAGAACCAACTGGAGAAGTTGCATGGCGTTCATCAGCTTGTGGTGATTTAAAAAAAAAAAACCTTGACTGCTGAACTAATGGATTATTGACATTTAAAAAGCGTTTCTGAGTCTGGAAATACAGGGAGAGCACCATTCAAAAGACTGTAAACACAAAGCACACCACAGGAAACTGTAATGGGCTTTCTACTGGGAATAGGGGGAATAAACTGCGGACTTACCAAAAGCATCAAGATGGTGGCTGAGAAGAAAACTCATCACAGCCAACGCCCAACTAATAGAACGGTAAAATGCTGACATTTTAGTAGCAGTCCTCTCGTGTGGAAGGTCCAGAGTGGTCAGACAGAAAGCAGAGAGTGCACTCCTTCTTTGTTGCTGGGCTCAAAAGAGATAATGTTGGCAGGGCAGCGTGTTTTCATGCACCTCGTACGTCCTGCAGTTTGTCTTCAAAGGCGGAAACCTGTAAAACAGAAAGTTTGGCAACACACCATAAATTCAGGAAGCGCTTCACCACTTGAAGAATTCCTCCTGCCTTGCTGATGCCAGCTCTTCTCAATCAGCAACGGAGCCACACAATCAACTAAGACTGAACTTGATGGACTTTTTAGTCGCATGTAAGTTCTTTTTCAATGTAAACACAGACTCAGAATAACAAGAAAAAATATTTGATATGATGAATTAATGGCTGAACGTATTCTGATATGATTTTATTATAGTGAAAAAGTCCTCCAGAGGGGGGAAATAAAGGCGATTCAGAGATGTTAGTGGCTTTTCACATGGCAACAATTCATCTAAAAATGTTACAGCATTTTGATCATTTGAAGCAGCAAAAATGAAAATGAACATAGTTTTGTGTGCACACTTTCACACACACCCCTGTGTTTCCTGTGTAGATAATGGAAACATCAGAAACTGAAGAGTGAGTGAACCTCTTTTTTGTTTGTACGTTCAGAGGACAAAGGAAGAAGGAGGTCTGAATCAGGAGTTTCCCGGGGATTTTTATCTTTCCTTCCTGAGAACCCTTGTATGACTGTTCAGACTCTCTTAAAATTCCACTTCCATTTATCGCCTCAGTTTTGCTGCCTTTCAATGTGCTGATCCAGACAATATCCTGGATCAGAGCATCAAAAGTTGGAGGTATTTTCATGTCCCTGAGGTCTGGATGTGAAGCGCGCCACAGAGAGGCATCATGGAATCTTCTACCAACTTCTTCAGGCATGACCGGTGAAACCCTGGATAT
>CAESWR010000565.1:407363-418369 GCA_903171835.1 Mullus surmuletus | reverse complement strand
GACGCTCTCACGGCGAGCAGTAGTTCCAGTGGCGCTCGTTGGGCAGCACCTGGCTGAGCCGCAGGCAGCAGCTGATGGTGGGCTCGAAGAACACGGCGTCAGGCTCCCCCTCCCCCCTCCCCCTCCGCCCGGCCTCACTTTGGCTCCCGCACGCTGGGCGTCCAAACAGCGAGACTTTGGGGCGTTTGACCAGAGTTTTCTTCACCACGCAGCCCATCTCGATGAGCGCCTGCAGGAGAGGAGAGGGCGCCATCTTGACTAGACTGCCATGATGAGTGTGTGTGTGTGCGTGTGTGTGTGTGTATGTGTGTGTGTACCTGCATGAGGTCCAGCACCACCATAGGCTGCAGCGCGTCCTTGTAGTGCTCCACCAGCGTCTGCTGTGTGATGCCGGGCCGCGACATCACGTGGTACAGGAGCGCCTCCAGCATGCCCTTGCACACCTGCCGGTTCAGCTTCCCATCCACCATGCGCCACGGGCGGCTGATGAAGCTCTCCCTGTGGAGTGTGTGTGTGTGTGTGTGTTGAGGTTAGAAGAGAGAGCGAGAGAGAGATGAGGCACCGGGGGCGAGGAAACGTACTCGTCAATAGTCCTGCGCGATTAATCTAACAGCAAAGTCAAACTGCGATTAAATAACTGCAAACATCTGCACTGGAATATTATTACTTAAGTTTTGCTGGAGCTAAAATGTGCAGAGATGCTTTTATTTTGAAAAGATATATGGAGTTTCATTTTCTTCATTTGTATGTTTGTGCTGAAAAACTCAAAAGCATTTGTCAACGGTCCATGGCTCCTCAAAAACACATTTCTACGAGTGAGAGTCAGTGAGGCGATAACAATTATTTTCTGGTCCCGTTTGAATTGTGCCATGAATTTCACACGTGTGTGGTTTTAAAAAATAATTTTTCATGCAAAGAAGACTATCATTCAGCGCGCAAAAATTTGATAACTGGTTTTGCGTGCTCTCGACGCGAATGACAGACGTCACCAGCCGCACTGGGAACTCTGGGACAGAGTTTAGTTTCAGTTATGCCGATGGCGAGAAGCCAAGGGAAAGAGCGACGACGTGATACGCGCACACACGCGACGTAATGCCGTCTTTCCCATCGCGTTTAAGCCTTTAACTGAAGCAATTCTCTTGAAATCTTGACATGAAAAATGATCATTTAAATCCACAAACAACACATGTGTGATGCGGGGCAGAGAACCACCAGGACCAGAAAATAATGACTTTCTCTCCATTGAAACCCATTCATTTTTTCCCATGGGGTCCACAGGAAGGGGCGGGACTTTGCCACTCCATAATCATTAGTAATATAGTATCTATTTTTAACTGCATTTGTACTATTACTACTAATGATGATGATGATGATATAGCGCCTACTCATTCAGATGTGTGTGTTCTTCAGCTCCTCGGTCCTCCTGCACGCTCTCCTCCTCCTCCCTTTCCTTCTCCTCACACGTCTGATCTATATCTTCTTTCTCTCCACCCTCGCCTTTCCGCTGCCTTCCTCTTCCTCTTCCTGCTCCTCCTCCTCCTCCTCCGCCTGCGTCACTCGTCGGTGCGACTCCGTCCGCGGCCGGCCTCTTGGCTGGCGGCCCCTCAGGCTCTGCCTCCTGGCCCTCGGGCAGGGGGCTGCTGGGCTGCCTCTTCTTGGAGTCAACGGTGAGGAGCCACGGCTCGGCGTGCTGCAGGAGCACCCAGCGCCGGCCCTGAGCGCCAGCCCTCAGCACCTCGGCCTCCTCCTGCAGGTCCTGCAGCACAAACACCTCCAATCAAACTCCAGGCTTTATGCACCAATCGTTTAGATATTTTATAACACCAAAGCAAAAGTCGAAACAGACAGGATTACTCCCCATAGACGGTTCAGATTTTTTGACATGAAGTTGTATGAGATCCTCACCATCAGTGACTTTTCCCCCACTGCGTCCCGTGAGCAGAGTGACGGTCCGGTTTTGTTGTGGCAGAAAGTAGTTCCCTGTATCCTTCCTATAACTGCGCACACCATCATCAGCATCAGCTGTTTCACGGCGTTTACGTGCTCAGAAGGAGACCTGTCCGACTCGTCTCCTTCTGCCTCCTTCCTCCAGCTGATGGAAAGGTGTGTGCATTGATACGAAGTGAGGGAAAATAGTACCGGGTGATTGCGAGGTCGGACTTGTTCACTCCAAAGAATGTGTGACCCCAGCAACTAGCCGGAACTACTTTCTGCAGCGTCGCTCACAGGGCGCAGTGGGAGAAAAGTCACTGCTGATGAACCACACTGATGGTGAGGAGCTCATACAACTTCATGTCAAAAAATCGCAACTATTCCTTTAAACCCTTCTGGGGAGGGTATCATTAGAGACGTCTTACAGTGTAATTTAAATCTCATTGTTTATCATTCTACACAGGTAATATCCACATAGAATAGACAATAGAATAAAAGGACTACAAATCTTCGTGGCCGCGAACACAAAAGCCATAACAAGAAGACGGCTCGACACAGAACCTCCCACCGTTAGTCAGAGGGAAGCCATAATCAAAGACATCCAAACTATGGCTTTTAATCTTCGATGACAAAAGAGCAAAGGTGCCGCCCTCTGGGAAAGAAAGACTGCTTATAACACAAGAAGAGATTATAACCTGATGTAAGGCATTATATTATGCCTCAGTTGAAGTTAATTTCAATACCTTTTGAAGACTTTTTCAAGACCTTCTCTGTATTCTGTAATACCTCACTGCCACTTCGAGCAACAACCATCTCCATCAGTGACACCTTGTAGTTTACGATAAAGACGATAAGCCACTATCATACAACACAATTCAAATAGACTGGGAGAAAAAAATCAAAGGTTATTTAAAAAAAATGTGACATCGGGTGCGTTTGTTAAAAGCACTGAGAGCGCCAGGGCGGACTCGATGTGATCTAGTCTTTTTTTTTTTCACCTTATTTGTGCCTCTGAATTTCCGCCCTCCTACGCTCTGAAACTCTCAGAGAGAATTTCCCGACACACCCATTTTTGATGTTAGCGGTTCATCTTTGTTTTTTAATAAGCAAACAAATTCTGGACACAAATTTTAGACACAAACTATTTTGACAGCTTATCCAGAAAAATACCTTAAAAAATGTAATACCTCAATAAGTGGTGATTTAATCCATTGGGTTTTTGATATTTAGGGTCTTAATTTCCCCCAAACTGATTTATCAACTTTTAAAACTTTTCAAGACCGGGAGACCCTGCTATATGGCACTTTAACACGGCAGCAGTAACACAAGAGGCCTAACAGAAGAAGAAAATCAATAGAAACTAACCCTTCCTCCCCCACATATATACATAAATACACACACACACACACACACCCATATACGCACCCACACTATTAATCTATTTACACTATCAAAGAAGCATGGCTGCTCACCGAGACTAAGCCACCTTTCAGAAGCTAAAAACTGAGGGACTAAAACAGTAAGATGAGATATGAAGAATAAAAATAGAACCAATTAAAAGAATAAATAAATAAAATACTCTTCAGCAGGTGAAGATGATCTAACAGCAGAGAGATAAAAGCAGCAAGCAAGGAACTAAAATAATAGAGAAGAAAAAAGTCATCATTCAAAAACCTGATCGAAAAGAATAAAAGATATCAAAGAAACTTTCAAAAGTCTGATTCAAAAAGTGTGCCCTGAGGTTCTCTGGGCAGGGGGCTCAACAATTGGGGGCCATAAGAACTGAAAGCCCCCCTCACCGTGTGTTTTAGAGCTGACTCTTTAGCTGACTTGCTGTAACCTCACACAATCGCACTGTTTCCTTTTTTAGATACTTCCCGGAAAAGCACAAGCTGTAAAAATACACACACTCACACTCTCACACAGTCAAACCGCAAACAGCAACCGTTTTGAGGAACAGGTCTGTACCTCCAAGTAGTCCAGTAGGCCCCGCCCACTTCCCGCCGCCGGATAAAGCAGCTCGGCGTGGGCCCGCTGCAGGTCGCCGGCGTCCAGCCCCTTGTCCCCGGCGGCGTCCAGGCTCCTCCTGAGCCGAGCACACGCCTCCACGTCCTGCGGCGTGTAGCCCTTCTCCACCAAACGCCTCTCGCACTCCTCGCTGGAGGCCGAGGAGAAACGGATGGAGTGGGTGAGCGTGGACGGCAGCAGGGACGGGCCACATTTGGTCAAGTCCAACAGGGAGTCTGGAAGAAATAGATTACATTATGTGTTATGATGAGGGTTGCAACATGCCGGGAGCTTGTATTAACTGCACTTATAAATATTAAGTATGCAAACATGTCCAATGCAATATTCTTAAATGACTTGATGCATGAATTTTCTGAGAATTTTCCCTGAGTCTAACTGTCATGAATATAGGTACAACTTTTTCAATTCAAATACAATACCGATATTGCAGCCTTGAGTATTATATGATATCAGCACAAATCCTACATACTTGTATGACTTATTTTGTAGTATGGAATGATGATGAAAAGGCTTGATCAAGTGATATTACTAAATCAGAGAACAATAGTCAGCAACGGTAGCTATGAGAAAAACTGACCCATTTATTATTAACCAATGGCTTACATACATTTTAACCTTAAACATACGAATATTCTACAATTGAATAAAATAAAAAAAATAAAAAATTCGAAGACCCTGAAAAAAACCCTCAATAAACACGATACAAACAATTATATTTATATATAATTATATTTCATTTTTTATTATTATATTTTAGAAGTGCAAAATAATCACTAGAAGTGCTGGAGTGGAGTCTGGATTGGACTGCTTGTATCAGAGTGCTTATATTGGAGACACAAATTGGATGACATAAATTCTTTTATATGATGTTTAATCATGGTATTTATTATGGTAGTGCAGTAGTACTGTGTTAACACGTCTTGAAGGTGAAACGTCTCACCGTCTGTGAAGAGCGAGTGAGCTGGCGTGTTTCGCAGCTGCAGCCGGATGGTGCAGGACTCCACCACAATGTTGTCATTGGTGTTGAGGTTACGCAATTTTACTAAGAAAAAAGAATAGAGAAAAGAAAACACATCTGAGTCACCCTTCACACGGATGGCTTCCGGTGTCACAGTTCGATGTTCTGAACCACAGATCATGTGAGCAAATGGAAACAGGAAGAGTGTGTTTTCCCACCAATGCCGGGGCAGCAGTATCCTCGCATCATGAGGTAGTTGGTGTGTGAGGCCTGATGCGCCTTCACCTCCAGACGCTTCTTCCCCTCACACTCCTCGCCGTCGTAGTCGTCCTCCTCCTCTTCCTCCAGCGCGGCCATACTGCAACACGGCGGGACGCACATCATACCCTCTCTTAGATTGTTTTGCATGTGCGTTATTTCTCTGTCAAATTCAGGGGTTGCATTAACCAAGTATTTTCTTTTAATGAGCATACTACGACGCCGTGTTTGTCCTCAAAGCCACCCCGACTTGAACGCATCATCACCTTTCGTCATGTCTCATGAGACGAAGAGTTACGGATTTTTGCAGTCACCGGGTCGCAATCATCAGAAAAACACTTGAATCACAGATACGGGATGGCGAAATCGTCGCTCAGTTCCCGTTTTCAATTATTCAGATTTTAAATGACAGTTCAGATGATAAAAAGACTAATTAGACTGTAAAGCTGACCATATAAGGTGTATATATTGGCTTTTTTATTTAAATTATCTGAGTAAAGTTGTAGTGGTGGAAAAGTCAAGCTCTACTGTGTGCTAATGGCAGGACTACTAAATATTAATTTGATGGTGTGATGGTTTCTTTATTTTTTGTTCAGTGTTGAACACATTCTCTGTTATTTGTTGACTTTGCTACTGTAAAATACAAAATAATAATTTGTATTTGTTTGTGTCTGTCTAATGCAGCCACACCTTTTGAAACACAAAAAAAGTGATAATATGATAGTGATAATATGATAATATTTGAGATTGTGTAAAATTTTAAGGGTGTCTGAAAAACGTTTTTTCAACCACTGTATATAAAATGCATTGTAATCATTATCATTGTATAGATTTATAAGGAAGCCAAATAATAATTTATGTATAAGTAGAGGGTTAGGTATTACTATCAACCAGGTACTACTATGGTACTATTATGTTACTATCATATTGCTACAATTATATTATTATATATTACTAACATGTAATTAAAAAGTATTCCTTCTTCCCAAGCCTAATCATAGTTTTAATTTTTCTTAATATTTTAAAATATTCTTTCTGTTTTGTATTGTATTGTCACGTTTGCCCACTATATGTTTATATATACATTTATTGAAAATGTTCATGATGTTGGGAAAAAATAATAAAATTGTGGCGCTCAGACCAACCTCTTGACGACGTCATTGTCCACCAGGTTGCTGTCCACCACCACCATCTGCTTGGGGATGGACAGGTGCACCGACAGCAGCCCCAACGTCATCAGACTCAGCGACACCACGCAGGCGCCCCCTGTTGAGTCCAGGGAGAAGCACAGCATGTCGGTCGGATCCGGAGCTTCCTCTTCTTCTTCTTCTTCTTTCGGTGCCTCGTTGGCCGTCTCCACCTCTCCCTCCTCTTTCCCGCTGCCTTCTTTTTCTTCTGTGGTGCTGCCGAGCGCCCTCCCGCTCACCTCGCTGCGTTTCTCACGCCGCGCCTTGGGCTGGGCGCTCCTCTCCGCCGCCTGCCCGCTGCTCTCCATCCTGCTCTCCGTCTCGTGGTGGAAGGTGGCAGCCGGCCACTTGTCCTCCATGCCATTGTCCAGCATCGTCCTCAGGAAGCGGAAGGAGTCGGTGCAGAGTGAGTGAGGGAAACGCCACGAAAACAACCTGACCAGAAAAGAGGAGGAGGACGTTAGGAGTGCGACTGTAATAGTTTTTTCTGATTGGTCTGATGTGACATTCTGATATTTTGAGATGCTGGATTTTGTTTTTTTAGAAGCTTTTTCTTTTTTTTTTTATATGAATATGAATGAAATGATAAACAAAACTCAAACTTTTATGAATATACCTAATTCAGGCTAACATGCATCTATTAATCTGTAATGCGCTGTACCTCAGTAGTACCAGTATTTTTAGCATTTTAATGTTTTTACGTCTTACATAATTTCATTTTTTTTGCAGTATTGTTGTGTGCAGTTACTGACTGAATTCTGTGCTGACTGTTAATTAAAGATAAACTGTAAGCAAGAAGCTTACAGTTTATCTTTAATTGCCCCCCGTGGACAAATAAGGTTTTTTGAATTGAATCGAGGCTGTCGTGTCATTAAAGTGCCTTTAGCTATTTCAACAATTTAAATCTAAATAATGAGCTGAATAATGAGCTGAATAATGAGCTGAGCCACTTGAAGCCTCTATGATGTTTGAGTGGATGCAGCCATTAACTCGCACCTGTAGTAGGACTGGGAGAGCTGGTACGACATGGGCAGGATGGGCAGCGAGCGGTTCTTCTTCGGCCCGAAGGAGTTGCTCACGCGGCGGCGGTTGACCAGCCCTCTCTTCCTGCACTGGATGAAGACTTGGCACAGCACCTCCTGGTCGAACTTACTGTAAATATGGAAAGTCTGCGGGAGGAAACCAGGCAGATGTGAGTGCCAAGGGAAGCGAGGAAGAAGACAATAAAAGCAGCAGAAATAAATACCAGGAAGGATCGGGAGGACTTCATCTGACTGTTGGTCATGGCCAGCGTGCTCTGGATCAGGTTATGCAACACGATGGAGTGAATGTCTTCCGTGCTGTAAAGGACAAAAACAAAGTCTGAGCTGCTACATCCGGATAGAAACCAAACCTGCACGCTGGCTGAACGGAACACACACCGGTTGATAGTGTCCTTGAGCGGGATGTTGCCTCCGTTGTCGATGGTGCAAACTTTATACCGTGCAAAGAGCTGACGTTTACTGTCCGAAATGTTGGTGTCGCACACGCTCGCCACGCTGCTGAACTTCTGTCTGAGCAGCTTCACGTACTCGGTGAACGCTTTGGCGCAGTCCTGAAACCACATGACCTCGTGTTATGCCACCAGAAGCCCAGAAACAATATTAAAAAAAAAAAACACACACGCACACCTCTGGGTTATTGGGATCAGCTGGTTTATTCTCCTCCAGCTGCTGCAGCAGAGCTTTGTCCTGGTGCACCTCAGCCAGGCAGATCCTGCAGCACATCAGACATCAATGAGGGTAAAAGAGGACATGGATATATGGAGCAAAGTGGGGCATTACTTAAAAAAAAAGGGCTCCTGAAAAGAGTCAAATAGTGGTTGCAAGTTTTAAATCATTGTGGATAAATACATTTTTATCATACTATTTTTAATTGTTTTATTGTTGTTTATTATTATTAGTCTTATTATTATCTTATTTTATCTATTATTATTTTTATCTAGCGTATTCATTTATCTTTTTATTTATTTTTTGGATGATTTGTTAGCCAATTATCTCCTTCATGCAGTGCCTACTTTATTTAGTTGTTGTATTGACTTTGACTGCTGCAGATTTTGTCACAGTTATTTTATGTTTGTAGTACATATAAGTATAGAAGTAATACAAATAAAAGATGTTAATCACAAAAAAGAGCAAAAGAAAATGAAGACAATATATGTGTGTGTGTGGTTAGCCAGGCCCACCTGTAGTTCAGAAACGTCTGCGTGTTCCTGAGGATGTAGCGCGAGCGGCGCCCGACTGCCAGAGAGGTTTTATCCATGGAGATCTCAAACTCAGCGTGGAGGATGTCTCGGACCACGCAGTACGGCACGAAGGCCCGTTTCAGCTGAAAAACAAAACATGTCAGCTGCATGGAACTATTTTTAAAGGCGGAAACAGAACACACACTTTCTAAAAAGGTTGGGAAAAAAGCTGCTCTTCCACTCTTATGCATATATACAGCTATGCATATAGCTGTATTAAATATGCGCATGGAGACGATTTTTGTGTATTTGTTTCTATAACATGAAGCACTTTTGTTGGTACCTTGCAGTTGATCAGGTACGAGGCCACGCTGCAGAGCATCATCAGCGAGTCCTCCTGCACAGACCAGAACACTCGCTGCCTGGTCATCATTTTCAGGGCGCGGTGGTCGGCCTCGTCATGGGCGGGGCCGCGCTTCTGGGGCTCTGGTTTGCAAAAATGATAAACATTCTGTCAGCCATCCATGTTTAAACATTCAATTGAACGGATCAATCTCGACGTTTCCGACCTTTCTTCTTCTTGCGCGGGACCTTCACGACCTCCTTCTTGGGTCTCTTCCTCTTCTGGCGTTTTCCTCCGACCACCTGCTGGTTCCTGGAGGCCGGTTCCACGGCCAGCTGGTGACACATGCGCAGGATGGAGCTCAGTAGAGGGCGCTAGCGAGACATTTTGCCACCTACCCTTTACCTTTACATAAAAAAAAACCCTATTCCAATGTGTGTTATTTATTCTTGTTCGTCTTTTAAAATAGGTGATTGCTTCCTCAGATTAATAAGAAGAACAAGAAAGAACAGGGTTGGTGCTCGGGCCCAAATGATAAAAACTGAAAATCTGACGGATAAATGTGCGCATAAAGGAAGACTTCATACCTCAACAGTTTCCTCTGTGAACAGGGATCGCTTGGCCGTCAAGTAACGAGGTGCAGTCGACCCTCCTGATGGAGAAAAAAGTAAACAAACACCAGAGTGCTTTAATTTTATCAATAGCAGCAGCAGCTGTCCCGATAAATATCGGATTATATCGTCCTGCATCTTAAATCACTGATATAAGCACTCTGATACAAGCAGTCCAATGCAGACTCCACTCCTGCACTTCTAGTGGTTATTTTGCACTTAAAAAATATATTTTGGGGGTTTTATTGGATTTATTGAGGCTATTTTTCAGGGACTTCGAATTCATTTTTTATTTGTTTTATTCAATTGCAGAATATTCTTATGTTCAAGGTTCAAATGTATGTAAGCCATTGGTTAATAAATGGGTCAGTTTTACTCATGGCTACTGTTGCTGACTATTGTTCTCTGTTTGAGTAATATCACTTGATCAAGCCTTTTTTTAACATTCCATACTACAAAATAAGTCATAAAAGTATGTATGATTCGTGCTGATATCGTATTGGATCGATATTGGTATCGGCTGCAATATCGGTATCGTACCGGAAGTGAAAAAGTTGTATTGAGACACAAATAGCAGCAAGTCAAATAATCAGGCAACTTGTCAGAATGATTATTAGTGGGCAAAGGAGTGATGTTCACAGCTCACCGGCCTTTAGGGCGATCCTGAGGGCACTTTTACTCAGCAGGCTCTTCAGGCGGATTTTGGTGTCGGCCGCCTCCATCCCGGTAGCTCTCTGAAAGGGAAGCCGGCCGGACGTTTAAAAAGTGTGCCCTCTGTGTCCGAGCACCACAAAAAAAGGTTTTCTTAAAATGCATACGTACCGGCTTGACGGCCAACAGGTGATTGGTCAACAGCCAGTTGCGTTTAAGATGAGCAAAGAACTCCGAGTGCAGCCCCCCCGCGCCCTTCTTGTCTCCGGGTATCGAGCCGTCATCACACACAACATTGCTGCCCCTGTGAGAGTGAGTGCAGTGATACGAAGGGAGGGAAAATAGTGCCGGGTGATTGCAAGGTCGGACCTTTTTGCGCCCCAAAAATTCCTGATGCAAATGGTTTACTCTTTTGAACGCATGTTGTTTTCTGGAGCAAAACTCTTTATCCGTGTGACTCTAGCGACTAGACGGAACTACTTTCTGCAACACAGAAACTGGGCCAGAACTCCGCTCACAGGACGCAGTGGGGAGAAGTCACTGCTGATGAACCACACTGATTGTGAGGATCATCTCATACAAATTCTTTACACTCCACCTACTTGAGCACATCCGCCATTCCCGCAAACACGTGTCGTTCTCGCACAAAGGGCGGCGGCATTTCCTCCTCCGGGACATTCCTCTTGTTGCGTACGACCCCTGAAAAACATTCAAACACACAGACGCCGTCTCACAAACGAGGATTTTCCGTAGAAGTGTCGGCGTGGAGCGTTTGTGTGTGGTGTGTGTGTGTGTGTGTGTGTGTGTGGGTGTG
>CAESWR010000565.1:345286-355351 GCA_903171835.1 Mullus surmuletus | reverse complement strand
TGTGTGTGTGTGTGTGTGTGTGTGTGTGTGTGTGTGTGTGTGTGTGTGTGTGTGTGTGTGTGTGTGTGTGTATCATACCTGCAGCTCATCCACCCTCACGTAATTGACACCTCACTGCTGTACAGGAAAGAGTTTGGACAGAAGTTTAAGCTCAAGGTCCTGGCTGAGAAAGTGCTGAAGTAAGTTCTGGCTTCCCCCTCCCTCCCTCCCTCCCTCGCTGCGTGTGTGTATGTGTGTGTACGAGTGTGTGTGTGTGTGTGTATCTGCTTGTCTCTCACGCGCTGCAGCTAATAATTGATTTTTCCACTGGCATCCCAGGAGAGAGATACAAAGCGAGCAGAAGACGGGTCATAATCCTACTGAGGATGCTGTGGCAGCATTGGAGCTGGCCCAGTACTTTATTAAAACGGGACCTCTTCAGGTAACACTGCGCACGCACACACACACACACACACACACACAGGCTGCTGATGTAACGCTGTGTGTGCGCCCCCCGTCAGGTCGTGGAGTTGCACCTGGAGGAGCTGTGGGGTTACACCATCATCCAGGAGGAGGCCGCCCCCGAAGCGCCCGCGGCCTCCCGGACCACCAGGTGACCCGCGCATCCTGCCCTCCTCACTGCAGACTCAGCAAAACACTTCAGCGATTCGAAAAACACCTTTTAACCCGCACAGATCTGAGGCGCCCCCTAGAGGAGGAGCTTCGAACCTCATCGTGTGTGTGTGTTTGTGTGTGTGTGTGTAGGTTCGCCGAAGTCCTGCAGACGCTCGGCAGGCGGGTGGCCTTCATCGGGAAGCGCTCCGACGTGGCTTTGGATCTGGCCAATCAGCAGTGGGTGGGCTCGGACAAAGAGGTGAGACTCATCTTTTTCTTTCTTTGAAAAGTATTTCTATTTGTTGTAGAAAAGGTCAAATAATTGATTTCGCGACTCCCTGCCAGGTTCTGGCCTCGTTCAGGAAACGGACCGGATCTCCCTTCCTCTCTGTGCTGCAGCTCTCGTCTCTGTCTGACCGGCCGCTTCCACAAGTGAGGAGGAGGGGGAGGAGGGGGAGGAGCATGGGTATAGGGAGGAGCAGTGGGAGGGGGAGGAGCATGGGGAGGAGGGGGCGTGGCCATCAGTTGACCCCCCCTGTGTTTCCTCCGATGTGCTGCAGGTGTGTGTGGAGCTGCGGGAGCTGTGTGTGGTGTTTGCCGGGCCGCTGCCGCCGGGATTCTCAGCGAGAGACGTCAGGAGGCTGTTTCACAGCTGTGGACGAGTGCGGAGAGTCCGAATGCTCAACGCGGCGGTCCGGGTGGGTCTCACACACCCCACCCCCATTATACACACAATTCACGACAGTTTACAGTGACGACAGGAGCGATCCTGTCTATCACTTATGAAGTTTTCTCCATCACTTCCTGTTAAAACTCACACTGCTTCCTGTCCTGTCTGACCTTTGACCTGCAGCTTCACGCGGAGGTGGAGTTTGAGCAGCTGGAGGGGGCCGCGCTCGCCGTCAAAGCCTTAAACGGACTCGACGTGCAGGGATCGTCCATCCAGGTGACTCTCCTCACACACCTCACATTAAAAGGGGCAGTTCGTAAGTTTTTAAAACAAGCCGGGAGTGCCCCCCCCTCTTTCCCACGATGCACCTGTTTGCCGTTTTCCAGGTCCGAAGGCCTGTAAACGAGTCGCTGCTGGACCTCGACGTGACCCTCGAAGCTTTGGCAAGCGACCCTCTGAACACCGCCCATGTCTACGCCGCTAGATCAAAGCCACGCCCACATGGAAGCTCGCAGGTTCCTGCCAAGATAAACGGACACACTTTACACGCGACCACAGTCAACGGTCACGCTTGTGAATCGATCACGGCAAATCAGACGTCTAAGAAGGACTGGAAGCTGCGAGAGGAAATGCTCTCAGAGACATTCGGCCGCTTCGGTTCATTCGTCAGAATCCTGCTGCCGACCGAACCTGGAAAAGCGGCGAGACACGCCCTCATTGGTGAGTCTTTGGCAGACTTTGGCACGCCGTCGCGTCGTTGAAATTTCGTCTGTAAACTCGTCTCCTGTGACAGAGTTCGACTCTCCGGAGGCGAAACGTGCGGCTCTCGACTCAGCTGAGGATCTCTGGAGGGAGCGCTACCTCGTCTGTGCAGCCCTGACTCCGCCCCACTTGCCGTCCTGGGTTGCCATGGCGATGCCGGAGATGCCAGAGGAGGAGAGGGTGTGTGGCAGTCCTCAGGTATGGAGCTGTGTTTACTGATTTCACAAACACAGCAAAAATCTAATATTTACTGTGAACACTTCCAGTCGGTACCCCCCATGATCCTCTGTGGCCGCCCCAGCATAGTGAGCTCTCGGTGGGCATGACGATGGCGATGAGTCCCTGGCTTTGGGAGGTCCCATCTCTGCGTCTGCTTGATCGATTCCTTTCGAACAAAGAGTCTGTTATTTGTTTTATCTGGAAGTTGTTCTTGTGTCCCTAGAGGATTCTTGTCAGAAATGGGGTTTGAATGTTATATAAATGTTAAAAATTTCTTCACATTTTATAATGACCTGTAGGATGAAGAGGAGGGGCTCCTGGTGAGGAAGCTGGACCACCGCTTGAGGAAACTCTTCCGATGTCTCCCGGACGGCACATTGTCCGTGGTGGTGCTGCTTGGACACGGGCGTCTTCCCGGTTTGTGCCTGCTGGAGGTCAAGCAGGGGTCGCAAATAAAGCAGCAGGAAATTTGAGTGGCACGGATTGTTTGTGAGGATTCTGGTTTTACAAATATGCGAGACACGAATTGAATGTGAACTGTAAAATATGAAAATAATTTGCTTCAGTCCCATTTGTTGTTGCCAAGTTTGGAAATTAAGGCGGTTAATGAGACAGGAAGTGGTGTTCCATGTTGGACAAAATCGTTTTGGCGTCGGTGGGAGTTTGTAAGTCTTCCAGCCAGTCTGTTCCACTGGAAGGAAACCAGAGAGTGTTCATCCAACACACAACCAAGTCAGGCAGGCGTGTGATGCCGAAGAGAGTTTAAATAACTAATAAGAGCTACACATTTTGATATTCCAACATTAAAATATTTCCCTGTCGATCTCCAAGTTTGTTTTTGCTTATAACTGGAGATGAAAAAAACCCTGTAGTAAAAAGAAAATACTTTGATATATGCATACATATATAACAAATACTATTAATCGGTGTAACAGTGCAATCAGTCATGAGATTAGAATTTCAACTTTCTTTGAGAATTGATGACGGACACAAAGATACTAAGAAACATTCTTTAATTTGTTCCCCCCTTTTTCTCCAAGGACATTTTTAAGAATTTTTAAACTTCACCTTATACAAAAATGTACACGCCTTTGTAACGTTACATGTTTTGCATTAGAACATACTAGGACATTGTTGCAAGATGACAGTTACAAAAACATTAAACACAAAAAAAGGGGTAAAGAAAACAAACTGTACAAAAAACGAAAACCACGAGCACCTCATGAAGGGGTCAAAATGCCACCAATAATAAATATCACATTATCATTGATAGCTTATATATGTTTGATAAAACTGGAGAATTTGACATAACTTACATTTCTTTTAAAATGGGAAAAAAAAAGTATTTGACCGTTTAAATACATAACCCTGACATTGTAAACTACAGGACCTGTTAAGTGGTATTTTTATCTCACAACTGTATGAAACCGGATTCACAGGGATACAAAGACGAAAGAGGAAAAGCGTACATTTCCCCTCACATGCACAAACTCGCACGCAAACTCACTCATAAAATATAAGACTGGTCGGAGGTGACGACGTCGTTAAAAATTGGCGCATGGTTCAAATCCGACAGCGTGTCCGCGGCGGCAGAATCCAGTCCGAATACGTCACAATGAATGAAAAGATTCCGGTGTTTATGTTTCAAGATTATAGCTCTGCATGTGCGTGTGTGTGCGTGTTAACCAAGAGAAGTTGCCTGCTCCTCTGGTACCAAGATCAAAACATGGCAGCTGTCGTTATGGCTTGTGACACCTTGCTTGGCTGGTAGCTCTGGACACAGAATCCACAGCTGCTGGGTGAATGAATGAGTTTTTGGGGCTCCTCCCACCTACACTGGGTGGGACAACCTCTGAAGGAGAGCGCCCGCAAGTGCTTTAAGGAAGACGCCGAGCGGCAGAGGAGGCCGAGGCCTCTCGCTACCAGACCTCCGGCACCTCAAACAGCGACGATGATGATTCAGCACCTGAGGGAGGAGAAGACGAGAGGATGAAATCGCACAGTCATGTGAGAGCTGCTGTGTTTGTGTGAGCCTGCTGCTGTGCATGCTGGATCATTGGCATCTCTGAGTGGCTAAACAGAGCGGATCTGATTGATTACACTCGTCTTCACGCTGCAGCAGAGAGCCGTCAAAAATGGCTGCTGGGCAAAGTGTGTGACTAATGACAGCAGGGAGGCTGTGTGGACTGAAGTTTCCTGCCAAGCTAACATTTAGCCATTTGAAGAACACTTGTAAAAGCCAACAACTAAATTTCCTCCAAATTTTGAGTGTTTGTGTGGATCTGAAGTACAAATACTTTAAAGTTTCTTGCACGACCCAACTTCATTATGAGATGGAAATTGAAAAATTACACTAACTAAACTTAAAGCCAAACAAACCTGCTTTAAAAAATATAAGGAGTTTTTGATTTGATGGCCCTCTGACACACAGACAGGAACACACCTTCTGACTTCTTCTTGTTCTTGTTCTTTTGACCTTTCCGCCCAGAAGCACCTGGGGCTTGTTGCCAGGTAACCGTCCCCGCGGCGTCGCTGGCTGCATCCAAGCCCTCAGGACTCCCCTCGCCCTCTTCGTCCTCATCAGGGACAGGACTCAACCTGACTGAATCCGACACGTCTCTGCAGAACACACACATTCATAACAGTTAGCAAGCTTCCCAGCCAACGGGAGAAATACAATTCCCCCGCCCCCATCACTCACGTCGTCTTGAGCCAGCCCTCGGAGGTCTTGCTCTCGACAACATCTGCATTCAGAGGAGACAACGACAATCAGTGACAAACTTCTTCTTCTTTGTACTCCTGTTGTAACACACTTTGACTTTTGACCATTTATGGATTGAACACACATCAAAAGGTGTCACTCATAAAAACATCACGTCTCTGCTGAGGGCTTTCCTCCCCTCGGGTGAGGAGGGGGGGGGGACGAGACTTGTGTCTAGAAGTGAGTATGCATCCATTGTATGCCTTCATACACACACACACACCGTCAGTTTTCATCTTCTTGGTGCTGGTGCTGTCTGGGTACGAGTAGTGACTCCAACCGTCTGTGACTCCAGCGTCGGCGGATCCCTGCTCCGCCTGAACGGGGCTGATGCTGCGTTTCCTCAAACCCCTGGGAGGGGAAATCCAATAAAAAAAGTTTTACATGCGAGCACACGGCAATAACGACGCAGAGTTGCTGTGGCCGGAGCACTCCAGCTCACCTGGGATACCCGAAGCCTGCGGAGGCGGCAGAGGCTGCGTAGTGAGGCTTCACCCAGCCGTCCTCCCCCCAGCTTTTAGCGCTCTGGCTCTGCTTCTCCTTGTCCTTGTCCTGCTGCTGCTTCCCCTGGATGTACTCTGCGTACGTCTGGATGCGGTAGCTCTCGGCATAGCGACTGGTGTTCATCGCTGTCCGGGGGGGGGGGCACATGTTATTTGGGCGCCACGGCAACGTTTGCGCCTTAATCTGCGCCTGACTCACCTATCTGCACCTGGTCTGTCTGACTCAGAGACACGAAGGCGGATGTGTCATCCATCCATGAAACCTGGATGTTTCCTGAGTGGATAAAGCAGGAGGGTAGAGAGTGGGGGTCAGCAGGTCACAGCGGCATCAAAGGTAAGAGTTTACGTGAGCCATGTGATCGTACCGAAGGCACTGAAGAGCTGGTAGAGGTCACTGGTCTTCCATTCTTTGGGGAAGGTGACATACAGGACGTGGTCTCGTTTAGGCTGCACTGTAACCGAAACGGAGAAAGTGCGGATATTAAAGAAAAGAGTTGGAGTTCCACACTGCAAAACTCGCATATTTGTACACTTTACTCACAATCAGGTCCTGTGATGTTGAGGTAGGGAATATCTATTATTCTCATCAGGAAAAGCCTTGTGGATTCAAAAACAAAAAGGAGGACTATGGTGAGCATTTCAGTCAGGAAGAGGCTGAAGATTCCACTCAGACAAAGCACATCTTACTTGTTGAAGAAAGGCTCTATGAGTTTGGAGCGGGCTGAGATGTAGGGTTTGGGCGGAGTCAAGAACGAGCCTGCGGAGATCAACGAGCACATCGAGGGTCAGACGGCGAGTAAAGACATTTGCATACAGGAAGAGTGTGTGTGAGACCGTGTGCGTGTGTTACCCAGGTAGTTGGCCATGGAGACGAAACAGAGGCCGGTGATGTAGGCGTCGTACCCGGCCTCGTGGAGCTGCTCCTGTGCCGTGTTGTAACTGGGGAAACCTGCAGCAGATTCTGAAAAAACAAAATTAAAAAAATAGAGTACTTTATTTTAGATTTTGCACATTTGAAGCACGTTTAAAACTTTGCTAAATCCACTGGTGCTCACCAACTTGTGGTGCTTTGAAAGGGCTCTCCTTCAGCTGCTTCTCCAGCTCAGCCAGAGAAGTGTTTGTGATCATCTCCTATAAACACAGTAAGATGATGCATACAAAAAAAAAAATGAGGTCAATAAAAAAAGTACATTATGGTCCTGATACTTTCCCCCCTTTCAACATTTGACCTCAAAAGCCATTTGCTCTGCTCACCTACGGCACCAAGAAAATTACGTACCTTAAATGGCTGAGTGGAAGCCATCAACTTGGTATCCAGCAGTCTGCAAGAAAAAAAAGAAATAAATAAATAATAAAAAAAAAAAAGAAATAAAATGACACAGATGCAAAGAAAACCACACAAAAAAAGGCATCTTCTGTAACATGGCTGCTTTACCTTGGGAAAACGCACATCGTGACCTCTTTAAAGTCTTGGAGATCCTAAAGGAGAGGAGCGTTGACATGAATATTGCAGAATTTACATTACCGAGGCTTTAAGTGTACGCCAAAAAAAGCTCTGCATTTAAAACATTTACGTCGAGGCGAGTACCTCTGGAAGGGGGCAGTAGAACTGGTGGATGGTGTGCATCACGTCCAGCAGCATGTTGTGGCCGACCACCAGTTTAGCCTGAGTGACACACAAGAGAAAGTATTCATCAAAGGGGCTGTACACCTGTCCACAGGTGCGCGTTTGGCTCCTGCAAAACACAAGACTCACAGATTTGGAAATGGCATGGACGACCCGGGAGAAGCCGACAGCGTCATTCAGCTCTTCCTGTTGGTGTAAGAGAAGTGGTGCAAATATACTCAGAAAACCGTGCAGGATCCTTCACATGAATTAGATTTTGTTTCCACACAGACCTGTTCACGCTCCAGTTTCTGCTGCTCCCTCCTCTTCCTCTCGTCGTCATCCACCTTGCTGACCTGGATGAATCGCTCCTTCTGCAAATGAACACATGGGACATCAATATTCCACATAGAACATAAGCCACCCCCCCCAAAGAAACATGAGAAAAAAAATTAGCTGAAAATTAAAACCCTTGCCTTTTCGGTCTCCATGGTTTCCACATGAAGCCCCTTAGGAAACCTTTGAGTTAAAAACAAAACGTTAATTCATGAAGCGGTGTGAATCTAAAGCAAAGTGAAGGAGTCACTCACTTCCAGTTGAGTGTCTGGTATATCAGCTTTCTCTGGAACCTGAAATGGACGGAGAAGTGAGGTGAGAGCTCCAAAGACTGACAGAGGCCCCGTTTACACCTGGCATTAACATGCTTCTTGTATCCAGATTGTATCAGGATACCATTTCATTAGATAGCATTTACATCTGGCAATAATAAGCGTCTTCAGTGTCCACATTTGGATCCAATTGAGATCAGATCCATCTTTGCACGGGAAAATTAAACAAAACAAGGAAAAAGTAAGAGAAAATGGTAGCCATCCGTGAAGCTGTACTATTGTACGCTCCTTTCTTTGGTGTTTCGGAGCAGCGGAAGAAGCTGTAACAACTACAGGCAGGTTGGCAGGTGGAGGAGGAGGATTACCCGGTGCACGGCTCCAAGTCCAGAGTCTTCTGTCCGCTTGTGAACAGAGAATCCACCTTTTCTCTGCAGAAGGAAACAAGATGAAAATCGTATGTCGAGGGGACGACGTCAAAACACAGGGCAAAGCTCGCCTCTTACGCCTCTCAACTTACATCACTCTGTTGATGAAGTCTTTGTGCTCCTCGGGGACGTGGGCGGGGCCTTTGGAGGAGGACGGGGAGATGTAGGACGGTGTTCCGACGCCATTGGCGTGTTGATTCCTCCTCTCCTCCGTCTGCTCCCTCAGCTGGGCCTCCTCCTCTTGATTCAGGTACGGGACTCCTGCGAGGAAAGAGATTAAACCAATCAGTGCTCACTCGTGCACAGAGGTGAGCTCCAGCTCTGACACAGCTTCCCCTCATTGCATCCATGCCAGAGATATTTTCCCTGCGCACATGAAAATGATTTTGCTATGCTTCACACACAGGATTTTGAGAATTTAGGGGCATGCAACAGTTTCTGTTACATAGGTTCTACTTGGGCGGTCCAACCGGGGATCAGGTAAATAAAAATAAATCAGTTTCCGACTGAAGTGAGAAACTACAAAATAAAAATAAAAAAAGATTGAAAAACCTTTAAGTAAACAGAACAAACAAAGTCATGCATCATCTTTCTCCAATCCTGGACTGCTACTATGCAGACGGAAACAATGGTTCAAAGTCCCCTCAATGTAAATGTGCCAAACCAGAGTAACTTTGCTCACCATGACAGAACACCTTGTTGAAATCAAATCCTTGACTGGCCAAGAAGTCAATACTGGAACTCTTGAAGAAAATAAATAAATAAAAGAAGATGACAGTTCATTTTCATATCAACACTGCAGACATCTTATCTAAAAGGTGAGAGGAGTATTTTCATTATGAGGCTGCCAACCACACAAACACACCTGACAGATGAACTTGAGGTCTGGGGATGTGCGGTTGAAGGGTTTTGGGAAGATGTAAAAGTTAAAAGTCTTGGTGATGTACCTGCAGGCAAACGGCAGGAAACAGAACGAGAGAATGAGAAGTGGAAACACACCAGCACAAACACAAAACTAATCGTATTCTCCTTTAATAAGAACAGCCAGTGTCTGAACATCAAATCTGAGAAATATTGGGGTATCTGCAAATTAGCTGAAATTGAAGCAGAACCCACTCACTTTGACTCCTCCTGGTCATATTTGAACGTGCACAATCCAAACTGGAACAGCAAAAAGTCCATGGAATGCTTTGGGGGAGAGAGACGAGGTTAATTGAGATTTTTGAAGAGAATTTTGTGGGATTTCTGCAGGTGCGTCGTCATCACTCCGGGCACCTTTTTCAGCTTTGTGTATCGCTCCTCAGGTGTGTCCAGCCCGTTGGTTAGTGCACTGACGTTGGGGCCGTCACTTATCCCTTTAAAAAAAACCAAAACACATGCAAAGCCCATAGTTCACTGAGACTTTGAGACTGGAACAAGGCAAATAGTCAATATAATATATAGTAAAAAATACTTATCGTTTCATTTTGTTTAAACTTAAAAACAATGGTATACTTTTCTGTAAACAAGGCCTATTGGCCCTAAATTCTAAAACAAAAAAGGGAATATTTTGTGTTAATGGGTTGGACTGAAGTCAGACTAAAGGTGTAACACAGAATTGATTGATAATTTATACTTTAAATATCAGCCAAAACCAGGTGGGTTCAATTTGACCCCAGATGACAACAGACCCTATTAAATTCAATAAAACACCCATAATGCAACACAATTACTTCAAATGTATTGCAATCATGAAGAGCATAGTATCGAACAAGTCCCACTAGTTTTTAAACCATTTGATGAATGAAAACCCAGGACAACATGAGGGTTAAAAAGGGAAAAGGGGGCATCTTTCTGAAACTATGGGCAAAGGGATCAAATCCCATGGATCAAAGTGATGCACTGTGACAATGGACTGGTTTGATTTATTTGTATTTA
>CAESWR010000565.1:315097-327343 GCA_903171835.1 Mullus surmuletus | reverse complement strand
AAATGATGTTTTGATTAATGTGTGTGTGTGTGTGCATCTGCGTGTGTGTGGTCGGCACTTGAATTTTAGTTATTTTTTATTATAAAAGCAGCTTTGCGTCCCTTATATATATTTTTTTAATTTTAGTAATTGCACTTCTCTTCTTTCCTCCTTCTTTCTTTCCCTTTTTTAAGCCTAATTTGAGTTGAGCATTTGCATCAAAGCCCTCTTTTTTTTTTTCCTTTCCAAGTGAATTTAATAAATTTCATCGCCTGCTGCTCGGAACAATGTTTCACACCCACTTTGCTCAAGCGAAGAGTGACGGTCTTTAAAATGGGTCTTTTCACGGCTAACCATTTCACAGGGAGCTGAAATGAAATCTATTTAAATGAAATAGCAGTATTAGTGGGGACTTTTTTCCTCCTTTTGTCTCCAGAGATTTCGGTGCTAATTCAGGGGCAAACAAAATGATGCTCAGTGGCGAGAAGCAAAGCCGCTAAGGGATGCCGTTTGTATTTTTCTCTCCACTGTTGCCTTTAATTCGAGTTTGTCGCCTGGGTGTTGATCTCAGGGAGAGACTTTGACTCACAGCAACATTTAAATATCAACGTCAAGCAGTGAGTAATGAGCTTCGTGTGTGTATCCAATGTTTCAGCAGCCATTTATTGATGAGGTAAAAAGTTTGATATGCTGCATTTTCTCGTTTGAATGTCCCAAAACAACAGGAATGAAAAACCCAAGGTTTCCTGCCCATTCCTTTTTTGTCATGGCAACCGTTGGCAGATACAACATAAAGCTAAGTGCAAAATTTACCAAGAAGAAAAACCTTTGAGTGCTAGTTAACAGAACAGGTTTCAAGCTTTCATCATTGGGGAACCATCTTTTTCGAAGCGCAGTGATTTACCACAGTTTTTAACGCTACAACTGAATTCACCACACAATGTTAGCTAATGTGTGCTGGCGGGCGAACACACCAGCTAGCTAGAGGTGAGGAGGTTCACGCTAAAGCCAATTAGCCTCATCAACTTTCATCATTGGGGAACCATCTTTGTAGAAGCACAGTGATGACCACATTTTTTAACGCTGCAACAGAATTCGCCACACAATGTGGTCCAATGACAATGAAGGTAATCATCGTCATTGTTGGATTGAAAATATACACCAAAATGTATGTGTACTTCTTATATAAGGTGCTTAAAAAGACATAAAAAGACATTCCGTACATGTAATAAATAGTTTGAAAGTAAAGTACGCTAGCAGGTGAACACGCTACCTGGGTTGTGTTTATATCACCGCTAATATTTCTGCCATGGTTTTATTTGTGATTTCTTATGGGGAATTCCAACAGTTTAGCATTTCTGTGTGCTTGACTGCCAGATCATCCTCCTCCTGAATGAAGCGACGCGAGCTCGTCCACGCGGCGCCTCTCATATCAAATCCGCTTTAACTGCTTTTCGGTTTGTGGCTCTTCATAATCTCGGGGATTCAGACGCACCTCTTACTTTCCGAAGCGAGACACTCTCGGGTCTGCACCTGCTGTTAAGGAGACCTGTTTGATTGGGGCGCTAATGAGTCAAATCAAACTTGGAGCTTTGTTAGCTCTCCTTCCATGCGCTGAATAACAAGTGCACTCCGTCCTCCGTGAAAACACCATACTTCTCCCCAGCCGCAATAAACACACTCCTCAATGTCTTTGTTCACCGTGGCAAAGTTTGCTCCACAGCGTCTGCCTTTTCGCCACTCGTCCTTCAGTGCTTTTCTCTGCACAGAAATTGATGAGATTAGATGCAAAATTAGTTATTCATCTTCAGTGACTTCTGCAGAGAGAGAAGTGCCATATTGATATTCACATCAGACCACCAGCCCCTCGCTTTTTCAGAAGTTTTTTAGATTCTCAGTTTTGAAACTGTTTAAATGGTGGTTGTTTGGGGTTGAAACTAGATAGCCCCTTAAAAGACCCCTCAGACCTTTTGCTTATATAACATTAAAGACTTGGTCTTAATCCCATTTCCTCTGCTAACCCTCGATGTTAGCCCTGAAAAATGTGCACACTAGGAAGTGCTGGATCTCCAGATGGCCGAGTTGAGGGTTCAGTTCCAGGGCTGCATCTCCCTCAATTTTAAGATTTTCCAGGGCTGCCCTGGAAAGCAAGGAGAGGCACAAATGTATTTTCCCTGTTGCTGAAATTGCGAGAAAATTTTATATTATTATCTCTGGAGGAGCAGAGCTAGCATAGTAGCTACTGGGGAAAACGTCCCACAGCCGCAGGCGTCATTGTTGATTTTGTTGCCCGGCAGTACACTCGTCCTGGCTGTTAGGAATACTGAGGAACGTATGTGCCGTTTTAAAGTTTACTTTGAGGGTGAGTGCTAAGTTTGGAGCTAAAGGGGGAAAAGGGAAGCATAGCGTTAGTTCTGTCAGTCCACATAGTCAAGCCAGCGGTCATCTCGCCCACTCAGTCGCTAAGCTGACCCCCAGTGCAACCCTCTATTGGTACCTCAAACATTTGGTCTATTATTTTACCTGCAACTTCCCGCAGACCAGCGCTACGCCATATGGGTTCGTGGAAGGGCAGGAGACCCACAATAGAGCCATACCGCCCAAACTAAATTATGAAATTATGCCAAGCATTAATGCTGCTAGTAGAGCAGGGGAGTTCTGCTACCCCGCCGCCACTTCCACATGGCCGGTGGAAGGTCACACAACAGAGCCATACGGCCCAAACTAAATTAGAAGGATAAGAGACCCAGGACAGAGATACACCGGCAAAACTAAATGATACTATATATTATGCTAATGCTGCTGGTAAAAGTATTTTCCTGACTGCAATGGGGTTGGGCCTTGCACTGCCCTCAGAGGTGTAGGATTGTTTTGCCTACGCTCCCACATATGAGACTTCACCTTGACCCGGGGCTAGCTAATAATCATTGCGAAGGCCCTATTCCCCGTCTAAAAGCACCATGAAACGCCTCTCTAATCGGCTTTCACGGCCCCCTCACTCCGCGGACATCTTCCTAGAATGGCGACAGATTGTATGCTTGCTACAGGTTTACATCCACGCCTCCACTCTCGGGTCTCAGAGCGGCCCCAAACACTTCTATAATCTCAGACCGACTGGAAAGTTGCCTTGTTGTTTGTAGCCGGGCTCTCCACTCAAGTACCCCAGGGCTCTGTGCTCGGCCCACTGCTTTCTGTTTTTAATTTCGCCCCCGCTCTGTTGTGCCATGGATTGTGTTTCCATTGATATGCCAATGACGGCTCAGCTGTGCGTTTACCAAATAGGATGCTAATCGATGGTAATAGCAGAGGCCACATCATTTCCTGCCCGCAAAATCTCACCAAACTGAAGTGTTGGTCATTACATGCCGAGACTAGACTGATCAACTAACAGTAACTTTCAACAGCTGTGTGATTCCTCAAAGTTTGAGGGCCAACGATCCTGCCGTTAGTTTGATCCGAGCCTTTTGATCTGCACATCAAAGAAAGACCACCTCTTTTTTTTCTCTTCTTTTTTCATTCCCACTTACGCAACATCGCTACAATTCCATCATTTCGGTCCACGTCCGATAGAGACACTTTAATCCGCCCCTTTGTCTCGCCTAGAGGTGATTATGGCGGGGGTTTTGTTTTTCAAAAATAGCAACAAAAAAAAAGTCTTGGAATTGTTCTGGAGTTGTAATAACGCGAGAAATGTTGACCACCTTGCGGCAGATTAAGAGTGAAATTAAAGAGGAGCCGGCCGCAGCAATCCTCCACCATCTCTAACTTTGGAGAGTTATATAAAAATAAACCTCATCTTTTTCGCCTGAATTAGCTCGGAGTGATCGGACTATTCCTGGCCCTCGACCCTTTTCGTTGCCTTCCTCCAGCAGGTTGGTCCGACTCGTCAAAACGATCAAACCTTTAATTAAAATCGCAGCCGATCTGACCCTCCTTGAGACCCCCCCCGCCCCCCCATCCCATACTCTCACTCCTTTCTTTTGTCTTCTTCCTCGCTCTCCCTAATTTTATCCTCTTTGTTGTCTGTTTTCTCTGGGGCGTTTGCGCTGGACCATCTGGCGTCCCGGGAGCCCCCTCCCCCTACCCCCCACCCCCCTCCCTTGGCCATCGGGGCCATTCCAGATGTTCTGGATGTGGATCTTCATCCTCCAGGAGAATCAGCTTCACTTCATCTCTCTCTCTCTCTCTTGCCTCTGTTTCCTTCTCTCCCTTTCGCTCTTGCGTGCAGTCTGTCCTCCTTCCAGGTCTCCATGGTGACAGGAGATGGTGTGGCTCGGGTCCTATCTCCTCAGCAGCACCTGGAAGTCGCTCGACGTCCTCCCGCTCGCATTCTTCACTTATATTAGCAGTTTATCTATCATTTTGTCACGCCGTGTTTAAAAAAAAAAAACATACTGCCATATTGCTTCATTCCGGATCCACAGCGCCTATTAAACGTCTAACAGAACAGACGGATTCCTCCCCTGTTGCTCTTTTGACCATTTTTTTCCTTCCTGGTAAAGTTTGGTGGTTTATAAAGTCCATCCAAATCTATTCAGAGGGTATACAATTGATGTCTTTTTTTTAATGTCTCAATGTTTACCAGGGTGCTGCAATAATCTACCCCGTCAACTCTTTTTCTCGTGTAACTCAATTGGACTCAGAAAGCGGCAAGACGCAAGAACAGATCGATAGACTTCGAATGCATCAGTGACAAATCCCTCACTCGGTTTTAACTACCCCATTCCAGCCTTCAAAATACAACTTAATTTGAAATACACATAAGCGGACAGCTCATAATTATTAGTATAGGATGACTTTTCTGTTTGCAGTGTTTGGCTGAAACACACTAAGACTTTGTCCCAAATCGCCCCCTAACGACTATATAGGGGGTCTATCAATGGGTTAGGCCATTTTTTAGTGGTGTGCAAAACCTTAGTGATCAAATTCAATGGCCTATATAGGCGACTCAAAATTTCCCATGAAGCATTGCAAAAAGTAGTGACCATACGATCGTCACTCATGAGTGATGGATATCCCATCATTCATTGCGTCTCCAGCAGTGCCTCTGAAGAAGGAAAATGACGTTGGTTTCTTCTCATCAAAATCAGCTGATGAATGACGAGCAAACCCTGAAAGGTTCAGAGGTCTATCTCGCAGGTCAAAGCTGTATTTCTGGAGTGTGTTTATACTTCATACTTTCATGAACATTAGACATATTTGTTTCCAAAATCATCCGGGTTTAGTAATGTGGAAATCTCTGACACATCGTAATGGTGCGACAGCAGTGACGTCATTGACAGCACCTCAATCGATCACGTGTGGCGTCTGAAAGCTGCTGTAAATGAGCTCACTGTATAGTGCTTTATAGTGAAACCCCATAATGGGATTAGGGAGCAGTGAGTGAGGGAACCATTTCAGCCTTTCCTCCTCCTCACCCCCGCTGCTTCTCCACTGTCTCTCTCCATACAAATGTGAGCCAGCAAACGAATATGGCACACGCAAAGCGAGGGAACGTGTTCCTGTCACTTCCTGTGCTTCCCAAGGTGGTCACGTCGGGCAGATCTGAGAGAATTCACACCCGGCTGAGATCTGATCACAAAGCCCTCCTGATCGGAATCTCCGATTGCGACTCACCTCGGCGAGACGCCGCTTTCATAATCTGGATATCCCGACGTAGGAAAGCGAGGCGAGATGTTTCTATTCAAAGCCGAGCAGAACGCTGTGATTTAGCCGGCGAGGGGAAGACTCGGCACACACCGCTGGGGCCGACCTTGAGCTAAGATGATCTTTTCTGAATCCTAAATGAGGCTTTTACGCAGAGGCGGCCTCAGTGTGGGCTAATGTGAGCTGACTGTTTGCGAGAGGTTCGGCAAAGTAGTTTCGAACAAGCTGGAGGCACTTTATGCAACCGGAGCAACTTGTGTGACAAATCCCGGAGAATAACACAAATGAGCCGGCTGATTGTTGTAGTAATTATTTAATGAACAGCGTGGCATCAATTCAGAGGTGCCGTATCAGCGGGAAAACATGTTTGCCGCCTCGGGGCGAAAAAAGGCGTAGAGAAAAGATTCGGTGACACGAGGCATTAGGATGCGACTCCGGGGAGGCGTTCCATCCAGAAAGATCACACACGCACACGTCATGCGCGCACAGAAGCCGCAGGAGACGGATGATCGATTGAAGCGAGCAGCGTCAAAAAAAAAAAAAAGACAAAAAAAACATGCAGGCTTTTTCTTAAATCCCAGTTTTGTGAATTAATGAATCACAAAATGTTAAATGATTAAATGCCTCCCAGCGGACAAATAGACACTGACTGTAGCCTGTGGGGAAACGCCACAAATACACACACACACACACACAGGTCACGGGAGTGGAAGGTGAGCTGTTTTTCATCCCGAATGAGATGCTCCATCCCGGGCGTCGCTCCTCCCGCGGCCCCTCCTCCCATTACCCCCAGCAAACGGCTCCATATATCCTCCTCCGGACATTTATCGCGTGAGATGTTGCTGCGGTGGACCAGCTGCACATGCATGCTCTGTGTGTGTGTGTGTGTTCCTCACATGCACTCTACAATAAAGAGAGAGCTATAAATGATCCCAGGTCAGTAGCAGATCAAAAAAATGAAGATTAAATCTGGTCTTTTGGGGTTTTTTTCCCTCCTATTGGACGAGGTGGAACAGCCATGACAGGCTGTTACCGGTATGATCAGATTTTCCACTTACACTAACTCGTTGGCAAAAGAGAAAATCTGCAGAATTGGGTTTTTATGTCTGCAAGTGCAATCGAGAAAATGGAGAAAAGGCAAAAAAGAAAATCTGGTCTTTTTTTTTTTCCTTTTGTTAAGCACATCACTTTCCTCACATGCTGTTTTGGTTTGGCTTTGCCCACAGCTGAGCGGCGGGGGCTGCTGCCCACCCTCCCACCGCCGCCGCTGAGGCCTGTGAACTGGAGCGTGTGCGGCACCACATGTGAGGCGGAGCGGCGGGCGGGCGGCTGGCGTTGGCTCGGGATCGCCACGAGGAGGCGCAGAAACGAGCGGTTCCGCACAGGCAGGTATGCAGAGTATCAGCGCGCCAGAGGGAGAGAAAATCCACAGAGACGACGGGTCGAGTGAGTCCAGTACTTCATATACACTGTATTAACAAAAACTGATTTTAAAGGATCAGACCACCAAAAATGTGTTGAAATCTTTCACCTATTTTTGGCAAGGTGGTGTTTTTGGCTAACTAGAGAGTTTCTTCTCACCTTGAGCCGTGTTTCATAGGATCACTTTGGTGCGATGAAATAATCTTGAAGCACTTACAAGTACACGATGCTTAAGACAACTCAGAGTTCGGGATTCTTCTGACCTACTACTTGGGAAAAGTGCATCAGAGTCTGAGCTTTAACACACAAACAACTACAAAGTGTCCTACCAGTACACTCGCCTCACAAATCCAACTTTAAAACACACTGAATGCTGAAAAAGGATATTTGTTATTTGATATTTATTATTTCTGTAATTATCCCTCACTGATATTTATTTAAAAAAATACATAATTTTTTTCAAATGAGTTGCCCAATGCAGCTTTAAAATGACTCGGCAACAAAGGAAACAAAGCAATGGATTCATGTCAGTGATGGAGTCTTTGTCTCTGAGTGTCCGTGATCCACCAGCTGCTCCTGGAGACGCTGCTGGACTTTTCAGAGCGTTTGTTGTTGCTCTGTTGAAAAATCAGAACAACAACAAAAAGCAGGTTGTTTTGCTGCCCGCATTCCTCTCCCACAGAAATGTGAGGGTGACAAAAGAAACCTGACATCCCTCCACTGTATTGATCGCAGGTATCGATCACAGGAACACTTCATTGTTAGCTCCTCGCTAACACAGCCGCGCGTCTGCGGCGACACCGTCAGTTTCATCCCTGGCGTTTTTTTTCCGGCGGGTCGATAACCGGCGCCACTCTGCCTCAGAAGTTGAACTCTTTTTAAGATACGCAGAGGGCCGCCACCACTGCTGCCGCGGGTGTGGGATTTTTGGGAGTAGAAGGTTTCCTTTTGAGGAAGAAGAAAGTTTGGTTGTTGAGCTGTGTGGCGCTGGACTGGCCGAACTAAACTGCGACAGAAGACGAGGAGGTGAAAAGATCTCTAAGAGAATGTCGCAGCCGAGAGAAAATGTTCTTTATCGAGCGTGGGAGGCAATTGAGATTCTCTGGTCGCCGAGGCAAAGATCACTGATATTTCTGAAAGATTCCTGGATATTACAATCACAGGACATCTGCTGCTGCTGCTGCTGCTGCTGCTGCTCCCCGAGGCGGCGCAGAGGCCGAATATTAATGAGCGGCGGCAAAGAAAGAGAAAAGGTGCATGGCGTCCGTGTTTCCCAGCCTTCGTTTTGATCTGACAGCGACACTAAAAGCTTTTCACGGGCAAACTCGTAACACGCGGCAACCTCTACTCTCTACTAACGCCCCCCTCCAGCCCCCAGAGGCGTTAATGCGATGTCACTGGTGGCGCGTGACCTCTGACCCCCATTCTGGAACCCTGCAATCTCACAAAGAGCCTCGTTTTTATACATGCTCATATTCTGCGTGTGTGTGTGTACTTCAAAGATTAAGAATACAATCCAGTGTGTGTGTGATCGTTAAACGTACATTAATCAATGATTCCGCCGAAGCCCGACTTGCTAACAATGCATCACCCGCGACACACACACAATGCCCGCCGCGCTTTCATCCATCATCGTCTGTGGATGTGTATTCAAAAGTGCACACGTACAATATTTGCAAGAACATGCAGGCGGCGGCGGTGGTGGTGGCGGCATGCAGTACGAGTCTCTCACAGCGCAATTAGCAAACAAACAAGCCGAATATAACGATGCGGCGAGTTTCCCCGAACATGGAGCAGCTGTGCGAAAAAATACAAAGGAACAAAGGAAATGCTGGCGAACAGATGAGCCGATTTTGCAAAAGAACGCAAAAAAACGGGATTTTCTGCTATATGATAAGGGGGGGGGCGGGGGGCTGGGTTGGACCCCAGGACAAGCTAGAGCCGCCCCTGCCTCAAAAGCAGAGGGTCCAGCTCTCACCTTTGGCTGAAATGGTCCTTCAACCATTAAGAGTTCCTGGAGGCGTTTTTTGACCATTTTGAGGGTCAAAATCCCTAAAAAAACACTTGATATTTGATGTGTATCTTTGAGGCTGAAGCTGATTTTAAGACTGACTCATTTAAAATTGGAAAAATAAGAGACGCTCTTTGTCCCTGGGAACTAATAAGAAAAAATCAGAATGCATCAAATTCAATGTTGCTGCTAATCATGGACCCATCTGAGGCTCTCACAATAATAATCATTAAATCCTCCTTGAATTGCATTTTATGGAAATTATTTGAGTGGTTTTTTTTAAGATACTGTGGAGTTACGTACAAACAAACTGGCATTTAGAGGGTTAAACACTGAGATAACTTCTTTGTGATTCCATTAGTGTTTGGTTCTCGCTAATGGGAAGGATCATTCCCATCGTGTTGGCGGGAGTGCAGCTCCACCAATAAGTCCTAATAATACCACAAAAACACCAGCTTATCGTTGGAGATCATTTTATTTATACCCTACGTTTGTTTTTTATGCATAGAAAGGATGTATCAAACACATGAGATAGCATAGATAAAGACAGGTCATTTTAATTCTCCTCCGATCTTCTGCGGCCCCATGGTGGCTTGGGGGTCCTAAGCACTCGCCCAGTTCACCTATAGCAAGAACCGGCTGATAAATGAACCAGCTGGACTTTGATTCGATCCTGCGCGTTGTTCTAATATTTACTCTCCGGGGTCTCAGCATCGGCGTCGCATCTCCCCGAGACGTTTTGAAATCCTTCGATAAAAATCTGCTTTGGCGTTTCTTTGTTTGCTTTTTTGAAATGATTTTTTTAAAGCGTACGCAAACAGCGTTGGAGGAGGAAGAATGAAGTGCTTCGGCGAAAACAACAGAAACCAATACGGCGGAAACACTTAACGTGGAAGTCTAATGGCCGCCATAACTCACCGGTGCCTTAACGCTTCCCCCAAGACCGCCGCCGCGCCCGTTTATGCACGTGCACGCGTGTGTGACATTGATTTATCTGCTCCTGGACGATTTAAGAGGTGTTGGTTTTTAAATGAACCCGCTTAACAGCCAACTGTGTTAACAAGTCCTGAAGGATTCGCCATTATTTAAATAGAGGAGTAAAACAAAAGCAGGGGGGGGGTTGAAGGGGGCGGGGCTTAGAGACTGACAGGTGGCACAGAGAGACGATGGGTTGAACACAGCTTCCAAAGCAAAGAGAAAAGCTTCAAAGGAAGGCTTAATTTTTATGATTTAACGCAGGAAAAACGTCGTTTGCGGGCGGCGTGAGGTGTTTAGCACCTGTCGTGGCGCCTGCCGCCTCGTGGGCGCCGCACGCTTCCCCCCGTCCAGAGGAATCGCTCTTCTCTTTTGGAAAACAAAATAAGAAGAAAGAGAGAAAGAAGAGCCCTCAGGCAACAACAGCCAGGCTTAGCTGGTGTGTGTGTGTGTGTGTGTGTGTGCTCTGCATGAAACATGCACGTCTTTGTCTGCACGCCTACGCAGGGATCGGTGTGGCGGTGGCGGCGGCGTACGTGTCAAGGACAGCTGTTCCTCGTGTTTCTTGGTCGTGCCTCAGGCGAATCCCCCCGTCCCGCCTGTCCGCGCGCCGCGCCCCCCCAGCGGGGACAGACGTGCGTTCTCGCTCCTCTCTGCCCTTAATAAATCCTTCCCAGCGGCGCGTCAACACCATCTGAAACCGCCGTCTTTGGTTAATTCGGGCGCCGCCAGCTCGTGTGCCGCAGGCCGCTCGGCGCAGAGCCAATCTGTGTGCGGCAGATCTATGCCGGACAGGTTTGGGCGCCGTCGCCAAACCAAAACTCAGTGTGGGCACATCTTAGAGGCCACACCCCTTTTCTCACTTCCCCCGAGTTATCATCAGAGGAAAGCATAAAAGGGGCCTTGAAGATTTGGCCACACCCCCTTCCCTGAGAGGCGCTCCATCCCAGGCCCCAGTTTGTAACTCCTTGATTCCTTTCCTCGCCTCCTCTCCTTGCTTCTTAAGCCCCGCCCACTGGAGGAAGTGACTAGAGGAGAGCAGACACCAGTAAACAAACCTTTCACAAAACCGTCACCCCCGGTGCGTCCTTTTAAAGCAGCGTCAATCAAATGTGTCAGGAGGCGGAGCTACACATACATACAGGCGTTGGCCCCGCCCATTTGATGTCTTGCCACATCACAGTGAGGGAGAACCGATATTCGTCGATTGGATTGTGTCCTGAGCTATTTGTCTTTCATTGATCGATCAATTGATTTATTCTGACCCTGTGTTTGTGATCAGCCGTAGTTGGCGTCTGGAAACGTCCTTCCTGTTACCTTAATGAGGAATCACAACTTCTTTCTGTTTTGCGATTTCTGTTTTTGTTTTTAATCTTCCAGAAATGAACTCGCTCCTCTTCGACTCCGCCAGCTCTCCGTTATCTCCTTCTCATCATCTGTTTTTCTCCAAAAACATTCAAGCTCATTAGTCGTTCACTATAATTCTCTCTCCGGCTCCGACTGCGATTCACACGAGTTAATTTGACGTCAATATTCTTCGGGGGGGGGGGACAAAGAACGTTTGCGAATGTGTCAATTTCTGCTTTCATTTGGTGACCACAAAATATTTCTTTGCTCACATTTTCTTAAGGCAGGTTTGTCTCGTGAGCTGAAAGGAACCCGGCGACAGAGCAAAGTCAAAAATGTGTGTGTGTGTGTGTGTGTCTGCGCGCCAAAGCTGCTTTAAAGCGACAACAAACAGACGTGTGGGCCAAGTGTGTGTGTGTGTGTGTGGGGAAGGGGTGTGTGTGGGGGGAATAGAATTTAAACCAATTAAACAGCAAGGTATTCCAATTCATTAAAACCAATAACGCCGCCTCCATAATCTGCCGGCTAAATCCCTCCAATTCGATTATTATTCAGCGCTCTGATCGCTCCTCGTTTTTCGGCAAACCTTTGATTCCGTGGACAGTCGGGCAGATTTCCGCTTCTCAGACGCGTCTCGCCGGGCTTTTTGGAGCCGGCCCGCCGCCCGCTCGCCGCCCGCCCGTCTGTTCTTCACCCTCGGAAACTTGGAAGCCATTTTTTTCTTTGATTTTTCTGTGATTTTATGGCGTCGCCTCTATTCATCATTTCCGTTTTTGTTTTTCCTCCCCGACGGTGAGTCAGCAGACTTTTCTGTTTTCTTGTTCTTTCTTTTCTTTCTTGTTTCTGCAAAACTTGTTTTTATGCTG
>CAESWR010000565.1:261780-274926 GCA_903171835.1 Mullus surmuletus | reverse complement strand
CCTGAAACGGAAGGCGACGGAAGGAATGAGGGCGTCGATGACGTCTCGCCACTCGGGTAAGAGAACGCGCTCAGGTGTGTGTGTGACACGGGTGGCGGAAAAATACTTGTAAACACGAGGAAACAGCAGAAACACGGCGTGAAAAACATTGTCCACTGACCTCTCTCTGATGTCCAGGAGGGGAAAAAATATGACTTTAACATCAAAAAGGTCACATGCTGTTTGTTTTCTGCTGCTTTTTGGTGTCTCCAAAAACCAACAGCGATGGTGGTTGATGTTGTGACGTAGCAAGGCATCATGGGAGTCCACGTCCCGGCCTCCTGCTTAGGATTCCATCCATGTCCGTTGCTGAAGCGGTGATCCGCGGAGGTCTCGTCCTCTCCAAAGCAAACTGACCCCGTGTTTGTCCAGTGCTGCTGGCGTTTGACTCCCGCCGGCTGCGCGGGGGCGGTGGGGGGCACCGCCGCCCTCGCGCAGCTGCCGCTAATGTTTGCTGGCTTTGCCATTCCGATGACTGGAGCTTCTGAAAACCCGTTTTCACTTAAAAAATGTGAGAGTGCCATTAAAATGGAGCTTTAAATATGGATGAATTGGCTCTGAACATCTGGGACGACGCCGGTGTCTGGAGGAGAGAGGAGCAGAGCAGAAGATACACAACGTTAGCTTGAATGCTAGCTTGCGGACCCTATTTGACATCTGGGATAATGCACGTAAAAATG
This sequence comes from Mullus surmuletus, assembly GCA_903171835.1. Taxonomy (NCBI): domain Eukaryota; kingdom Metazoa; phylum Chordata; class Actinopteri; order Syngnathiformes; family Mullidae; genus Mullus; species Mullus surmuletus. Next base: position 274,207 of record CAESWR010000565.1, on the reverse strand, counting down.
AATAGATAGTTAGAAACGTCTCTAAATACATAAAACCCCAGTTTTTTACTGCCTCTCAGTCCTTCTCGAATATGTTGATGTCTTGTTTTGAGAATTTTTATTTTATTTTATGAACATCACAAGACTGGGTTGAGCAGTAAGTCCTCCTGCATTACTGAATGAAGAACTTCCTCAATCAGAATATTATGCTTCATACAACTTTTTCATCATTTACAACTCGGTTCTGGGTAAATATTTTGGGTGGCAGATCGGAGGAAAGTTCATTTTTGACCACTGGTTTTTCTATTTGTCATTTGTCTCGTCTGCCCTCTTTACCGTTAATGAGCACATTCATCAATGATGAAGATCATTAACAGCTGTAGTGCGGGGCCGGGGGGGCAGCCGCAGCACTCGCTTCCAGAGAGCAAAGCTGCATGGCGTCTCGCTCGTCTGCTTTTTAATTTGGTGAGCTGTTCGTCTTGGCCAGAGGAGCATCATTATGTAAATTCTACATTTGAGTGGTGGGCACCTTTAGCACGGCTTCGACCCGGCTGGGCTCGTCTGCAGCCGCGAGGATTCCGCTTTCATGTCCCCGAAAAAAACAGGTCTGCTGTAATACCCATAATATCCTCTATGGGTGTGTGTGTGCAAGCTGTCATTTGGATGCTTTTATATACAGGCCGCAGAAAAACATCACATGATTAAGACAGTTTCAAGTGTCAGTGAATTCATTTTCGCAATCTGCCTGTCGAGTCTGTTCAACTTTACTTAGATTTTGATTAAATACGTCTGAGAAAGTGAAACGGCTGAAACAATCGGACCTGACAACTCGTCTTTCAGCTCACCTGATAGAAATATCAACATACCAGCTTAAATTACACGTCACTCAGGTCATCTTTGGGAGGATTGGCGGTTTTCTCCACAAGAGATTAAATCACGTGTATTGGCAGCGCCACACGGCCCCCTGCTGCTCAGAACCAAGGGGCCGTCGCTTTGAAGACGCGCGTTCAAAGACACTGGCGAGGCTACACATGTTTACTTCATATTCTGTTAGATTTGCGCCGATTCTCTGATCTCCAGCGATTGATTGGGGACAAGCCGATGTATCGCTCCGTTTGATTTACTGGAAGGTCAGAAAATGCTTGCATACATCTGCAAAGTGCTCCAGCTGTGGTTGACATCAGACACACATGTAGGTGGAGGTTACCCAGCTTCACTAGCCCATCAGCTAACAGCAAACTGCTAGCTTGCGATATGCACACAACCGGACAGGACACGTTAGCATGTTTTTGTTGTCTTGCTAACAAAAGAGCGCTCAGACCTCCATTAACAATCATGAAATCTGATATATTGTTTTGCAAAGCTCCTTCCAACACGCCTGTGCTACAAGCTAATTAAGCTAACAATGGGTAAACAAACTGCTCAATAGCTACTATTTGAGGACACATACTTTATTTTCATTTATTGTTGGTGCATAGAGGTCGTTATTGTCCATTTTGTTGTGTAAAAACGTGACACGTCCTCCACTGTTATGAGACATAAAAACGTAAGTGAGTGAAAGCTTAGTCAACTGGCTAAGTGAACGAGCTGTAAAGCCAGAAATGAACAAAAATATTGCAGATATAACTAGATAACACTTAAATATACAGATATAGGCATTGTGAATATAGAGTTCCTTTAACTACTGTACAGATTTACATATGTATGTATGTATAAGTATGAACGTAGACTAATATGAGGATAAGATGAATATAGACAATATACAGATGTACACGTAAGTATGCATATACTGACTAAATGTACAGATAAGCGATGCAGAAGTATATATACTACATACAAATGGGTGCACATGTGTAGGAGGGAAATTCCAGCATCCAGTTGCTAAGATGACATGACAGAAGATATGATACGATACAGATTGAATCCATCACTGCTGCCATACAAAACAGCACCATGCTGCCAACAAGCTAACTGCGCATGGTTGTTTTGTTGCAAGCATCGCAACAAACCGCTCCTTTGCAGCGGCACAGAAGCTACAAAGAGCACTTCAACGCAGCACCATCCAAGTTACAACTTGACGTTTCCCACATTGACGGCGCGTGAGTCGCGGCTGCCAACGTTTGCCTTTTTATCTGGCGACGGCGGCAGCGCGTCGGGGGGCGTCGGGTCGTACCACGAGCACTTGCGTTCTGCCAACCTGAGAGGCTGAACTCGGAGTCAATCACAAGTAGAAGAAAAAAAATAAGACGTCACGCTCGCACGCTAATTTTCACTCACTTCCGCGGCAGCTGAAGTGGATGAAAGGCAGCGGCGAAGACGGGAGCTTTGATCTGCTTTCATTTAGCTGATTCTGATCCGCTGAAATACGCCCGCCAGGCTGCCTCTGATACCGATTTCAAGATCAATTCAAAGTGTCTTCAATGTCACCAGACTTGGACGCGTTTTCTGTTTCCTTCATGGAGTATTTTTTGGGGGCCTTTTCTTTTTATATCGGAAGTACAGTATTTACCCGACTTAACCACAGAAACACACCACCCGTTACATCAGCCCCCCACCTGTCAGCCGTGCCCTCCAACAAAGCTGACACTCACTTGTTTTGTATGTAGACACACACACACAAACACACACACACACAGATTGAAAGCTCAATAAAGTAAGGTGAGGTAGTTACTGACTGCCAGAAGCTAGCTTAGCCGCAATGAACTCCCCAGAAAATGATGAATTGAGTTGGCATTGGCTTGCAGAGCACACACCCAGCAACAACACCGCCACCTTGCAGGGGAAAAAACCCACAAAAAAACTGCTACTGTAACTGTAGAATCTTCAGACCTACGATAACGATCATACAATCTAATATGTTGTTTTGCCCCTTCCAACACTCTTGTGCTACAAAGCTAATTAAACCAGCCTTCCGAGCCAAATTCATTCTCTGTAGGATGACACATACTATATTTTCATATATTTTTGAGGCATAACGGTAGTTTTTATCCATCATTGTTGTATAGAAATGTGATACATCCTCCACTGCTACATAACATAAAAACATTAGTGAATGATAGCTTAGTCAAGTGGCTAATTAAGCTAGTGGTAAAGCCAGAGTACAATCCAACAACGTACAACAACAAAGAACAGTAGGTTGTACGTACAATAGATAGATAGTACAATAGATTTCTCAGCAGATAGAAGTACATGCATACATACAAACAAAGATATAACTAGATATCTCCGGCATCTCCTACGTGATTGACAGGGGTATTAAAAAAAAAACCTCAACAAAACACAAAGAAATGATTCACACCGCAGTGCTTTAGCGCGCCACTGCTGATCCAGGTTCCTGTGCACAAAGAGTTTGAGTCTGAAGAGGAGAAAAAAACAACAACATTTAGTGTTTGGCAGGAAACTGGACGCCAACAGCAGCCTTCTGTGTCAAATTCACACACTTTTTCATGCCCAACCGCCACCCACCAAAATTCCCTCCTGCGAGAGGTTTTTCTCGGTGCCAGCATTCGCCGCCGCGCAACTTCCGTCTTTGCGCGTTACCACAAACGTGTGGGCAGCAAAACAGGCGCATATTTTGTTTGTATCCGGGGGAGAAATGTTGTTTCTCTGGTGGGATGGTCTGACGGAAAGTCGCCAGCTCGTGAATAAGTTTGGAGACGCAGGCCTCCTGTTCTCGTAGAGACTCGCCATCTTCCTTCTCGTCTGCACACCGGATGTGTCACTGACGTTGCTTTGGTTTGTGCGAAAACGAGCTTCACTGAACTACTGCGTGAAATACAAATATAAAAAAGCCAATGGTACATCATAAAAGACTCATTTAACAGAGAAGCCATTAGCTAGTTTTATTAGCTAGTTAACCTAGCAATGAGCGAGTCAGAATAGCTTGCATTTGGACACAAATTATATTTTCATTTATTTTTGATGCGAGAATGTCGTTTTCATCCATTAGTGAAGCATTTCCGCTGTTACATAATATAAAAACAACACAAAGAGGCAAAGCCCAAAGGACATATTAGCGAATGATATCTTCGGCTACGACTAATTAAAATAGCGGTAAAGCTACATTTGAACAAAACAGACATAAAAAGTGCACAGCGATTACAAAAACAAGAAATAGTAATACAGAGAGAATTTCAAGCATCCAGGTATTAACATGACAGACAGTACTTGATACAAGGTACTCATTTTATTCACACAAAACGCATATTTTTAAAATCTCTTTAATAGAATTCTCTGCTACACACAAACCACAAGATGTGAATGTCTCACACAGGTGTCAAGTGGATGGAGACGTAGGAGATTTTCCCACATTTCCTTTTTCATACATTTTTTCAGATCAGATTTTCAGACTCCCAATTTGGTAGCCAATTACACCCAACCTATTATCCAGTAGCGATGGACTACAGAAGGAATGTAGCTTTGAGCTAAATCTGGTGCGCCCATCTCTTTGTTTATTGCAAACATTTAATGTAAGTCCTCGAAATGTGGGAAAATAGGGCTGTGGGAACATTGGGCGGACCCTCCGTGGATTGTAACAACTGTATGCTGAGAGAAAATAACAATCAAACACAAGAACACGAGGCGAAACAGTCCCAGCGTTCAGTCCCATGGCAGCATTCCTGGAACTTACAACGCAATGTCACGCCAGCGCCGCAACTCTCATTTCACCTGGAGCTCAATGAGTGACAGTTAATTTCTTTGAGCCGTGTTGGGTCGCCTCCGCCGCACAACGCCGCGATCACACACACACACACACACACAGATTAAATGCATGCTGGTCAAGCCCATGAAATGCAAAATTAACCGAGCGCGTCCGAGGGTTAGCGGCGTGATGTAATTGCAGGGATTTTTCCCCCCCCTTTTCAAAGCGAAAATCCCTCATTATTGAACAAAGGCCACTGTGCCGCCGTCCGGCGCCTATGTTAATAGTCTGACGCTGCTTCCATCGCTTCCTCCTCCGAAGCCTCTCATCTCCAGTGGGCTCTCATCCTCGCATTGTGCTTGAAGTGTCAGCTTCCACGGGGCGCTTTCATCCTCCGCTCTGATGGTAAACGCCCGTAAGTGGCAGTTAAACTGAGATTTCACAAGAATCTAAAAACACACAATGCGTCTTTTTTGCTGTCAATATTTTCGTCCTTACGGTGCTCTAACTTCCGGGGGCTGGGGGCTGGGGGCTGGGGGCTGGGGGCTGGGGGCAAGGGCTGGGGTCACCTCTCACTTTGACTCCATCTTTTTTCTCACGTAGACCCCACTTTTTGCGAGAGGAGTCAGTTAAGTGCCCCAGTTTCGAAGCTGGGAGCCAGAGAGCGGCGCTCTGATAGCCTCTGATCACCACTTGTCTCCATCATCTGAGTGCTGACACACTCCTGTACCCCCCCCCATCCCCCACCCGGCCCCCGCCAACACCAGAGTGTGATGGTGCCGGCGCCATCACGCTCTGGCCGACTCGAGAACCTTTTCTGACTCCTCGTCGCCTCTCTCGTCTCCTTGTTCCCTTGTCGCCCCATTTCGTGTGAGACTTACACAAAAGGGTGGCGAGACCACGAGAGGAGCCGGGGGAAGGAAGTCGGCGGCTTGACTGAAGTGAGCGCCGTCGCTCAGAAGAGATGATGAGAGATCGATGGGGGAGGAAGCACGAACAAAAAGAGAGGAGAGTCAGGAGGCGACAAAAGGAGCGCTGATTGTGGAGGGGAAGTGGGTCCGTCTGGGTGAGGCGCTCTGATGGAGTGTGAGGGAAATCATGATATCGGTTTGGTGCTCTGGCAGGTTTGACTGCTTTTCGAGAGGGGTGTCGGCCAGACTGCTGACACATTTCAGTCATTTTCCTCGCGAGATTCGCTTTCACGGAGGATGAATGACACAGAAAACACAGTAAAGAGCGTTTTCCCACTGACCTCGCCGCAAAAATGACAGCGGCGGCTAAATACTGTAGCCTTTTTTCCGCGCTAACCCTCTGCAATTTTCTCTTCACATTCAAGCCGTTTTTGTTGACAGAAGTCCCGCTTACCTCCGATGACCTCGTCTGCGTGTTTGTGCGGAAGATTCGCAGCCTCCCACTATGTGAGCGCAGCGAGTTCTCTCAATGTCCACAGAAGTTCAGGACTGTGGGGCTTTGATGTGTGAACGCGGTTTGTGTATTCCTCCTACTGACGACTGTATTAACTGTGAGAAGGAGGGAAACGTTGTCCTCATTTCTCCTGTGAATATAAGGTGTTCTTTGCAAATCTCTGGCATTTTATAATTCAAGGAGACGTCACTCGCAACTGAAATGTTTCCTGCAACATTCTGGACCAACAAAACCAACCAACCTTCAGTGGCTGCTCGGTTACGCAAAAATTTCGCCTTGCATTGTTTTGTTCGAGGTTCTTGGTTGGCACTTCATTGGGAGAACATTCCAAATACACAAACTCCAGCATATGCAGAACTGCCCGACTGCTCACCCGAACCCCCTCCCGTCAACACATCATCCCCATCCTCCAAAACCTTCACTGGTTCCCAGTCCGTCAACGCATCCCTTTCAAAGTCCTCCTCGTCACAACAAGTCTCCTCACAACAAGCCCCTGCCTGCCCCCCCACCGACGCCGACCTTCTTTCTCCACTACATCGGCCCAAACAGCGGACCTGGGGAGACAGATCATTCTCCATTGCGGCCCCCGTCCCTCTGGAACTCCCTACCCAACCACATCCGTGACTGCACTGACCCCCCTAAATTCAAATCTCAGCTCAAAACCCACCTGTTTAAAATAGCCTTCAACCTGTGACCAATCTCTTTTATTGTGCTTTATTGTCTTCTTTTATTTGTTTTAACCTATTTTTATTTCACTGTTTTTAACCTTTTTATTGTAAAGTGTCTTCGAGTTTCATGGCAAGCGCTCTACAAATAACATTTATTATAATTATTATTATATAGAGAAGTCAGCAAGGAATTGGTGCAAAGGCTAGAAAAAAACCCTTTTACCAGAAGAAACCTTTGAGGATAATCGAGGCCAGTCCATGAAACAAAGGCTCAAAATGGGGAAAACCAACACTTTAAACGATCGCTCCACATTTCAGAGCATAAAACTTTCCTGCTTTGTAAACTTGGGCCTGTGTTTGGGTTCCTTAGGCAGCATTAGAGCTTCTCCGGCTGACGGACCCTCTGCGGTCCCTGGGTCCCCCCCAACCCACCCGAAAAGCAAACTCTGGTCTGCATCCCCTCGTGTAGGACATCTCGTGGCAAGTAATTACATTGGGGAGGAGAAGACGGGCGCGGTGTCAGCGGGTTGCATCAGCGGTTCTCCGCCGTGGAGGTGGGTGGAGGAACCGAGGAGCAGCTTCCTTTCCCCGGCGGTTCTGCTGGCCTAAATCTAAAGCAGTGAAGTCTGACATGAGTGAGTTTCACAAGGAGTTGGGGAAAAAAAACGTCAGCCACTAACTGGGGAGCAGCAGACAACAAGAAGAAACACATCATTTTTGAAGTCAATGACAAGGATGAGATGACGAGAACGTTGTTTTACACCTGATACAGTCGCGCTTGAAAAAGAGCGTATTTGTCGTTGCTGAAGGCGACATCCCAAACATCATCACCCTTTTGTAGAGGGAGTTACCGCACCTCAAAGGAAAGTGGGAAAAAAGACAAAAACAACACGCAACCTTCATGGTATAATTTGGGAAGGAAGCTAATTGGTCAGAAATGACAGCAAGAGCAGAGGATTGTGGGACGGCGTGGGAGAGCAGAAATAACAAAGAGGTTGATCACGTGTCAGTGAAAACCAGAAGTAAGACACAGCCTTCATTACGGCTAAAACATGAAACAAAAATAGTCCTGCTTGCAATCTGTTTACCAAACACAAGTGTGGGCAGACCAGCACTAACACACACGCGCACCCGTAACACACACACACATACACTCACACGAAGAAAGTGCAGCGCTGGCAGGGTGGACTAATTTATGCCTGAGTGCGGTTCAATTAAGGCAGATGTAAAGGACTGCTCCCTCAGTCTCAGCATGTGCTGCCCTGCTCAAGTCAATGCAGAGCACACAAACCCGCTGTTGAACACACACACACACACACACACACACACACGCACACAGAGGGCGCGAGAAAAATTCATGGACTTACATAATGAAGTTGGTGTTCGCTGGAATTCCTCTCTGAGCCATAGGATGTGTACAAACACGCCAGCGCCATGGCAACAAGGAGACGAGTGGATGCTGGAATTCATCTGAAAGCCTTTTTTCCGGCAGCCCCGCTGGATTGCGGTTTGTGTCAAAAAGATAAACAAAAAAAAATCCTGCATCGATGTTCTCATTTAAGACCACAAAAAGGCCACTTTTATCAGCTGTGTGGATTCGATACAGCGAAGCGGCTTAGACTTCAGACCGGCCAATCAGGAGCTCCAGATGGACCGTCAGCTACAAGCAATGCCAACTTGTCGGCTGCCTCACTCGCCATATCGGTTTGTGACCCAAATTAAAGCACCAGATTAGCAAGTGTTTGATATAGAAGCTAATTAGAATAAAACACCCGTGCACGATGTGTTTTCTCACTAGTTTAGATTTGTGGACTGGAGGTTAAATCCAACAGCAGTGATACGACAGGGAGCTAGCAGAGCCCGCTGGGAAGTGGTGGGATTCTTGTCTGATTGGCACCAGAATGTAATGCGACCAGCTGGTTCTTTATTGACACTTCATTGGGAGAACTTTCCAAGGAGAAGTCAATTTTATCTGAAATATTCATAATTTCAGACACCCAAACAATCCCTCCATCGAGCAAGCAGTTGGCACACAGGCTAGGAAAAACTCCCTTTTTCAAAAGAAACCTTTGATAATGAAGTTGCTGGTTTATATCTCAGATTTCAGGCCATGTTGTGTAGAAGTTTTTGTGTGAATCAGAATGTGTTTTTTTCTTTCATAGCATTTTTTGCCATAAAGAAGCTTTTAATCTTTAAAGAAAGAATATTTTTTGAAATTAGGAAAAAGCTATTCTTGCGAAGGAAAAAACAAGCATATTCATTATTTATTCCTTCACTTGTCACTACACATGAATAATTGCTAGAAAATATTGTCTCCAGATGCAGACTAAACAACAGACTTATTTGGGGGGGGAGGGGGGGTTGCTAAAGAAAGTTTCTCTGCGAAAAAGCACATTCGTCGGCAGAGCAGAGTGCAGCATCCACGGCGTGACTTTGCCCAACACAACACAAAATCAAACCCTGCTTGCTGCGGTAGGATTCGGGGAAAGCAGTGCGAGCTAATGGACGCATTAAATAAGAGGATAAGTCTGCAGATATTCTATAAACCCCCTTAAGATAACACCAAAACCGACAATGAATTGATCCTGCAAACAAGTCGTGCATTTGTAGCCGGAGCCCGCTATCGCTTCGACGCCGCCCCGCTCCATTGTTTCCCCCCAAAAACGACTCAAAGCACCGACGCAGCATTGTTCAGGGAGACGTGTTCTTTTATGATGATAAACGTGAGCTCCACACAAACGCCCTCCTGATGCTATAATTACTCAGTGTTTACTCCCAGTTACCATCCTCTAATAGCTCTTTAAAATACACCCTCCGGCCTTTCGGGGGGAGATATATGTTGGGGAAAAACGTTTTTTAATGTCTTGCCACCAAGGGCGCATGTACAGTAGATGAGGAGTCCAATACCTGTAGCCAGCAGACCAGCAGAAGAACAAAGGCTACATTCGCATGCAGTCAAATAACCTTTTCGAACCGGGGTATTAGCAATAACCTGGTTGCGCGCGGCCACGTAAACACCAATAACCCATTTGAATAAGCGGAATATGCTCATATTCTGGTTTTTAAAAACCCAAAGATTCCCCCTGGGTTCCTCCTTCTCTATCATCATCCTGGCATTTGGAGACGCTAGAAAGTAGCGGGATAGACAGATCCACAAAAAGGGGAGCGGAGAGTTACGCCAAGCAGGGTTTGTAGCAGACCTTCTCCGTGCGTGGCTGCTTTGATCGGGATATCACCATTGATTACAATCACCATCGATACAAGAACAACCCTGTTTGCTCACACATGGAAACGGCTTATTTACAATGTTCCGATAACATCAGGAATAATGGACCTCAACCTTAAGTGCGAACATAGCCAAGGTCTTTCAAAATGGTGTTTTTCTGCAAACCCTCCCAAAGCCAGACGTTATCCGGCATGAGGCTCCACTCGGGCTGCAGGAGTGTGAACATCTTTGGCAGGAGCCTCTGAAGAAATGGAACAAAACCGCTGGGCAACTCCAAAAAAAAGGGGAAAGAAAAATAAACGTAAATAAAGGAATGACATTTATTTTGCAAGGAAAAATAATAAACAGGGGTAAACCTAAAGCGAGGTAGGGCCCTGGGGGTCTGCAGGGGCCGAACATCAAAGAAAGAAGAAAGCAGAAGATAAGGTGGAAAAACAATTGGGGAGAAAAAATGCTGGAAGAACCGAAGGCAGTGTCTCAGAGAGGGAGGACATCCGGCTCCACTGGAGACCCAATGACGTGTGGAGGTGCGTGACGAGCTGCTGGCTTTGCGATTGATCGGGGTGGTCACTTGGGCACTGCGGCCTCCTGCCCGGGCCGGGCCGAGCTCCGGGCAGCAGACCGGCCAACCTGCCTGCCGATGGCGCTGTCGCCGGCCCATTAAATGGCCGTTATCGGATGTAATGAGGAACGCAGGTGTGATTGTTAGAACTTTTGCGCAGGCGCCGTTACCGCCGCATGAAGATGCCCGTAGGAGTCCATCAGGGACCTCCAAAAATTTGGGGGCTCCTCCAAAACGTCCCAATGCTCTTTCAGGTTCCTGCTAGAGGGTTGTGCTCCTTTAGGACCTTCTCTAGGAATCTTTTCAGTGTAGATACCCAGTCCACATCCCAGAAGGTCCTTTGATGGGACTGTGATGTGGACACCAGAGATACATGCATGAAGCTTCTGTCGGTCCTTCAGACATCCCAAGAGGTTTTCAATCTCCAGAAGTTCCTCCAAGGCAAACGGCAGCAGAAAGGATCCTTCTCACCAGCTTCTGCCCGAAGAACGTGGACTCCCAAGGAGGAGCGAGGCGGAAATCCACCCAAAACTTTGGAGTCAGCTCGGCGGCGCCGCCGTGCTGATGGCGACAATAACCTGATAATCAATCAGCAGCCTTCACCGTTCGGCTCATCGGCGATCGATAACGGAAATATGATGGATGACAATGTCACGGCGGCAGCGCCTCGTCGCCTCCTCGCTTTGTGTCAACATGAGGGACGTATCTGCACAATCGTCCTTCAATCACTCGCTGGATTCATCCATCCATATCTCCACATGCCCCACCCCCACATCTTTTATTATTATTTTTTTTTATTATTATCACTGTCGCGGCGTCTCGGTAGCGCGGTGTAATTCCCCGCCTCGCGTTTCCTTTTCTCCGTCTATCTCTTTCACCGCTCCCTCCCACATCTTATTGCTCAGAGCAAACAATTACTTGCCTTGTTTGAGATACTCCGGGCTAAAATAAATCTGAATAAACGCGGCAGATCTCAGCTGAGCCCGCTGCGGGAAAATGAAACGCGGGTGCCGGGCGGGGGTGGGGAAGGGGGGATGAAGGAAGGCAATAAGAGGTTCACAAAGCGGATGTCAGCGTCTCCCTCTCTGGGCTCGTTTAAACATACCATTACATGTGTCCACATTTTTCTGAAACACAGCTTTGTTCTGAAGAAATGACATCGCCGCCGGCGCCCGGGAAGTCGGCTATTTTCTAGTGGATAACTGAGGAAAACACACAATCTTGTCAAACCTAAGGGCTTCTCTTCTCTCCCCCCAACAGAGAGAACTTATCCGCAGCCCCCGCCCACCCCTCGAAACCTGCGCGCATCCATGTTTGTCTTACAGGCCGAGCCACTCACACCCGTTTGAGCGACCTCCATTCGAGGGCTTTTTTCTCTCTCTCTCTCTCTCTCTCTCTCTCTCTCGCGGATTCTTTGGAAGAGGCTCAAAGAGGCGAGGAGGATTTAAATTGCAAATCACAGCTCTGCGGGACTCCCGAGGATGCGTGTGCGTGATAAGTTTAAACATTTATGCCGCCATTTTTATTTTTTTACCGAGTACAGTAGGATGAGGGATTGGAACCCGCGACATTGTGTGTGAGGGCAGCTTTCGGCGACACGCCACCGCCTCCGAGTTTGAGTCTGACCGTAATCTCTCTGAAAGATGCTTCCTCCGCAGAGGTACGGGGTTGTGTTTGCGTGGCGCGATTTTTTTTCTCTTTTTTTTGTGCCGATAATAGAATCTTAATTGGTTGATTATGGAGGATTAAGGTCATTGATTGGACGGAGCTCGGGGCTCACCTGCTGTTCCTCTCATCTAATTGGTTGGCTAAACAACATTTCAATGAAAGGCTGGGAGCTGCAGCCTGTGAGCGTTCACACACAGACACACATACACACATGCTCGTGCAGCCGAGAGGAAAGGACAGGGACAGATAAGAGCAGG
>CAESWR010000565.1:175540-196543 GCA_903171835.1 Mullus surmuletus | reverse complement strand
TCTTAAGGGTTAAAAAACAACAACCAGGTTTCCAGCTGTGATCTGCAGCCGTGTCGCTCCTCTCCACAGCACCATCGTGGATCTGCGGCTGAACGAGAACAAGATCCGCTCGGTGCACTACTCCTCCCTCAGCCGCTTCGGGAACCTCACTTACTTGAACCTCACCAAGAACGACATCAGCTACGTGGAGGACGGGGCCTTCTCGGCACAGTTCAACCTGCAGGTGAGCGGCCGCCACCTCAACACACACACGCACACACAGCCAGCTACAAAAAAGTGAATTATGGGTATGAGGGATTCAAGTCAAACTAGGTGAATGAAATGACATCATTGCTCCACACACACGATTGTGCAGAAGAGAAAATTAGCAGTCACATCAGCGCAACCGGGTTATTGCTAATATTCCGGTTAGAAGCCGTTTGTAGCCACACTTTCTGAGAAGGATGAAGAAAAACCTGCTCTTCTTTTTCTCTATTACAAGAAAAAGTAAACGGTGTGGATGTTGTCGTGGTTAGCCGCCAAAAGACTTTCAAATATCAAGATAAAAATCTGAGTGAAAAAAAGGGGGTAAAAATAGGTGTTTGAGAAGCGAAGCCCAAATAGTGTGTTCGGCAGCTTCTCACTCAGTTCAGCGAGGGGATGTGGTTAACAAAGTGATGTGGTGTGTTTCAGCTGTTTTATCAGTAACCCACATGTGGCAAAAACACTCGCCTCCAAAAATCTATCAGAGGTAAACAGAGCCATCTGAAAATAAAGCCAAGCTTATTAAAGAGGAAGAATGAGCACGAGGCTCAGGAGGTCAAGATGTACCTGAGAAGGGTCAAATAAATGTCCTCGCAGAGAGCCGCTTCGACTTCATCAACGACAACAACAAAACGCGATGTTGGCTCGCGGTCCTGGAAGCAGAATCGCCGCCTCCCTGCTGAGGAAGCAGCACTGACAGACGCCAAACAGACCTGGTTTGGCTCACCTCTGCGCCCGCCAGCCGCTCAGGATCCCAGCTTCCGCCGAGGAGGAGGAGGAAGGCCTCATCTGTCATCCGCATGCTCGCTAAAACCAGCCCGCATGCTCGCTAAAACCAGCCCGCCTCCTCGCAGCCCGCTGACCGCCACTTAGGACATTGCCTCCGCCGCCACCGTGGAGAAACCGTGAGGAGAGTGATGGTCTGCCTAATCTGGAGCGGTGCGGGAAGCTCTTTGAGGAACGGCCAAACCTCTCCGCCATGGAGTGTGCGTGTGTGTGTGTGTGGGGGGGGGGAGGTTATCCCCTGGCAGGAGTCTCTGAGGTAGTTAAGGAGCTCCTCGGGGATGAAGCTCCAGGTTCCCCAGCAGGCTTTAGAAGGGTTCGCCTGCAAACCGTGGATCTGCCTCCTATGGTGGCAGCAGTTTGGGTTTTCTCAGGTACTGAATGATGTCGGCTGATTCGGTGAGGGCATCTTGGGACACTACCTTCACAGGTTAAGTGAGGTTCTAATCCCACACTGGGAGCCTCCAATGTGACAGTAGAGGTCAGTACCCAATTATCACCAAAAGAGGCAAATGAAAACCCAACACTAACGGGAATAAAAAAAAGTAGGAAAACCTGAGATATCCTTACAAATTAGTCCCTCCAGGATTTCTCTGGTCTTTTTTGAGATTGCTGCAGCCTAAAATGCCTGATGCTTTTCCAAAGAATTGCGCTGAAAGTTGCAGTGTTTTTTTTGGTTTTTGTTGCAATTACATTGCGACAGGAATGGAAAGCTGCGATAAATTGTTGCGATTTTCCCTTTTTGTAATTAAAAGCACATGCTTCTCTTGAGCGTAGGTGGTAAGGTGGAAGTAAGGTGGAAGGTAGCTTGTCGACGTCAGCTCAAGACGATGCCAATGATTGGTCAAAGTTGCAGGAAAGTTGTGGTGATTGGTTAAAATTGCAAGACCACCTTGAATTCTCAGGGATTGGTTCTTATCGTAAACATTGCGAAATCCTGGACGGTCTGACAAATGTGTAGTGTGGAGTATCCACATATGTACAAATACACAATAATGTAGTAATGCTGTTTGCACCCCAGCCAAGTTGAAGTATAATGTCGCCAAATGTGGATTGTTCTGTCAACTCGCAGCTAATATTCAGTCAATGGCCACAGCTACAAGCTACGCTGCTTTTTGGACAAATGAGAGCTTCCGGCCTGGGAGGGCGATGAGTTGAGAGAAGAAGGCAGAGCCACCGAGGCTGCGCTGCCTGATTAGGATGCGTCCCTCGTGTCTCCTGCTGGAAGGAGTTCTGGGCTCCGTTAACTGGCAGAAGATCCTGGGGCAACATCAGCTGGAGGCGTCATCTCCTCTGACCTGGGAGCACCTCTGTACGCCGGCCCACGGCCCACTCAGTTACACAGCGCTGCTCACCCCTCAGCCCCGTCGCCATCCTGCTGGATTTGAGCACCGCACTAACATTTGCATGCTAACCGGAAGAGAATTTTGCAATACAGTTTAACGGTGAATGTCCACTTATTGAGAAACCAAGCAAAGCAGCTGCCAGAAAATATTGGATTTGGAAGAAAAAATCATCAGAAAAAAACTGCGATTCCTATGTAAACGACTTGGATTGGTTATACTGCAAATAATGGGGCACTGTGACATTGAGAATACGTTTTATGTGTTTTTTAAAAGTTTTTCTAAGTGTTTGCTTGATCTCAAAGGATTTCCGCATTGTCTCACCTTGCCCAGATTGTAACCCCAGCGTGGGGATTGTGGCTTGGTATGAGCCAGAGAAATTACATCCTCTTTTTGGCCAAGTCAGGAGTCTGACTTGATGATGTCACTGGCTTGTTTGTAGCAGATCCAAAAACACAAACTGTGATCACTGAGGCACATCAGGTTGGCATATTCCTTGTGAGTTTGTATAAAATTTGGAGTGAAGGACCTGTGTTGTTTTTTGGGGTTTTTTTCCCCGGTGCCGAAACAAACACAGGAGCACAACAAAGACGTGACTCGCTCATTACAACTTCCAGAAACATTTGTGAAAGCCGCGTTTTCCCCAAACCGAGCCGAGAGCAGCCATAATAAACTGGCAAACGCACGTCTACTGCTGGAGCTGCGCCAGGAGGTAAAATGTGAACAACAAAGATCCGAGTAAATTCAGCACAGCACAGCGGCTTAGATCACCATGTGAAACAGGAATTGCATCGCGCCGTCGTCTGTTTGTTCTGCATGTTTTCATCTTGTAGCAAGTGATGCCTGGAGCTGGCCGGCTCTTCAGAGATTAGAATAATCCCACTTGTCTTTGTCTCCCAAGGTTCTCCAGATGGGCTTTAACAAGTTGAGGAACCTGACAGAGGGGATGCTGCGGGGTCTGGGCAAGCTGCAGTATCTCTACCTGCAAGCCAACCTCATCGAGACTGTTACGCCCAACACCTTCTGGGAATGCCCCAACATCGAGAACATCGACCTCTCCATGAACAGGTACAGACCACCTGAGAGACGCGCAAATGTGAAACTGGCCCCAGCTTTCATTTCCAAACCCATCATCTCAGTCACGCACACTTGACTGATCTCCGTAATTGTGCAGATTTGCTTTGCTGGAAATAGAACATGTTGGGCGCTTGAAACTGTTTTGCTGGGCAAAACAAGCTATTTAAATCACCACCTTGGGCTTTGGGAGAACCGCCATGAATATTTTAAAACTATTTCATAGTAATAGCAGTTTATAGTTAGAAACAATGGAAAAAATTAAATGAAATTGAAAGGAATAATTGCAGCTCTAAACTGTCGCTCTTCAGAGGGTTGTGCTGTGTGGTTCACTGGAGTGTGACGCTGACGGAGAAAATGAGTTGAAACGTTTCCAGCGTGGCTGCACTGCAGTGAGAGTGGAGTCTTTTATAAATTTCCCTAAATGCATCTGTCAGATGATACTAGCATCAAAATCAAAGATCAAACAGTCTAGCAGTTTGGGTTGATATTGGGCAAACTTAGAATAAATAAATAAAGGCTTAACTGAGGTTAGAGGTCTGGACCAGACCACAAGAGTTTTGCACCTTTTCTGATTAAGGTGATTGTTAGATCAAATATCAAAAAACAAGTCAGCGGCAAATGTCTCTCCCTGCAGATTAAGGCAGAGAACGTTAAAAAAAACAAAAACATGCTGTTGCTTCTAATTTTGTCCCAGAGCGATCAGACTGCATTTGAATAAAGACCAAATCACAGCAGTCATCTTTAAATTTCTTGTCAGACGTGTCATGAAATGTTAGACGCAAAGGCCGCTCAGAACTGGAAGTGACTGACAGCTAACGTGTCGTCTGTGTCGTGTCATTTTCAAACGTGTGAATGATGACTCAAGACAGCCGCGTTGGGAATTCAGGCGCATTAACGTTGCCGTTGATTTGTCCTTTTGCATATCAAAGTTTGACCTCGATGAATGAACTTTTGTACGCAGGAAATTTTCTTGGAGATTTTTTCACCCTTCGTAGGGTCCTTAAAGGGATAGTTGGGATTTTTTTTACATGAAGTTGTCAAAAAAAAGTCTAAATGGTTTGGATTTCTCTATATTCTTCAGGATCCAGGTGCTGGACGGCAGTTTGTTCTCTGGACTCTCCAAACTGACCACCTGCGAACTTTACACCAACCCCTTCAACTGCTCCTGTGAGCTGCTGGGCTTCTTGCGCTGGCTCTCCGTGTTCCCCAACAGGACCAGCGAGAGGATGGTGTGTGACTCGCCGCAGGGCTTCTCTGGCTACAACCTGCTGAGCCAGAACCCGCGCAAGCCGGCACAGGCCAACGCCCTGCACGTGCTCAGCCTGGTCTGCACTGACATCGAAAACGGTGTTACCTCCTTCTACATCAATGGTTTCGTGGATGCCACCACACTGCCGCCGGACTTCGCCTCACCGTGCGGGCTGGATGACTGCGCCTCTGGCACACTGCCCGACGAGATCATCAGTGTCGGCACCTACACAGCGGACACCAACCCCATCATGACCCTGAAGCAGGTGCTACACTCCAGCGCCATCATCACCGTGCAGATCCCTCACCCCTACAAGAAGATGTACATCCTGGTGCTTTACAACAACAGCTTCTTCTCAGACATCCAGACTCTGAAGAATCAACGGGAAGACATCGAGCTGAAGAACCTGACACCCAACACTGACTACACGTACTGCGTGGCCTCCATACGGAACTCCCTGCGCTTTAACCACACCTGCCTGACCATCTCCACGGGTCGCCGAGCCCGGCCCGGAAACAACACTAACCAGTCGTCGGCAACCCACTACATCATGACCATCCTGGGCTGCTTGTTCGGTATGCTGATCTTCCTCGGCTTCATCGTCCACTGCCTGCGGAGGAAGAGGATCATGGAGGAGAAGGAAAGGAAGATGAGTCGGATCCAGAGGACACTGATTGAGCTCAAGTACGGCGGAGAGGCGGACATAGAGGGTGGCAGCATCGGAGCCCAGAAGCTGGGCGGCGGGGACAGCCTGTCCAGGATGCCCTACCTGCCGCAGGCCAGCGAGATCGACCCCTACAAGCTGCAGGAGGTGATAGAGACGCCAGCGCACAAGCCCACAAAACTTAATTACATGGAGGTCAGGGGGTCGGGTGTGGAGAGGGAGCGAGAGCGAGAGCGGGAGCGCGAGAGGGAGAGGGAGAGGGAGCGGGATATGTCACCGCAGGCGAACCCCCAGGGCTCGGTGGCGGAGATATCCACCATCGCCAAAGAAGTGGATAAAGTCAACCAGATCATCAACAACTGCATCGATGCTCTCAAGTCCGAGTCCACCTCCTTCCAGCAGGGCATCAAGTCTCCCTCATCCGCTGGCGGGGGGGCGGTGTCCACCGCCGAGCCACAACTGGTGCTCCTCTCCGAGCAGGAAGAGCGAGTGGAAAGAGGCGGCGAGTTCCTCTCCCCAGTGTACAAAGGCGGGAGGGGCGGCAGGGAGGAGCGTGGCCGCAGCTACCACCACTCGCTGCAGCGGCACCACAGCATGGAGGCGCCGCCCACCTCTAAGCGGCCCAGCACCTCGTCCTCGCCCGGCTCTGCCCGCAGCCCACGCTCCTTCCGCTCGGAGGGCGGCTACCACTCCTCGGAGACGCGCTACATCGAGAGGACCTCCCCAGGGGACAGAGGGGAGCGCGGTGTGGAGCGTGGGGAGCGTGGGGAGCGTGGGGAACGCGGGGAGCGCAGTGGCGAGCCAATCCGCACCGTCAACCCGGCGGCCGCCATCCTGCGCGCCGAGGCGCAGCGGATTCGCCAGTATAACGAGCACCGCCACTCCTACCCGGGCTCCCAGCAGCACCTCCAGGAGCTGCAGCACCACCCCCAGATCCTGCAGGAGCTCCACCACCACCCAGGGGGCCGCAAGCCCTCCGTACTGGACCCGCTCACCCTCAGCAGACAGGCCAAGCAGCGGGAGCTAGCCTACTCGCAGCTCTCACCGCACTACCCGCTCTCACCGCAGTACCACAATCTCAGCTACTGCTCCAGCCCCGAGGAAGACGAGGAGGAGGAAGGGCTGCTCTGCACGCCCACGCTGGGGCTGTGGGAGAGGTTCAAACTGCACCGCAAGAGGCACCGGCAGGCATCCATGGAGGACGAAGGCTACGTGGCGGCCGGACACGCGTTGAGGCGGAAGGTCCAGTTTGCCAAGGATGAGGATCTCCACGACATTCTGGACTACTGGAAGGGCGTGTCGGCACAGCAGAAGGCCTGAAGCCCACACACACACATACACACATATACACACACACACTCACTCCCACCAGAGGAGAAAACAACACCACCATCGATACAAAAAAAGACCTGTAAATACACACAAACACACACAGTACACAGGATCTAGAGAATAACACGCATCTTTACACACAAACACACACACACACACACGTCGGCTCAAAAACCGCCTTTGCTTCTAAGAACATGACGGAGGACCAAACTAATATTATACCGAACAATGAAAAATCATAACTTATAGAGATTTCTTTTGTAATCTAATGGAAATTATAGCTCAGACTTATGTAGCTATTTGTACTAAGTTTTCAACGAAGAAAAGAAAATAATAACAAAACACCGAGAACAGAAACCTTAAAAAGTTTGCGGGCGACTCATCCTGAACTGCTCAGATCTGCCTTCAGACCGACCTTCATCTGACCCCAGCACGGCAGACCCACCTCACCAGACTGACAAACAACTTTGCTGTGGTGTTTTTTTTCTGTTCTCGTTTCACTTTTCATTTTTTTTTCTTTTGCTGCCAGAGTGGAAACAATAAGTTCAGGATGGGTCGCCGCGGAAACACCTGTGCTGAGAGGGAGTAGGTAGCTCTCAGCGTAGAGTGAGTTTAATGTGCCAAATCAAAGGGATAGTCGAGCCCTACTGTGTACCAACATCTCCTCGCCACTGTTTTTATATACAGAATTTAAAAAAAAAAAAAAACAACCTAGAATGATATGTTGTTATTACTATTAATTATTCTTATTCTCATTACTGGTCTTCTTATTATTCCTACGCTCCTCATCATTAATACTCTCTTGTTTGACTGTGGCATGGCTCTGTCGTGTGACTGTGTTTGGACTGTTTTCGACAAACCTCTCAGCCGAGAAGCGCACAGCAACAGACGAAACCAACAGTGACGGACGAGGACTCTTCTTTTCTACCAGGAGGATTGCGTTCTGTGCCACACCATCCCCCCCACCCCCCCTCACCCCCTGAAACATAAACAGAAAAATAATCATCTTTTCTCTTGGCGAGCCGCCCCTGCTCCACCTGCTCCTCGACCTCCTGCCGAGGGAACGCTGTACAGACGAGAGAGAGAAGTTCTATATTTGCAACAGAGGTGACTGTTTTGTTTGTACAACGTGGTTTTGAAATCTTTCAGACTTTTCGGAGAAAAAAAAAAAAACAACAACGACTGAAAGTTAGTTACCTACCTGCTCACTTACAATGGTACGTTTTTGATTTTGAAAATTGAACTTCAAGGGAAAAAAAATTCTAATCTTCAAATGAATGTCTTCGATTCCCAGAGGGGAAACATATCTGCACTGTTCAAAATCAAAAAACGACTCTTAGGAGAAAGACCTAAAACTCTCAGCTTCCTTCCCGAAACACTGTAGCTCCACTGTGTTCCATCATTCTTTCTCTCCATCATCTCCCAGGTTGCTTTCCTTTTTTCTTATGACTTTTTTATTTCCTCTGGTTCCACTGTGGTGCCATTGTGCCAACTTGATAAATCACAAAGAAGTATTTGAAATGATTTTAAATACTATTTACAGACCTCTTCTTCTTCTTCACATCGTTTGCCAAACAGAACAATTTGCACAAAAAACGATCCACCGCCATTGGTTCACTGCTCCCCGTCTCTCCGCCAATCATTTCTAAAGACCAAAGTACTGTGGTAGTAAATTGACCCCCTGACCCAGCGCCGACGATTTACCCACCATCACCCCTTACAGCTCGAGCACACACACACACACACACACACATACAGCCACACACAGATGAATGTATTCTTTGTGAATTAATACTGTTTAGCAGCTGGATTTTTGTGTTTTTACTGTACGAGCTGTACTCAAACAGTGTCTTCATCTGTCTGACAGTAAAACTCTCCTCAGATGGCCACTTGTGTTTCAGACTAAATTAGGATAAAATCTGCCGATTTAAGTTAAAAAAGAAAAAAAAAAAAAGAAAAGGACAAAAAAAAGATTTGGGCAGTACCGGCTCCCTGGAGGGCTGATGAAACGGCCTTTTATGTCACCGCTTGAGCAGAAACGGTCAAGGAGAGGCCCCCTGAAATTGAAATTGCCACTGCAGCCATCGACTGCATTTAGCTGAAAAAGTCCCTGATATGAGAAAATGTGATCGGCGAGGCGAGACTTACATGTATATCTGGAGGATCTGAACACTGGAGGCTGAAAAAATGAGGAACTCATGATTAAAAGAAATATATATATATATATATTTTACTGTTTCTTCTATACAGAACTGTGCTATAATAATTCATATGATAAGACTGTAAAAGGGGCGAAGTCAACAGCATTTCAATTGGCGTTGACTCCGCCCCCACAAACACCGAAAAATCGACTGACAGGAACGAGCAGAGCCGGCAAACAAGCGAGCGGTTCATCGGTGAATGGAAACACTGTACAAAATCTTTTTATTTCTGGATTTCTCTCTGCTGTAATGAATTCAGAATGCTCAAGTCATTAAGCCCAGTTAAAGCCATAATCGCGGGTTAGTGAAATCACCACAGCTGTTTGTAGCGCTGCGAAGACATTTGTGTGGTTTTCGAGAAACAAGAGAATTTCCCCCAAAAAAGAGAAAAAAAAAAGTCAGGTTTTTTTTTTTCCTCCCCTCGCGCTGCAGCAGCCGCGACATCCCTCCTCCTTCTGCTGCGGCGGCACACAATCAAACCGATCCCAAACTGATGAGCCGTGCTTGTTTCCGCATTACACGTCCCAGATTGTGGCTTTAACTAAAAAACAGCCTTAAAACATTCGACTTTCTTTCATCTTTTTAACTTTAGCATTGCTTTGAAAAATTTTGGGGGAAAAGAAAAAAAAAGGAGAAAAAAAAAAACGTCCTGGTTTCTTAACTTTACTGACTGCAATTTTGTAATTGCTTGATTCTTAAGCCTCACTTGAGCATTCTTTGAGTAACAGTAATATCAATGTAGCGATGTATTAAACTACTCTTTTCCTTTATATTCTTTTTTTTTTTTACTTCGGTTGACAAACAACGGCGCCCTGAACTTATCAGAGAGTAGCACAGCTCATCTGGAATCAGACGCCGGCGGGCGGGTCAGCCGAGGTGACCCCCTATCAGCGTCGCTTATTCTTTGTTTCACGATGAAGAGACACTGTTTTTTCTTTTCGTTTTTTTTGTTGTTGTTGTTGGGTTTTTTTCTCGTCCTTTGAGACGGCAATGCCTAGAAAGTGGAAATATAGAGATCCTACTTGACAACAGACAGAAAAGACAATGGAGCTGCGAGGGAACCCTCAGCGGAAGCTTGTGTTATATTCTTCTAGCGAATGACTCAGGAGCGAGAGAGCAAAGAGAGACCGAGGGAGAGAAGGAGAGAGAGAGAGAGAACGCTCTGCCATAGGATCTCTCAGAGGCTTTCTTTCTTTATTTTCTTGTCGAAAAAAATTAAAATGAGCACAATAAAATAGCCTTTCTTTCACCGTCTCCTTTCCTGCTGGAACCACACACACTAACACACACACACAGACACTGTTACGCCCCCAATCTAGGGCTTTGAAGGCCTTTAAAAACCAAGGTGAGCGTTATACTAACACACACACTCTCACACACACACACACACACACATTTATTATAAAACAATGGCTTGCATACATTTGAAGCTTAAACATAAGTATATTTTACATAGAAGTGTTAGACTGCTTGTATCGGAGATTTTAGATGCAGGCGGATACTGATATTTTTTGCTACTATTGGACCAATCACCAATATCAATATCGGATTGGGACACCCCTATAACTATTGTTTTGTTGTTGTCCTGGCTGATGATTTCCCACAGCCAACACACAAGCCGAAAACTCCTCCTCCTTTTTTGTTTATTTTGAAAAGTAAGCAGATGTTTTATTTTGTAGCTGCATCCAACTTCCTCTGCATCCAGCATCGGGTAATTTATAGAAGTCTTGCGTATCTGACGGAGTGTGGACGGACCACAGCCGTAGACAGTGGAAACACACACATTTATTATAATGGATCCATATTTGCGCGGCTGTACGCGGTGGAAATTGGGGGAAGTGCTGACCCGACAAACACGATTGGGGGGGTTCAACCTCGTGCTACTAAACAGCACCAGCAAAGAACCACCAGCAGCTCGAGCGGCAGCTCCACAGATCAAACTCACAAAACAAAACCAGAACGAAAAACACACAGCGCAGAGGCTCAGGCTGGTTGGAATGCGGCAAGGAGGAACCCAACTGCTGACAAACGGCCCTCAGCATTCTGACAGCTCCAGGAAGTATATATACAGGCCGTGCCCCCACCAGCCCCCCCGCCGCCGCTGCCAATCAGCACAACCCACAACCTGGAGGAACCCGCCAATCAGAGTCGGAGCCGGCGCAGACCCTCAAAAGAAAGGAGATGTCACCCTGTTAAACGAACAAAGAGCAGGTTATTATTCTCTCACCGAGATTTCCGCCTCCACAACATCACGCCGGCCTTGTGGGGGTTCCACTTTGTGCGCACGAAAATTCGTCTTCTTTTAATGATATTCTCCGACTATAAAGAGGTGTTAAGAGTGGAAAATGGAGGAATGTACTAGGTGGAAATGCATGCGTATGTTATTTGGAGCTTTTCTCGTTAAAGGTTTGGATCCGTCACCCAGTCCTCCTCCACACAAAATCTGTCTCGACACAGCATCGCTCATGAATAATGTAG
Source organism: Mullus surmuletus (assembly GCA_903171835.1). NCBI lineage: Eukaryota > Metazoa > Chordata > Actinopteri > Syngnathiformes > Mullidae > Mullus > Mullus surmuletus. The sequence goes on along the minus strand of CAESWR010000565.1, from coordinate 185,173 downwards.
TTTGAGCCGATACTTTTCTTAGCATTAGCGCCAATGTGTGTGTACTCACAGATGCTGGTTGCCTAAAAATGTTTGTTTTTTTATCAAACATCCATCTGGTATTTCATGAAAAAAAAAATCAACAATACTGTTTCAAAATGTAAAAGATTGAAAAAATAGATGTAGCGGTTTCCATGCCCTATGTTTGAACCCGTCACAAACAGACCGAAATTGGTTTATGTGCTTTTCTGCTAACGGACAGGTGAAAAATTTCAATCAAGGTCGGGCCAGATTATACTTTAAATCCAGTGGTCGACATTAATATAAAAGGAAAGTGGGTGGGAAGGAGCAATCTGTGATTCAGTGTGGATTACTGTGCTGCTGCATCCCTATTTTATGCCTGAGGGGACACAGGGAGTGACTTTACAAAGTGGCAGAGTCAGCAAAACCTGAAGAACCGAAAATCAGGACACAAAAAGATAGAAAAACTGAGTGCATGAAGGTGCCTAAGAAACAAAAATACAGCAAAAGGCCAACAGAACAAATAAGAAAACACGGAGGGAAAACACCCAAGGAACTGGTTTCACTGGTCAAATACGCACATTAAGAACTGATGTGTCCACATCGCAATATTAATCTCAGGTGGTTAATTCATCCCTAATGGACTGAATGTAATCTTATTTAAGAAGTGTGAAAAATTACTGCAGTTAAAAGAAATAAAAAAAAAAAACGATCTCAGTCGATAACAGAGCCTGGGTATATTCAAATGTGGGACATATTTGCTGGAGGAAAACATGGATGAACATGGATGCTGACAAAGCTGAGACACCCTGCGTCATAAAAGTGCTGTGAGGAAGACTTCCAACAAGGACAAAGAGGATGGGGAAAAAAAGAAAGAAGTAGTAGTGATGCCGTGTTGGATTGGCATAATGGATGAAAGGGCCGATGTGGAGCGTGTCCTTGGTGAGATGAATGGGGATGCTTACTTTGCTGAATGTTAATTTGATGGCAGTCGACCATCTAATGAGGAGCGTCCCGAGACCCGAGCATCCACACTGATTTTGGATGAATACAGTGAGAATTGAGAATATTAATAATAATTCGAAAAGAAAGTCCCACATTTTGCACCAAACCGAAAAGTGTCTTGGGAGGTCAAACGTGAGTACCACCTGAAATCTCATCAACTTGCTCAAAGGGATTTGAACCTGCATTTTCCAGGCAAATGCTCCTTCAGCACCCGGCTTCCTCTAATGAGAAGCTTTACTGCGCATGAAGCTGGGATGTTAGCGACGCGTCACGAGGCAGCAACTAATCCGGGCGCTAGCTGTTTAATGTCACACATGGTGGCGGGTAAGTGCACGCTTTGGTTTAAAGGGAAATCAAGTGTTCTAATGACTTTGCGAAAAAAACCATGTCCTCTATTGCTCCTGCCCGAATGAGACGTCAGTCGCCAAAACAGCAGAACTGGATTGGGTTGCATTGGTCTGTCAGGTGGACTATTGGAAACTGACTTTCGTGAAGAGGGACTTGGAAGGCCAAGCTGTCCATCTACCAGTCGCTTTGCACTATGACCCCTGGGTAATGACCCAAAACATGAATGGCCGAGCAGAGAGTTGAGCCAAATTGAGACAAGGGGAAGAGGCAATGGTTGGAGGGGTTGCAGCTTCCAAAACCTCTGGAAAAATATTGACAACAGTCTGGCTGAGGGACATCTGGGCCTGCCTTACCCAGCCTACCTGACCCCATCACCACCACAACCTGGCTTTTAAAAATCCCAAAACCCACAAACTGACAGTGTCCATGTAGTGGTAGTCTTGACTGTTGATGGAGTCCACCGAGAACAGTCTTAGACCGCACAACCGTCCTCTTATACTCAAAGACACGGTTCATCACAGACCAGGAAACCAAAACGATACAATCCAGGTGGCACCGGCCCGTCGCTTGTGTCCACATCTCTTCCCTGCAGTAAGTTAATATACTCTTTTAATAATCAAGCCATCGGAGTTGTACCTCAAGTGATCAGCAGTTCCTTGATCAAAGAAGTATGTTTGTCAGGAGGACCCTATCGTTCCTCTAAAGGCCATGGCTTCAGGTCTAATCCACACCCAGTCAGTCCTGCAGTCAGTCTGGAGTGGGGGGGGATTATCTCTGCAGGTGGAATCCCCTCTTGAGATTCATGCCAGCGGTGTAGTTCCTGCACCGTTCACACCGACTTCCAGTACAACATCGGCGAGGTTCATTACTCCTTATCTGTGCATGGCCGACGGGCTCGACCATGGGTGGCTTCTGAGAGGACGGCGCAAAGGGGAACATGTCCTAACAGGGTCTTTTCATTATCCCTACATCTCCTATCTGTCCCGAGCAATTTCGGCAGTCTGTAATGTCTCGGCGGTTGCATCATCTCGCCGCTCTGCCTCATTTTCCTCCCTTTGTTGCCCCTCAGATCACCGAGGCGCCCATGTGGATGCAAACGTGAGAGGACTTAACAGAAGCCGAGAGGAGCGTCATTTGAATGTAGCTTCCATCCACACCCCTTCCTTTCATTTCTGAACTTTTAGAATTCCACGTGATATTTACAGACATGGGAGAGTGGGGGGGCGGCAGCTTATTAAAGAGCGCTCCCGGGCTGACAGAGTGAAAGACTTCGGCGGCGCACCCGGCGGGGCTGCGGAAAAGGGCAGCCAAACAACTGGTGGTATTACGGCTTCTCAGAGTGGAGGAGAACCCACATTAGGTGGAGTTTGGAGGCGGCGCGGCAGAGAGCTGCCCTTTCTCCGCGCCGTCTTATCAAAGACGTCTGACGTGGCAGCAGCAGGGCGGGGAGCCTCCAGCACCCCCACTGTGTCCTGTGAGCGGAGTTCCAGCCCGTTTTGGTGTTTCAGAAAGTAGTTCCGTCTAGCTACTGGAGTAAAAGAAAAGGGTAAAAGAGTAATTTATTTTCCTCACGAATTCTTGGCTGCAAAAAGGTCCGACCTCGCAATCACCCGGCACCATTTTCCCTCCCTTCGTATCATTGCGCGCACCATCATCAGCTGTTTCACGGCGTTTACATGCTCTGAAGGAGACCGCCGCAACGCGTCTTCTCTCGCATCGCAGCGGTCTCCTTCTGCCTCCTTCAACTGATGGAAAGGTGCACACAGTGATACAAAGGGAGGGAAAACAGTAGCGGGTGATTGCGAGGTCGGACTTTTTTGTGGCCAAGAATTCATGATGCAAATGGATCACTCTTTTGAACAGATGCTTTCTGCAACACCAAAACCGAGCACACAACTTCATGTAAAAAAATCTGAATGATCCCCCCCTCCCCCCTATTGGAGGACTCTATTACTAAAGTTGTTGGATTAGCCTAGCCTTCTCCTAAATAGATGGCGCACTAATGGGGGCTGGCCTGTGGAGGGAGGTGGCGTGATGGCACCCGGCGATAGGAGTAATAACCAGAAACATTCTCACCACTGTATTAATACATATTAGCGTCATGGTCTCTGAAGGCAGGGAGCCACATCTCACTGCAACACACACACACGCGATCGGCCAAGCAGCATTAATAATGTACAGTGTAAGTGAGAGAACACTGTGGAAAGGTCGCGGCTGGCTGAGAGGCGAACAACACAACTTAAGAATTATTAGGTCAGCTGGGACTCAGCTAACCTGCTGCTCTTTAAACACACTTGCCGATTTATTAAGTACACACACACACATACAGTACACACAAATCCATCTATACTGTTTCTATGTACTTTGGAGCTCTGACAGCATGTGATACGTGCTTTGTCAGCTGATACCAAGCATGTTTGGGATCTGTGAAATGCTCCGAGCTCTGCAGCATTTTTGCCTCTTACATCATCCGCCCACAGATTTTCAGTAATATGTCAAATTAAGCATCGATGTTGGCTGGAAAAAAAACAGACAAACTATCCTTGTCCCACGTCGCCAAATCTGTGTGAAATTCCCCAAAGGATGCTCAAACGTTTGCATATGGAAACAGAACAAGAACACGTCCTTTTAAATCCTTTAAAAAAAAAAAAAAAAAAAAAAAAAAAAAAAGGGGACTAATTGCATTTAGGAGTCAAGGACACTGACTGAAGCACTGGAGCATTATTAAGAGTGTGAGGAGTGTGTGTGTGTGTGTGTTGTGTTTGCAGAGTTTTCGGGTCGTAATGCAGAGAGACGCGCTGCGGGGATGCGAGCCACGTAGGAGGCGACGGCAAACAAAAGAATGAGCAGAAACGCAGAGGACGGGCGGAGTTTGAGGACTGACAGATATGTTGTCGTTTAGCCTCCTACGCTCAACTCGCCAAACTGCAGTGCAACACACACACACACACACACACACACACACAGGCAGGTTGAAAGGGGCCAAGACAAGAGATCAAGGCAGTGTAAATTAAAAGTGCGCTAATTAGCCAAACTGTCACTCCACAGCTCTTTCATGGCGGCCATGTTGGAGTGGCCTCTTAGCCACCCATGTTACAGGTCTACAAACCAAGAGGTGTGAGTTTGAATCCCACCGCTCCCTCGGCAGTACTTTGCTCTCAAGTTGTTTTTTTTTGTAAGCATTCAATGTATTCCAAGGGGATTTAGCCCTTTCTTAGCTTGGACCAAACCTTGGTGGTCCATTGGTAGTGTTACAGGGCCACAAATCAAGAGGTGTGAGTTTGAATCCCAGCCTTTGCTCCATATTGCTTTGCTTTCAAGTGTGTTTGTTTGGATTGGATGCATTCCATAGCAATATAAGTCTTCTCAGCTGCCAATGAGCACAACACTGGTGGTCCAGTAGTAATGTTACAGGGCAATGAACCACGAACTGCGAGTTTGAATGCGTATCCTTCCTCTACATTACTTTACTTTGAAGTTTTTGGGTATGTTTTAGTGTTTACCATGGGGATTTATCCCATCTGGGCTCTTGCTGGGGAACAGCATCAGTGGTTGAGCGGTAATGTTACAGGCATAACAACCAGGAAGTTTGAGTTTGAATCCCGCCCCCTTCTTCTTCATTTACTTTCTAGTTGGGTTTCAGCGTATTCCATTGGGACGGATCTTCTCCAGCTCTTTCTCTCACTTTACAAAACCATGTTGCAAACTGGCCATCTCGACTGTATCAAAAAACTACATAGACACCCACAATGACATTTCATGATTTAGTATATCTGTGACGATTGTGCCGCCCCAGCGTGGCTACAAACTGAGGACAACGGTTTTTTGTAATTAAACCACAAATAGGTCAATAATCCATAAAATGTTAACAAATTAAGATAATCTAAGGGTTAGCTGTATCGGTTTCTCATCTTGATTAAGAAATAAAATACACCTCTCTTTCGCTGCAGTCTCTGTGCGAGCTAATGAGCGGCAAGGCAGTCTGGGATAGCGCTTCCTCTCTGGGGAGCCCCAGGAGAATCTCAAAACTAAGGGAGACACAGCCCTTAGTGTTAAGGGAGGAAATGTGATTCACCCTTTCCTATGCAGAGCAGCCTAATCATGCAGCAGAGCGTTTTAGCAAAAAAAAAAATCCTCCATCTTGTGCGGCGATCTCCCACCTCTCCGATCTTACCTCACTCCGCCAAAGTACGAGAACAAACTTGCCGAAACTCTCTTGTCGTGAGAGAGTGCGGCGGGGAGCTCAAGTGTTTTAAATTTCCTCCCCCCGCTGGCGCTTTCAAACACACACTGACATCTGACATTTTCGGAGTCGACCACTGCAACAGCGACTCGCGGCGTCTCAGGTGCTTGATTTCACTTTGATTTTCTTTGACAAGGCACCGTCGCCCGTCACCGTAACGCTTTTTGGCAGCTCGGCTGTTAGACTCTTAGATGTCTGAACTTTTTCTTTTTTTTTTTTTTTCCAAAGCCAGAGACACAGAGAGACACACACAGAGAGACAGAGAGAGAGGAGTCCCTGCTTACAACTGCATGTGACAATCGCGTAATGAAACAAAAAGGTCTTCAGAGTAATGAAGAAGCCGCGCGTCACGTCTCTGCAGGCTGACTTCAAGTTAAGCCGAGGGGACATAATGAAACAGCCGGAGAGCTCACAGCGGAACACCTGGAACCAGCGAACATTCGAACTATGCGCTGCCCGCCCGCCCTCGTGTGCTAAATAAACCTGGATGCAAACCAGCCAGGTAGAAAGGAACAAAAACATGAAGTCTTTGCTTTTAAAATCAAAAATACTCCATGGCCATCTTTCCAGACCTCTATCATACAAGATAATTCAAATCATTATGAATTTCTGTCTGTTTATGATCTGGTGCTCTCAGAGACAATTTACAAACCCACCCATAATAGTCTGGGGGTTTTTTTTATGTTACTGGTTCATCCTTGTTTTTTAATAAACGAATAAACTCACACAGTTTTACAATGATTTTTTGGACTCAAACTCTTAACAGCTAATTCAGAAAAATACCTTCAAATCAAAGATTTAATACCTCAAAAAGTGGTGAGAAGACTTTTCAATACTTTTTAAGGGTCTTAATTCTCCCAAAATTGATATATGAATTTTTAATATTTTTCAAAGAAAAAAAAAGCAGATATAATCAGAACTAGTATCAAACCAGCCTCCACGTGTATTATTTGCTGGAAAAACCTGAGATATGTTTTCAAGAAGATCGGAAACAGGTGGTGGAAAGAAAAAAAATGCTCTTCTGGCAATGAACATCAGGTTCGTCTCTTTGCGAGGATACAAACAAACTGGCTGGTTTTCACTGATTCACAAAAACTGCAAGGTTTTTTTTTTTGCTTAATTTTCTAACCCCGGTTTTGTTTAGTGTGGTATTTAGTTTTAGAAAAGGCAAGCGATCTAAATTTAATCATCCTTTTAATTAACTCAATCTGTTCTGGGAGCTTTCACATAAAAATGTAATATTTCACATAATCTAATCCACCTTCAAGGGATGAGATCTGCACATCTGAACCTCCTCTAAAGGTGGATGTTCCGATACAACTTCTTTACTTCCGATACGATACAGATATTGCAGTCTTGAGTGTTGGCTGATACCGATATCGATCCGATCCAAATATCAGCACAAATCATACATACTTTTATGATTCATTTTGTACTATAGAATGTTAGAAAAGGCTTGATCAAGTGATAATACACAAACAGAGAACAATAGTCAGCAACAGTGGCTGTGAGAAAAACTGACCCATTTATTAATAAACAATGGGTTACATACATTTTAACCTTAAACATAAGAATATTCTACAACTGAATAGAATAGATTAAAAAAATAAATAAGAAAACCCTGAAAAATAACCTCAATTAATCCAGTAAAAACAAAAATTAGATTTTTCAAGTACAAAATAACCACTAGAAATGCTGGAGCGGAGTCTGAAACAGACTGTTTATATGGGAGATTTTAGATGCAGGCCGATAAAATCCGATAAAACATTTTTTTGCTAATGACGGACCAATATCCGCTATCAATATCGGATCGGGACACCCTTAGTAAAGCTCTAAGTATGCTGCTGTGTGTGGAAGTGAGCAGAGAAGGTGCAGAACGTTGCATCGCGGTTACAGCCGGAGACGACGGTCCTAAGCACGAACACGAGATCTAAAAGCCGGCAGATGACGACAAATCTACAGGGAGGCCATGTAGAGACGAGGGTTTGATCGCCCACCGGTCCCGCCTCTTTCGCTCTCACACACACACACACACTCCTCAGCGAGTACAGTATCACTCTGCCTGTTCAGCGGCTCAGACCCGAGCTGCTGGCTGACAGCTGCCGCCTCTCTCGGCTGCCGAGACACTTCAGAGGCGACGTCGCCGAGCTTCCCGCCGCAGCACAAACAGGCAGACGGAGAGTTTACTGCAGGAAGGTAGAGACGGCCGAGAAGAAAAGGATGACAGATTAAAGAGAGAAATGACAGCGCCCCCCCTACCCCCCCTCTCTTTCTTTCTCTCTCTCTCTCTCTGCGTCCCCCCCGAAAGCCTCTCTGGTCTCCAGCTGAGCTCCTCCTCTGTAGTGGGGATGTCTCGTCTCAGCGGGTCTCACTTATCAATATTTCTGTGCTGCCATGTAAAAAAACAAAAAAAAGCCGAAATATCACTCCTGATGTGTTTTCTTATTTTCAAATAAATTAAATACGTGTTGCTTTTTTGAAAAATGTAGCACCTTAAAATAAAGCCTGTTGTTTTTTTTTTATTGTGGAAGAAAACGGGCCTTTCCGATCCGATTGTGTGCCGCTCGGTTGTGCGACGTTTTTTTTCTGCGATGAAGCTCGGCGTTTTCAAGCTCCAGCGCCTCATTCATACTTGATGAGATATCAGGGGCTGCACTAATTGTTTTGGACTGAAGGATGATGGGCTGATGAAATAAAGATAAAGGAATGAATAAAAGAGTGGAGGGAAGTGGGGAAGACGAGGGGACCGCAGGAGGGTGGGAGTCTATAATCTGCTTTCAAAAAGGTGCTCATTAAACTTTCCTTTAAATTTCCACAAAAGTTTAGAGCCATTTGCAGGGAAATCGTTACCTCGCGGAGATCATTTAAGTGCTGAAACCATTTCATATTTCCTGCAACATTGAACAAAAATTTGCTTCTTTCAAAAGGTTTTCATTGCGTGACGGCTCGCTGCTAAGCTGGCTGAAGCTACACTCGCATTTCACTTCATTAAAATGGGTTAACACTTGTATGAGGTACTTAGTTTCTTCTGTTAAAGGGAGCTTTTCCTTCCCTCCCAATTGAATTTTCCACAACATTTTTGACCCATTTGCTGTGGAATATTCTATTACCAAGAAGTAGCTCATTCAGGTGTTTTAAACCAATTTACTTCTCCGGTAACACACACAAAAATAAAAAGTATTTCAAAAGATTCAGATGATAGCTGTAGCTACACTAGCATTTTGGGTAACACGTGTACATGAGTATGCAATGGTTTCTTCTAGTTTCTTCTGTTAAAGGGAGTTTTTCCTTTCTTCCTATAACATTTTCCACAAAATTTTAGCCCATTTTGCAGTGAAATACTGGACTATTATCTAGAGATAGCTCACTGAAGTGTTTCAATGCTATATTTCCTGCAACACTGAAAAAAGTACTTATTTCAAAACACTTTAAATATGTGATGGCTGAAAAATTCAAAAAGTTTTAAGTGTTCTGCTCGGCTAGCTGAAGCTATACTAACGTTTTTGGTGCAGCAGTCTATGCAATGGAGTCGCGAAATATTTTAAAAAGACTCAAAACTTGTCACAAATATTTCTGCGCTGAAGTTTCTTCTTGGGTATCCATAAATACACAAACAACAACTGTAGTGTGCTGCTCTGAGTAACATCGGCGCCATACAAATAGAACCGAATGCAAGTGAAGATGTATAATGCAGCTTACACTGCCCCCTTCTGACCAAACTACACATGGCAGTTGGTTTTAAACAATCTGGCCACCAAGTGCTTAAATGTGATGAGAATCAGGTTTGTTGCGTTGCAAATGTGTCGCAGCGGCTGACATTTTATCTTCCTCTCAGCACATGAACCACACGGCAAAGAGTGAAAAAAAGAGAAGACAGCACTCAGATTATGAAAAAGCAAACAAGCTGGAATATGAATGTTCACACGTTTGACCGGCTGCCGCGCAGCATCGGCCCCCTCAACACACTCAAATGAATAAGACTGGCTGTGTTATTTAACAGCTGTCAGTTTGAAGCCACACACACACACACACGGCCT
>CAESWR010000565.1:64674-76258 GCA_903171835.1 Mullus surmuletus | reverse complement strand
TTTATTTTTCATTAAGGGGACTGCATTGCTGCAGTGTGTGATGGTGAATCTGCACACACACACACACACACACACACAACATGTCAGAAACATATCAGCACACACCCAACGGTCACCTGGGAAATTTGCCGAGCAAAGCCATGACCAATCTCCTGCCACACCGCGCTCATTTCCAGGCTGCAGATCTGAATAAGTGGCCAGATGGAGGCACAAAAGGATTGAGAGGGAGCATGGGGGGGCGGGGGGGCGGCGGATGGGGGGGGGATAAAGTCACAACTAACCATGAGCCTGGCAGCAAGCGAGTGAATATGAGGCGGTGCTCATAGAAAACTATTTACTTTTGTGACTATCATGTGCAGCTGAACAAAAATGTGTCCACAAAATACACTGCAAAAAATGAACCAACTGCATTTTAAAGGGATAGTTGGTATTTTTTGACATGAAGTTGTATGAGATACCCACACACACCCAGTCCACTTTAAGGACGTAATTGGTGACAGAATATCAATATAAAGCGTGAACTGTCCCTGTAATTACTTACACGATTGGCGTACAGTAATTAACAACCCTCCAGAGGGCTTTTGTTTAAATTACAGCGTTTGGGGCGGGGGGCACCCGAGGGAGAGGCCCTGAATCAACAGTGTTAATTCTTCCTGCCAGCACGTCCATTAAGATGCGCAGGTTGGCATTTTTTTGGGTGGCCGATCCAAAATCCACAGACGCGTGCCGCATACATCATCCACAGTAAACACTGGGCTACGAGATGTTTTTCTCTGATAGCTTTGCTGCGGCTGTGTTTGCGCTCCAGGCAGTATCGCGGGCAGAGGAACCCCCCGCCTGCTCCCCCACCCCCCCCGCCCCCCCAACCCGTCATTTGAAATAGGAGGTTATGCAGAGTGGCTGCGGTGGCTGACAGTGCAGAGTCAGCAGAGCTTTGCGGGTTATTAGTGTTTTTGATCGACCTCCGACGCTCATTAGCGCGTCCACAGACACGCACGCCGCGCCCCCCCCTCCCCCGGACTGAAACCCGCTCTGTCAGAGCTCCTCCCCCTTCCTCGTCTCCCTCAACTCCCGCAAGGCCTCGGCGGACTTTGACGAGCAGAAATGCAGATATCGCAAGAGAACGCAAGTCGTTTTCAATGACTATAACGCGGATAAATCCCTCTGCTGCTGACGGGACCCTTCGTCAGTCGTCACGTCCAGAAACCGGCCGACTTGATTGATTCCTGTTTTTCATCGTACCGCCAAATTCCTGGCGGGGTGGGGGGGGCGTACAAAAAGAAGCATGTAAATGCGAAGCAGAGGCACAAAGTACTTAATGGGTTTTCCTGAAAGCTGTATATTCACTCATGCGGCTCTGAGATTTTGTAAATGAAGCCGCAACAACTTAAATGAGCCACAAGAGGGAAAATAAAAGGCCAGTATTGTCCTTTAAGTGGCACATTTTCAGCCTGAGTGCAGCGGCGATGACCTGAATCCCTCTGTCGGATGGGACCGCCGGGTCTTTGCGCTCCCCACGGCCACTTTGGTTAACAAACAGGAGTCAACACCGCCGGTGCACATCATCAAACAAACCAGGAGTAACCGCGGCTTAATCAGACGCTAGATGCTGCTGCAATAATGGGTGGGGGGGGGGGCTTTGTTGAAGTGTGTGTGCGAGCAGAACTCCGAGCATGCTCGCGAATCCCGCATCAGATGGATCAAACGGTGCCGGATGCAGAATGTGTGATGCAGGTCTGCTGGGGAATGTGGATCCACGCTGAGGTGCTGGAAGCTGGAGACGGCGACGTGAGGAGGATGGTGACCAGAGATCAAACATCTGTCACAGCTGGTGACGACATGAGATGAGATGAGTTGGAATAAGATCATTTAACATGAGATGAAATCATATCAGATGAGATGGGATATGAAAAATTAAGATGGGATCAGATGAGATAAGATAATTTGGGGACGAATGAGATCAAATGAGATCAGATGAGTTGAAATAAGAAAAATGGAGATGGGCTCAGATGAGATCATTTTAGATAAGATGAGATGGGATAACATGAGATCAGATGATTTGGAATAAGATAAATTAACATGAATTGGGATAAGAAAAATAAAGATGAGATGAGATGAGTTGGAATAAGATAATTTAACATGAGATGAGATGAGATGGGATGAGATCATTTGGGGACAAATGAGATAAAATGAGATCAGATGAGTTGGAATCAGTCTAAAAGTGTCTCTATGAGCTCTCCTGAGAACGGGCTGTTTCTGTGCCTGTACCTTTAAGTGTCAGTGAGCTGTGTGTGGCCACGCCCACTCCACGCTCCTATTGGCCAGGGGATGCGGCTGTCCTTCACCCGTATCTATTTGAAGCAGAATCGGACACAGACGTAGAGGTTCCCGAACATCTTCAGGTTCTGCGGCTGCAGCAGGACGTTTCAGAATTGTTGGTTAATGGCATATGTGTTGATTCAGTTACTAGCATTTCGCTAATGCTAGCTCCAGCTAATAGCAAGGCTCATACTACATAACACATATGAGTGTTAGAAAACCTTCAGAAAATGGGTTTGGCTCGGAAGGTGACCTTTAAGTCAACCTGTAAGATCAATTAAATTCACTATTAAATTGATTTGAATTAAATTTAAATGACATTTGTATTCATTATTTTGCGAAACGTAGACATTTTCCCGTATATTAAATATGTGCATATATGATTCAATTTATGAATTAGAAGTCCTTGTGGGCTCCTTCCTTTGCTGCCTGTCTGCAGCCTCATGCTGCGATGGTCGAAGGCGTGGACGGCTCGGGGCCGATGGAAAACTCTCCCGCAGGAGGCCGGCGTGTTCAGCACTTCGTCCCCAGCCGCCGATTCAAGGGTGAAATGCGTAGAAATGTGTCGCGGAATCCAATCCAAGAAGGGCCTGGAGTCCGGGCTGGAGCATGAAATGAAATGCAGCGGCGGTTAGAGGCGAGCTCGCTGGCTTTAGCAGCAGAGCAAACGTGCTGCTGGTGTGATGGTGACCTGCAGAGGGTGGGGGGGATGGGCGGGCATGTAAACGGGCTGAAACAGCTGATGATGGTGTGCGCAGTGATACGAACAGAGGGAAAATAGTTCTGGATGATTGCTAGCTCTGACTTTTTTTTAAAGTGGGGGAAAAGTCACTGCTGATGAACCAACGCTGATGTTGAGGATCTCATACAACTTCATGTCCAAAAGTCGGGACTATCCCTTTAAATTTCTGTCATTTTGTTTGCACAGATTTAGACTGATTGAATCGTCATTTCCATTTTGTGTTTAATTGCTGATTTCAACACCCCTCACACACACACACACACACACACACAGATAAGACCCCGGGGGGCGTCTCATTACACGTTTTGTTTGTTTGTATGTTTGTTTGATTCCACGAAATCTCGCCGTAATGTTTACCAAACCCGCAGCTGCCGTCGGCTTCCATCGCCGCCGCCACACAATGAGCTACTTAAAAACCCGCAGCTCACCGTTTTTCGGCAAAAGGCGCGGCGTACTCGTTTCCAGCCGCCGTCACATGCCACAGAAACATAAATCTATTCATTTATTCTTTTTTTTCCCTCCCTGTAACATGCAAACACACTCTCGGGGTTGTTGGCATAAGTGGCGCGATAATCAATGCAGAGGAAGCGCGTCCTGCTGAGATTTCAGGGTTCCCGCTGTTGCAGACGCACTCGGGTTGTGTATCGTTTCTCCGAGGCGACGCTCGGGCCGGGGGCGCGTTGGGCATTTCAAAGTCTAATGATTGGAGCGTGAAGTGCGTGCAGCGGGGGGCTAAACACAGCAAACACCCACTTTTATCAGCTGTAATCAACCCCACAGCCGGGGTTTGACCGCGGAGGCAGCATGCCAGAAAAACTCCACCCCATTAAGCGTCGAAAGGATTCGGCCGCCGTAGTTTCTTTGAAGACGCATTAGAAACAGCTAACCTCCGCTCTCCTGTCGGGGGGGCTCGTGTGGGGGTCTCTGATGTCGGTTTGTGATCACCCTCAGACATCGAATCAATGCAATTTCAGGAAAAAACAAGCAAACGTGCAGAGCAGAGGTCCGGTCTGGAGGAGGATTTTCTCATTTGAATGTGTTTTCGGTGTGTTTTTATCCGTGTCAGGCGGGTGAGGGGGCGAAGTCGAGGGGGTCCGAGGGGGGGCCGAGGCTGCAGCCTCCGCTCGCCGCCTGGCAGCTTCTTCCCGACAGCGAGCCGAAGCCCCCGTGTCGCCGTCTTCAAAGGTGCCAGATTCCCTTTGAACGAACGAAATAGCGGTGCACAGGAGCCGGTGGCGCTCCGCTGACCTCATGGGGTTGTTTGTCGCTAGCTTCAGTAAAAGGAGTTCATTTTTTTTTTTCTTTTTTAAACTTTTTAACGGTTTTGTGAGGAATTGAAATAGCCAAAATAACCAACAAGGCCCCGGTTTAAAATCTTGAATTCCCCCAAATACAAGATCGCACCGCTGTTCGCTAGTGCTAACTGACAGCTAGAGTTATTGCAGTTAGTTAGACAGTTGTTAGCTCAAAGTTGGCGGTAACTAGCACTAGTTGTTTGCAAAAAGTTGGTTTTAGCAAGAAGTTGTTGCTAGTAAGTACTTGGTGTTAGCTAGTAGTAGCTCTTGGCTACAAGTTGGCGTCAGACAGCTGTAGTTTTTAGGTAGAAATAGGTGTTACAGTACAACAGTACAGGTAGGTTTTATCTAACCCACCTGTCTAGCTGTGAAAACCTGTTAGCAGTTGTTTTGACCATCTTTGACCATCAAATGTTCCACTTTCTCAGGACACGGCGGTTGTTTGCGACCAGAACTGATCAGAACACGGCGTGAAATATTCATCACCATAGATCTGCCAAACATGTGAGTGCGCATTTCATATTCATCACCGATCTGCCATCGCAATCTACTGTGAGGAGATAAAAATAAGTAAAGGTAAAACAGATGAAGGGGAATCTCGACTCCCGTGGGGTTTGAAGGAGATCAAGTGAAGACGCCCTGTTTGCTTTTCATGAGGCGCACAGTGAATTCAAACCACTGCTCATCGCACCTGTGCTCAAATCATCACACATTATCCCAGGACGGACTTTGATTGCGAGACGGAGTCACAAGTCATACAATTGTCCCCCGACGAGTTTCATGACCCTTGAAGCTGTAACAACCTGAGATGTTTTCAGCTCCTGGTTTCTTCACTCTGTTGCCTCCCAATAATGTGCAATACATCCTTTGTAATTGAATAATCTGGATCCAGCCTTCCTGTACGCTGGTTATTAACAGCTATTTTAAGTTTTATTGAAGAGAAAAATAATTATTTCTCTGCTTATTCATCTCTTTGACTCCCCCAGCCCCCCCACCCCCCCACCCCACCCCTGATGTAAATGTGCTCTCTAAATAAAGCTGGCCCAGCCTTGCTTCGCCTCAAGGTCCATTTAGTCGCTGCTCAAGAGTGTGCCAGGTGATCAAACATGCGCACGTGCTCATGCAGCTGTATTTTTGGGGGGTTGGGGGGATTAATTCAGATATCTGCGGGCGTTGGCTGCCATTACATAACACTGTTCTGGCCAAAAAATCATAAAACGGAGTCATCGCCCCCCGGCAAGTCTGCTCACCGCACCAAATTATGAAGCAGTTTATCATCTTCTTATCTGTTGTTTTGTAGCTTAGTGGGTCATTATCTTCATTTTAATGTACATATTTTATACTGGGAAAATATCATTCATAGTTGACACACTTGCTGCACTCTGCCGATATATTGCACTTATTTCCCTGTGTTTGCGTCACAAACATTTGTGTTTATTATGTTTATTTCACCTTTAAAGCCAATATATTGCACATATTTTTCCATGTTTGACATCGTGATTTCTGGGTTTCTCTTTTCATGCGGCGCAGGGAGCTTCACGGAGCAGAATGATGCCAATCATGATCGTGATTATGTTGCTCCGGTGTTGGACTGCTAAGAGTTACACGTTTGGAAGACATTAAGAAAGGCAGAAATGGAGTTAGAAGTATTTTAGTTGCTATTTTATTTATTTTTTTAACCTAGAAATGGATCAGAGCAGAAGCGACACAAATCAGCGGCGGAAAGATGAATGAAACACGGCTGGTGGCATCAAGAGAGCGATCGCATCACAGTACCATCAGATAATGCCAAACACCTGATTGGTATCTACTCGCCACCGACATCACACAGCGCCAGCTGGCGCCCACCCTCGGCTGGGCGTCAGCTGATTGCAGCTCCATTGATAAAATGGCTACGTTTACATACAGTCAAATTAGCTTTTTTCTAACCGGGATATTAGCAATAACCCCTTTGCACCCTGTCATGTAAACACCAATAGCCCACTTGAATAACAGTAATAGACTCATATTCTGGTTTTTAAAAACCCGAATATTCCCCGTGGGTTCCTCCTTTTCTAAGGCAAATATTTGATCATGTGTCCACCTATCAGGAGTCAAGGAACTCCTTGTAAACATGGCCAAAGGCGAGAGCAACACCACGCCATACTTTTGGAGTGAGGAGGAAACCAATCACTTCATCAGTGTGATGAAAGACACAAACATCCTGGCATTTGGAGATGCTAGAAAGTAGCAGGATAGACAGATCCACAGACCTTGTAGCAGACCTTCTCCGTGCGTGGCTGCTTTGATTGGGATATCACCATTGGTTACAATCACCATGGATACAGGAAGAACCCTGTTTGCTCACGCATGGAAACGCCTTATTCCCAATGTTTCAGTAATCGGAATATGGAGCTTAACCCCAATATTTACTGAGTGGAAACGTCGCCAATTTCACCTTTTTTTTTTTTCTTTTTAATTTCTGATGATAAAACCGCTGTGGTTTGAATGTCAGCAGGTAAAGTATAGGAGTGGCAAAGTAAACAGGACATGCAGCGGTGCTACTACGGAGAGACAAACCTGCAGTAGCACAAATGTTGCGGCACGACGGCGGGGAGTCAAACCTCCCGTCGCTCCTGTTATAGGATCTTTGATTCAGCCCATTAGCCTAATGATCCCCCTTCCCCATTTGTTTGATTGACATGCTGATCTCACACACACAGCAGAAAATCTTGTCAGCCGGGTTGTTAGTCGGGGGGGTCTTTGTCGCTGATGTGGGGACGGTCCTTGCTCCTTAACGCTCATGGGTGAGCATGACGGACCCCCGGGTTTGGAAAACGCCTTTGTTTGAATTTGATCCATCGGCTGCCGTGTGTGTTTGCGTCCCATGTGCTTTTTTTCTGTTCTTTTTGCCGCCACCGCTGGTGCTTTGTTGAGAAATGAGCGCCGCGTTTTTGAGCTTCTCTGGGTTTGCCAGCGATTGTTCTGTTTCTCCGTGTTTGTTGCCAGCAATCTTCCACACCTTGTTACTTTTTTTTTAACCTACTATCTCCCCTAGTGTTTCCCTCATTTCTGTGTTATGTGTGTGTATGTGTGTGTATGAAGCGCATTAGTTAAGGCCTCTCTGTTATTAACCCCCCCCTTAGCAGGTAAACAACAGGAAACATTGTTTTTCTCCCCCATCCTTTCGGCAGCCTTTTTCTTCACCATCACAAGAAGGAAAATCAGTTCCGGCTAACCTCTGACTCGCGTTTGTTATGTAGAGTCAGTAAAAATGAAAAGATCTGATGTAAATTGGGGAGATAAAACAGCATGAAAGAGACGAGGTCGATACATCTTCGCCTGGAAACATCCTGCTCACCCGCGCGGAGATTGATTCCCTTTGTGGAGTGATTATGATAATGTCTTTGTTTTGCGCTCGCCTCGCATTGGATGCGGCGGGTCAATAAGGAGCTGACCCGGAGGTTGAGTCGAACCGGTGGCACAGGCTGACCTCACCACCGCTCTTGCTCTCTTGCTCACATGATATTTCATGCAGCACTTCCCAGCCAGCAATTTTTTCTTATAGAAACATTCTGACAATGTTATCTTGAATTTTCTTGCAATGTTTTCAGTAGGAAGTTTTCTTCAAGTTCCCAGAATGTTCCGGAAGAACGCTCTCTGAAAAAGGATTTTGAAGGGAAGTAGAAAAGACATCAGTTGTGAAAGGGATTTGAACATGGGACCGCTTGGTTGATAGGCAGAGTGTGGAGCCACTGGACCATCAAGGCATGCTGTTTATACCAGATATTTTACCCTTTCGCTCGGCTGAGTTCACTGAATGCTGAATGACAAGTGGACAAAATTTGACTTGTGAAGGGGTTTGAACATGGACCTATTTGCCCCTAGTCAGTGTATGGATCCAATGGACCATCAAGATGCGCTGTACTTGTCAGATATCTGGGCCCTATCACTCGCCTAAATTCATTGAATGCTGATGTAGAAGTGGATAAAACATGAGTTGCGAAGGGGATTCCAACATGGGACTTTTTGGTCCTCAGTAATTGTATGGATCCCCTGGACCATCAACACACACTGTGTTGGCAAGATATCTAGGCCCTATAACTCATCAGCTTACTGAATGCTGAAGTAGAAGCAGATGAAACATGGAGTTGGAGTTGTGAAGGGGATTTGAACATGGGACGTCTGGGTCCATAGTGAGCATATGGGCACATTGGACCATCAAGACACAAGGTGTTTACCAGATATTGGTGGTCCAGTGGATACATAAACAGACTGTGGACATCCTGCAAACATTATTGGAAATAATAAACACCATTACAACGCTCTTTGAACATTAGGTAAAAATGTTTTCTTTAAAACATTAACAGAACCTGTAGAGAATGTTGACCAATTCTGTGGAAGTGTTCGCTGCTAACTGGGTTCCTTCAGGGACAGGAAGTGATGATCATAAATCATTAGCGCCGCTTCCCTTCTACTGGTAATACAAGAAGACCCGGGGAAATTACACATGAATCACGCTCTGTTTTTTCTTGCGCACACACACACACACACACACACAGAATGATGTAATTCCTGTTGTTAATTGAATTTTGGAAGTATTTAATGAACCGTCTTTGGTATCAGGTCAGAGGAGTCTAAAGTATTCGCAATCATTACTCAGGTAGTTTTTTTAATGATCACAAGGGGGAATGAAAACAAGCCGAAAATGAAATAGAAGTAACAAGGCTATTTTTTTCTTTTGAATGTAAGTAGTAGAAAGTACAGATAATTGTGTGAAAATGTAAGGAGTAGAAGTAAAAGTCGGCTGAAAAATAATTACTCCAGTAAAGTATAGAAATCCCAAATTTCTACTTAAGTAACAAAGTGCAAATACTTTGTTACCTTACTTGACACCTCTGATCAGGATGTGCTTACGTGGTTAATCCATTTCCTACAATACCCCCCCCACACACACACACACACCTCCACAGGCACATACACACTTCCCTCCCGTAATAACGAGCTCTCCTCCCTCCTCATTCACTCTCACACTAAGCTAATGCAGATACTGACTTCCAATTGGCCAAAAAATAGCCGACTCAGGCGACAGAAAGCGGCGTGACAGCTGCTCTTTTCCTTTTGTTTTTCATGCCAGATCCTCCAGTTAATCATTTGAAAACCATTGTTTTGTGTGTGTTTGTGTGTGTGTGTGTGACCTTTTAACATGCTGCCACGGCAACAAATAACTGTCAAAGAAATTGCTTCAGGAAAAATACCCTAAAAACATCCCCTACAGCTGAAGTCTGTGCCTGCAGGCGCTTTTTGTATCTCAAAAGATGAAAAGTATTTGTAGTTTTCTCATCATCATGAACAAACACAGGTTCCGGCAGCAATGTTTCGCTTCTCCTGTCGCTAATCTTGTCACATCATAGCTTCTGAAAGGAGAGGAGGAGGAATGACACCGGCGTCTGCAGCTGGTTTTACAAGACTTCACAAGCTTCCGTTGCCGAGATAGACATATTCGCCCCGCGGCATTTCGGACGCATCTCTGAAATGAAAGGATGGATTACTCTTTTGAACGCATGTTGTTTTTGGGAGCAAAACGCTTTATCCATGCGACCCCAGCAACTCCAGGGAACTACTTTCTGCAACACCGAAACCGGGCCGGAGCTCCGCTCACGGGACGCAGTGGGGGAAAAGTCACTGCTGATGAACCACGCTGATGGTGAGGATCTCATACAACTTCATGTCAAAAAAATCCCAACTATCCCTTTAAGTTCACACCGGACCTGCTACTAGACGACATACAACCTCTTGTCTCGGCCCCCCCAGAGTGTCTATGCCCGCCCCTGCTGGTGCTAATGGCCGACATCCTGGCGATGGTTAGCGCTGCTGCAGGAGTCAGGGGTCCCACACGGGGCGCCGGCCTGCTGTGGCCCCAAGACTCAACGACCAACAAAAGCATTTTGCCCCCGTGAAGCCCCCGCCGGGGTCAAAAAGCGGTTCACACTCTGCCTGTGATGGTGTCCAGAGGGACTTACGCAAGTGCTGAAATGTTCAAAGGCTTCATACATCGCACTCTTTAATATTTATGGTGTAATATACGGCAGGCTGTGTGGTGCGCTTTGTTATGTTATCGCATCTCAACTATTTCCCCCCCAAAGTATAGAGACGCGTTTCGGCAATCCGCGGTTTTACACCGGCGCTCTTATCGTGTGTCTGAGTGCTGTCAGTACTGCATGTAGGCGGCGCAAAGGAGTGTGTGTGTGTGTGTGTGTGTGTGACGCACCGGGCGCTTCTGAGTCGTAATGCCGCTGCCCCGTGACCCCAGGGCATTTCCTCGTTCGTGCTGCTCTGCATCATAAATATTTATTTCCCTGTGAAGTCACCTTTGTTCTTGCCCCCGCAAAGTGTGTGTGTGTGTGTGTGCGTGTGTGAGTGAGAGACGGGATAACTCCTAGATTACCTCTTGCTTAGCCAAATTGGTCTATGCTGGAGATATGTTCATGTTTAAATCATTTTCCCCGCGGAGTCGTCGTGGGAGAATTGTGCACTGACGCTGCGAGTGGGGGCGGGGGGGCGGGGGCGGTGGGGGGGCACAGAGGGGAACAGAGGTGAGAAACAGGAAATGACAGCTGCACATCACGTTCAACAGAAAGAAGCAACTCTTTATCGCGTAGATTTGCTGAGAGTATGCGCTCCTGCCTCTGTTTGGTCTTTTAGCCCCCGCCCCCTTTCTCTGCTGCGTATCCCCCCCCTCGCCCCCCCCCAGCAGACTCCACAGATATTAAACTCTCCTCCAGCAGCCGCCTCACACTGTGATTTATCTTCATCCTTCCTCTGACTTTCTCCGCTTGTCATATTTGGAGTTCATTTTCCCTCCGCGAAAAACAGGATGCAGCTTTTCGGAGATGGTGGGATGGAGATGGTGGGGTTGCGATGGGCCGGGTGGGGGGCGGGGCGGGGGGGGGGGCTCAGGAAATATTGAGAGAAGCCGGTGTCAGCGGTGTCACCGCTGGGGAGGCTGATAGCGCAGCAAAGAACAGCGTAATGCCGGCCTCATCCTGCCGTTTGTATTCAGCCGTGTGTGTTGGCACAGTGGGGGGGGGCTTCAGGGTCTCCACAGCCGTAGAGTCGCAGGGCGATGATGCGCTCGCCCAGAAATGACAATTCCCTCATTATCTGCCAGTTTCAGGGGTGAAACGCTTAGCACGCCGCGTCCCTCCACGTCCCGATAACTTTGTACCCAGTTGTTGGTGTGTGTTTT
>CAESWR010000565.1:14093-28338 GCA_903171835.1 Mullus surmuletus | reverse complement strand
AAAAAAAAAAAAAAAAAAAAAACAACAGTGGCGCTCGAGAAAAATGAGGAGGAATGTGAGACAGAGAAATAAACAGCCAGACCTGATGACGCGCAAACAAACAGAAAGTGGACGGATGCAGAGACGGGCAGGAGGGACACAAACAGCTCCGGAGGGAACACATGCATGAGGCGCAGCCCGCCGCCGCCACCGCGCCTCGGGAGGCCGAGAGCGGCTCAACATGTTAGCTGTTAGTGCCGATGGTGTGTGTGTGTGTGTGTGTTGGGGGGGGAGTGGAGGGGGTGGTGGTGGTTGTGGTGGTGATGGGGAGGGGGGGGGGTGTGGGTGCGCTCTACCTCTTGCCGGGCCAGGTGTGCGGCACGCTGCACACGATGGAGGAGAACATGAGCGCCGTGACGAAGGAGAAGAGCACCAGGTAGATCAGACCTTCCACGCCGTCGTAGCACAGACCCGTCAGCGCCTGCACGTAGTCCTGAGGAGGAGGAGGAGGAGAGAAACCCGTCAGCCGGCGACCTGTTTACCTCCCTTTCCCCCCCACCCCTCCGCACGCTGACTCACCATGTGGAGGCTGCGACAGTCCACCAGGGCGGTCAGCTGGTGGAGGCCCACCTCGGTGGAGTTCAGCACCGACTGGATCTGCTCCAGGCTCGCCTGCACACACGCCAAGAGGGAGGTTAAACGCGCGCGCACGCTCGATATAGATTTCCACCCTCGTCAACGTCTCCATCTCCATCCAAACACACACACAGCCGGCCAACACGTGCGTTGCGCTAAGCCTTTTCTTTTGTGTGTGTGTGTGTAATTGCCACTTCCATCATCCGCCCACTAACGCGAGTCCACTCATCTGTGAAAATAAGGACCTTCGAAATCATGGCACGTGCACAAACACGCTCAGAGATACACACACACACACACACACACACACACACCTTGGTGTTGGCATAATCACGTGTTGCTGATCTCAGTAGCTCCGCCACATCATCCTGCATCTCCACCAATGCTTTGTGACTCCCTGACAGCCTCTACAAAACATGCAGGCACACCAGAGATAACACACACAGACGCACAAACACACACAGAAACACACATTTTTCTGGTTATTCAGTTGCTCTACACATACAAGAATGCCATTTACAAGATATGAGTGGGGGGTGGGGCAGTGCACGCTGGCAGTACAGTACAAATAATACATGATAATTGTTGTTTTCTTTATTCTTCAAAGTAATTTGTAATAAAAAGCCTCAAATACACAATGATGAGCTGATAAAGTGCGAGGAGAAACATCTAATAAAATCAGTTTTTCTTGCAAATGTATACGTTTTTCTTAAGTTAGCGCCCCCAAGCGTGAAATTATTCAACAAAATTCGAATTAATTAATCAGCGGTACGATTAAAAATGAGCACATCCTCAGCTTAAATGCAACAAAGGAGCGACGCCAAAAACACACACTCCTGTGGGCTGAACTCACCTGCTGGAAAGGGTTAACTTGTCCAGAGCTGCACTTCAGATAATACTGCAGGATATCTGCCAACAGACGGGGAGGAGAAAAAAAAACAGTTACAGTTTTGCCGAAAACTTTAAAAGGGAAATAGGAAAAAGCCTTTTTGTCTATCAGGAGGCTGCATTACTCAGCGCGTGTGTGTGTGTGTGTGTGTTTTGATGTGTGTCAGAGGCAACATCTGTGCTGCACAGCGGAGACAGATAGAGCGGAAACGACTGACAGACAACAGAACTCATTAGAGGAACACGGAGAAGGGACGTGTGGGAGGGAGGGGAAGAAAACGAAGATGGTTAAAAAAAAAAGAGGATGAAGAGAAGGAACAAATGATCTTAAGAGAAAAACGAACGGAAAAAAAGGTTTGTTTGTTTGTTTGTTTTTGTGGAAAGAGGGAAGGCGAGTGGGGAGTCGGGGGGTTGCTGATGCATTGCAGTCAGCAGAGAGAGTAAGAGCTTTTTAGATACCAGAGTGTCAATCAAACGCAATCCCCTTGGACACGCACACACTCCAACACACACACACACACACATTTCTTAAAATAGAAGTAGCGTGTCAGGGTGGGATCCGACTGTCAGTGTGAAAACGGGAGTCCTAACTGCATGTTTCTGCTTGTGCGGGACCCGTCTCCGTCGACCAATCGGCATTGCGCATTTATAATTAATACGTCCAATGCAAGGGGCGTTCACTGCGCCCAAAAAAGGGTGGGAATCCGCAGCGTTTTTTGGTCGGCACTCTCTCTCCTCTGCGTACCTTGGTTGATGACAGCGTTTTCCTTGGTCACCCTGGTGATGTAGGTGTCCGGGGAGTCGCAGAAGTCACTCGCCGACTGTAAGAGGGCGCACACACACACACAAAGCATGTCAGCCTGCAGTCGACGGTGGAAAAAAAAGAGATTACATCACCGCTCGAGCCAGACAGCTCGGGAGATGTTGCCATGGTTACACTTACAGCAGCGACAGCCAGCTCCAGGCCCAGAGACCCCCAGCTGATTATCAGAGTCAGAACCCCCATCAGGCACACACTAAAGGACAGGAAAAACAAGGCAAAATAAACACACACTGGTGTCAGTTTTTGAGTCGCGATCGCCGACGCCGGCGTTCCGAGTTTGGGATTCTTGAGCGCCGCTGCGTACCCAATCAAGGTGCCTCTGGAGTTGCGGATGAGGCCGAACAGCACCAGGAGGCAGATGAGGACATCAAACAGCAGCAGACCCAGGTACCCCAGCCACCTGTGAGACACATCCAACACATTAACACCTCTGTTCTGCTTCCTGCTCGGATTTGCAGACCTTCTCTCTGTCATTTTCCACCCTGATGTGAGCGGTGTGGGAGCGACCAGTGTGTTTCTCTGGACTAAGGAACATTCCTGCTGCTTCCCTCCATCATCTGCTGCTTGCCTGCATACACCCAATTGCTCACTCAGGGTGACCCCCGATGAGCTCTGGCCCAAAAACCTCATATATAAAAGTGAATCTAGCTCAAGATCTGATCACCAGCAGACACTTGGGGACTTTAAAGTATCCGGATTTCATTCAACGGAAATAAAAAAACAAGCCATTGGAAGCTTTTGGCTCTCACGTGATGACAAGCAGAACGTGACCATTAGTGTAATTACAAGCCCTCAGACTGCAGAAATGTATAATCCAAAACCCTGCAACCCTTTTTTCTTTAATGTATCAGCAGACGATAATCACCTCACTCTGCGCCAAACGCCCGGCTGCACTGACGCAGCCTCCTCCATTGTCACAGACGTAACGGTGATATTCCCGATAACGCCCGAGTATAAAATGTAAAGCCCTTTTTCCCGTCACCACCTGCTGATTAAGATCTTTTTTCTGATGACGCTCGTGTTGCTTGACCTTGATGGAATATTATATGTCGGCGCATGTTCAGTCTGCAAAGATTTGTGGTTGTTTCTTTTCTGTCTGCATCCGTGAGCTCTGCCGTCACTCCTCTTTCCCAGCGGTCCCGGCTGCCAGCTTTCATCCCTGCTCCCTGGGGGGCTCTCAGAGGGGCAGGAATTGCAGAGTGGCAGTCAGAGGTGGACAGTGACGAAGTAAATGTACCTAAGTGCAGTGGCTGAGTACAGTTTCACTTGAATGGTTTATTGTTTGGAAACTTTTCTAAACTCGTCAGTGGATGATCTTTTTTTTTCTCCTCTAAAATTACAGAAGTCCATAAACTCACATAGTTGGGAGGGGGAGGGGGGGGGTTAAAAACAAAACAAAGAGAAGAAAATGACAGTGTTGGTCCTTTTCACAGTTTAATTGTGCTTCTATAGGATCTTCAGCTTATTCAATCAGCCTTTCATTCTTTAGCTTCCATAGGAGAATAAGAGCGTCACTGGGTTGTTTTAGAGTCATTGTGTTCTTTAAATGTGCTGCTTCACTGTACCGTGACAGGGATGGAAAAAAACACTTTCACTACTTTCAATACAATTTTTAAAAGCAAGTTATAATATAATGTGAGTAGACATTGTTGAGAATGTGACTGACATTGAGGCATCTTATGAAACTGTGGCGTGTAGCTGCTAACATCATGTTGCACTAAAGCTAGAATGCTGATTCCAATATGGCATTGGAGAAGAACGCATGGTTTGTTTTCACTCTACGTCGGTGCTTTATTATGGGATATGCTGACTAACATGACTAACATGCTGACTCAATTTTTACATGTAAACCTTTTCATTTGCAAAGCGGCCCTAAAGAGATAATTCAGATTTTTTGACATGAAGTTGTATGAGATCCTCACCAGTGTGATTGCAAGGTTGGACTTTTTTGTGGCCAAGAATTCCTGATGCAAATGTATTACTCTTTTGAACGCATGTTGTTTTTTTGGAG
The DNA here is from genome assembly GCA_903171835.1 of Mullus surmuletus. Classification (NCBI taxonomy): domain Eukaryota; kingdom Metazoa; phylum Chordata; class Actinopteri; order Syngnathiformes; family Mullidae; genus Mullus; species Mullus surmuletus. The sequence continues at coordinate 24,001 of CAESWR010000565.1, read as the reverse complement.
CAAAACACTTTATCCGTGTGACCCCAGCAACTAGACGGAACTACTTTCTGCAACACCGAAACCAGGCCAGAAGACGCAGTGGGGGAAAAGTCACTGCTGATGAACCACACTGATGGTGAGGAGCTCCTACAACTTCAACTACAATGTCAAAAAATCTGAACCATCCCTTTAAAGAGAACGCAGAGCTGAAGCGTCCACACAGTGAATGAGACGCCTCCTGACGGGCTGACCTGTAGAAGTCGAAGGTCTCCGTCTGGCGGGCCAGCTCCTCCAGAGAGATTTCAGTGTTGGACCAGAAGGGAATGTCCACCATCAGCTTCACCAGCTCGTCCAGCTGTCCCTGCAGCTTCTGGACGATGGACACGTAGTCCGTCTGCTCCTGGTAGGCCGTCTCCAGCTGCACCAGGCTCTCCTCTACCGTCTGGTTTAAGGCCAGTGCGCTGTCCGACACCTGTTGACACCAAGGGGGCGTTAGCCTGTTATCACTTTCTTCTTTTTCCACTTTTGTTTTTTTTTTTGTGATCCAAGTAACTCACCAGCTTTTCCACGCCGGAGACGGTGCGGTTGGCGTGACGAAGCGAGTACGCCAGCCGGCTGGCTCCGTCACTCGACTCCCCATTTCCATAGAATCCTACAGCGATGCCAGCGCTGGCGGGTGGAGGGGGGAGAAAATGCAAGAGTCAAACACACGCAATGACTTATTCAGGCATCAGATGGTACACACAGGTTTAAAACAAAAAAGAAGAATCCGCAATTCCAACGACAGCCAAGGACAACAGGCAGCGCTGAACCCCACGTTTGTTGCTATGGTGTCACCCTCAGACCGCGGGCGAGTACAGGACGACCAGGAATGACACACACACACACATGGAGCACACGCAATAATTGGGTCACCAGACCGCACATAATATGATCCTTCTGCAGCTCTGCACCCACATTCACACATGGTACATACTACAATATCTGAGGTTCCCGATGCCCCCCCACCCCCCAGCTCCACCCCAGCTCCCCCTCCACCCACTGAAGCCCCTCGTCATCCCCAACCACCGCTAACACCCTCAACAACCATCGACGCGGTGACACTCCTCATCCCTCACATCTCAGCCTCAAGAGCTCTCGCGGCCCCTCGCTTTTCTCCCTCTCCATTGTGTAATGTATGAGTGTGTGTGTGTGTGTGTGTGTGTGTGTATGAGTGCGCTCTTTGTATGGGGCCGTGTCTCACTCTGTCTGCATACAAACGCAGCGGGAGGGGAGAATTTACGGTCATTGTTGAGGCAATTCATTCTAGCCCATTAGATCTTAAGTATGTTGCGGCCGGTCGTTGAGCGGGTGTGTGTTGCAGGGGCTTTTTACGACTCACACACACGATGTGAAAAAACAAAAAAACAAAAAAAAACATGGAGGAGCGGGATGAAGACAAGCAAGGGGACGGCATCATCCCTCCCCTCGGTGAATGTTATCAGGCTGCCGCTTTACTACCTGCCGCTCATGCCGGCCCATTTCACAACGTTATGGTCCAACAGCTTATAGAGAACGAGACATGAAGCAGGCGGGGTGTGAAGGGGCAGCTGTGATTTACAGTACACACCGCCCATCTCTTCCCCTGGCTTTGTTTCTCTGACTTGAGTGACACTAACTCGGAGAGATGGAGCGCCAGGAAAAGTGCAGGCTGCTCCGGTCAATTTTTTGTGCAGAAACAGACTGATACAGCCGAGCTCAAAATGTTTTGTTGTGCCTAAATGAGCAGAAAAAAAAGAGCTTTGCGACCGTCGGAGCAGTCGGAGCTTTGGAGACGTCGGACTGCTGCACTCGGACAAAAATTGGGGTCATGCCGAGTTCGTGTTCAAAGACGATTCACCTGAGCCAGGATTCGGTTGCATCAGGTTTGTGACTGAGAGTGAAGCAAACATATTTTGTCCAAACAACCACAAAGAAACAATATCATGGAATTCACAACAACACTAAACAGAAAAAAGGGGAAAATCGTCACATTTGAGGAGCACACACTGTCGATTCACGGCTTTTCTTTTTTTCAAATCTGCTACTTCATACATGGTACCACACTCACAAGGTGCGGCCTCATCCATCAAAACACACCGAGCTGGCGCGCCGCCAAATAGAGGAAATGATGTCATACTTCATAATCACACAGAGAAAACTGCACGAGCGCCGCCGCACTCGAGCACGGACGCATATCAAAGGTTCGATGTGAAATATTATAGCGAATCATCAAATATTAAAAAAAAAACAAAAAAACCCACACTCTTCAGCACTGAGTCACGCAAACACACACACACAGAGCGTGCTGCACACAGACACACAGCTTCCCCCTGACTGTATAATTCATTTCTAGTCTCTGCATCAAATCTGCTTCTGTCTCCATGGCAACCTTTCTAGGCCAGAGTGGCGGCTGAAACAGAGAGAAATAATAAATAACAGAGGGTTGGAGAGAAGGGGGGGCCTGGCGGAGATGAAGAGGATGGTGGAAGGCGGAAGGAGGAGGGTTGAGGGAGGAAGAGGGGAGCCGGCAGAGGAAGGGGGGCAGCCGAGGAGTCTGCAGTCTAAAGAAACTCTGCGGTCGCAAAGGTGAACGACCTCAGAGCGTCCGCGCGGCCTCCGGCGGCGGCTCCACACACACAGCCGAGTGTAAGCCGCACGGTCGGCCTCCCGTTACGCCGCACGGGCCTCCCAGCCTCAACAAGGCTGAGCCGAGCTGACTGGCCCGCTGTCGGGGTGTGTTTACACTCATCACACACACACACACACACACACACACACACACACACACGCATGCAAACACACGCGGCTGCTGTGGGGCGAAGCGTCTTGTAAAACCTCGCCGGGAGGGAGTGAAGCGGCCATGTGTTTGGCTCAACTGCCACAAATTTAAAAAAGGCTTTTCCTCCCTCTGCTTCTCATCTCCTCTTTTCTTGTTTTGGTTTGACATGTCACACGGCACGTGTGACACAGACTAACCGCATTAAAATGTTTAAAGACACGTTTTTGGGGAAAGGAAAATAACAACACAAGCAAACCCTGATGTTTCACAACTTTGATGGTGTGTGTATGTGTGTGTTTGTGTGTGTGGGGGGGTCGATTTAGTCTGTTTTGAGCCAAGCAAACGGTAGCTCCTGCTACCACAGGCTGTCTGCAGTTTGCAAGCGAAAGGAATAAACAGGAGATTCAAATTAGGTGCACTTCCATAAACTGGTTTTGGAAGGGAAAAAATAAATAAACAAAACCGCCACAAAACACGGTTTGGTCAGAAGGTGGTGGTGAGAGCAACACACACTCACGATAACAGGAAATGAAGGAAGCTGAGGAGCTAAAAGCTCTCTGGCCGCATCGGAGGAGAAGAGGCAAGAGGCTGGCGTGTCGTTTGTTTGTCATTTTTATTTTGTGTCAGCCCTTAACGACCATGTTTCACGCCATTGGGGGCAAAAAGACAAAAAGGCTCCTTTTGCTTTGTGGTTTTGTAGGAGCAGACTATCAATCTTGTGAGTTATGTTCTGTGTGCCGAAGCATAAATTCAGCATCATTAGGTGCAAGAAATGGAAGAACTCTAGCCTCTTATGGTGGGATGGTGGGAGGATCTGCTCTCTGTGGGGGGGGGGGGGACCCTCTCACCTGCAGACGAGCGTGGCGATGATGACGCACCAGGCGGTGCAGCAGCAGTCGGCGCTGGGCTGCTGCGAGTGCGTGTGCGAGTGCGAGGAGTCGTCGCTCTTGCGCCGCCGGCAGCACAGCCAGAAGGAGTAGAAGAGGAGGAAGAGGAGGTCCAGGCCCAGGCAGACCAGGGCCACAGCGCCCAGCAGCAGCACCGACTGGGACAGAGGAGGGGGATAAAACACTCAGTGACAACATATACACATAAACACTAGAGTTCTTTTTGGGGCGACAACCATTCGAAGGAAAGTCGCTGATTCGGGCGGAAAAACCAGACACAGACAGAGCCCGTGATTCGTTTTTCCGGTGCGCGCGGACTGATTTGTGTCCCCTCTTGAGCAATCGGACCCAGAAGAGGATGTGTGTTAAACGGGTAGACTGACGGACACCGCCAAGAAGCCATTTGCACGCCGTCAAACACGCGTTAAAACACCTCAGCGGAAGTGGTGCCTGACGGGGGGCCGCGCGCACTACAGAACCACCGCACTAATCACACTCCCATGGAGAGCTTTGAAATGTTTGAAGGAGGACGGGGTGCTGGACCTGGAGCCTGCAAACAGAAGGACAAGTAAAGGCGTAGTGTGTGTGTGTGGGGGGGGGGGGGGACAGAAAAGGGGAAAGATGCAGAAGGAAACGACTGATGTGAAGACCAAATGGGGGACGTGTGAACACAAAAGAGGCCTATTTCAGCTATTCACCCCAAACTGATGCAATCTTCTTCTTCCAAAAACACACACACACACGCACTGCTTCTATGTTAGTTTTCCTTCCCCCACTGGGACAGTCTGGAAAAGTCATTGTGCTCTCAGGGCTGCGATGCACTTCCTAAACAACCAAAATACTCTCCACTCAAGACAAAAGGAATTCTGCACTGTCAGATATATATCTATCTATCTATTTATATTGAAAAAAGCTTCCGCGAGACGCCGACACTGTGATTCTGGGGTCTCCTCCTCCTCCTCCAATCCGAAACTGCCTCTTACGCGCTGACCTAATTTGCTCCTTCCTGCCAGCCAAGAATTTGCAGATCCCGCAGCAATCGGAGCGCTCTTCACTGTAAATAAGCACGTGCGCTCCACGCTAATTGTACTTGCATGCGCAAAAAAAAAGCAAAGATGGTATGACATTTCCCACATTTTCTGCAGTGCCTTTAATCTGCGCTCTCCTCCCGGACCGCCAGACGCTTCTCCGGGACTCCATGGCCACACCTCTCAGAGCATTTGTCGACCGGGTAAACATTTCTCCCTTGATGGATCTACGGACCCAATTGGTCGCTCAACGACCACAAAGTAGCTCCAGGGCGCGGCCACCCTGTGATTGAGATGTTTACGTTCAAATAGAAAAGTTCTTTGGCTCGCCATTTGAACAGCCCTGCAGATCTGCATCTACTTGCTAACGTGCCTGTACTCGTCGGTGGTCGTGTGTTTTAATCCCCAGAGGAGCTGCAGACCTTTTATAGGCGTGTCAATCAACAGATTTGAGATTTTCAGTCTCACATTTAATCATTTTTGCAGCTGGTGAATGCGGTGTGGGGGGGTGGGGAGGGTTGAAGTCCGCCCAGGGTGCACAAAGGCTCAAACCACCCCTGTCAGAGACCTCAACAACGCTAAATCGTCATAGTTATACCACGCAAAGTTATTTTTTGTATCAAATGAACTGGAAAGAATGTCGTTATCCGACAGAGATCGTATGAGCAGACACACTTTCGTGACCACAACAGCTAAAGGTGCCGCAGTCTGCGTAGTCGGCCTAACCAGGGTAGTGGGTCACTGGACCACTACAGATGGGACGCGGTTTGTGACCCCGCGGCGGCGCAATGTGACATTTGAAAGCAGTGGAAGAGGGCAGGATCACCTTTGACCTAATCCCAACCCTTAAATCCCCCCCCCCCCTTCCGACAAGCCGACACACTTCAGCCGCCCTAAATCAAAACTATCGGCTCCCCCAGGGCTTCTGTGATCAGCACTTTTGGTAAGCCCTGGAGGAGATCAGCTGATCTGACTCCGATGGGTTAAAGGAGACGCGTGGACAAGGAGGGGACGAGGGGGAGATAAGCTGGGCAGATTCCTCCGGCGCAGCATTATCCCGCGTTATTATCTGTGGGCTTAGAGCGGGAGACGTTTGTCCTGCGGTGGAGGCACACTGGGCGCCGCTAATGCATTGTTTGATCTCCCATGCCTCTTTGAAAAAAGAAAAGAAAATCAACGTCAGGCCTTAATACCATGCAGAGTGAAATGCATTAAGCCCCGCGGAGCTGCATTGATGGCCGTGTCCGTGGCGTCCATTATGGATCATGCAATGAGGGGAACAATCGGGCGGCACGGAGGAAGCGCGACAAGCTCAGAATTCTTTTCAGAAAATGTAGAGCAGGTTGCCACTCACCAAAGGGTCAGTTCAAGGAAAATCAATTCGCATTTTTTTTTTCTTTTAATAATAAAACCGAGTTTGTGTTTCATACTCTGCGATCTCAGCGCACATTCCGAATTTTAGCGTTTAAACTCGTAATCTGAGCAACGACCAGCCTCTCTGCAGCCACCTAAATCTGCACAGCCCCGCGAGATTAACTGCCGGGTTGACAAACCATCAGAGCAGATTAAGCGTGGATCAATTAGCTACTAATAAGCATGGTGAGCTAGTGTGTGTGTGCGTGTGTGTGTGAGCGCGCAACCGGCCGGGCTACTGGAGATCAGCTTGCAGGCTGGAGGAGGAGGAGGGGGAGGGGCTAAACGTTTAACGCCCAGGCACAGTGATCTACTTTCAATCTGTCCTTTCCAATGTGTGTGTGCATGCACGGAAGTGTGTGTGTGTGTGTGTGTGTGTGTGTGTTGATGTAGCTGACAGGATCAATTGCTTCCGCTTGGCTGCGTTGTCCTTGCACTCTCCCTGCCTCCGAGTCGGGCCTCGCCTGCCCGCTCTTCCCCTCCGCTTCTTCCCCCGGAGGCGCCGGCTGACCGGCGAGTTGGTCCCGCTCACGTTCACCTGTAACACCGGGTCAACCGCGATGTTCCTCCCTGCCTCCCTCCCTCCCCGACGACCCGGCTGCCATTCTCCCCGTTTTTCTTTAAACGCGCAAAAAGGCTTGAGTGGCTACTTGTGTCTTTGATCCCCTCTGATCCCCGTCTGAAACCCCGATGAGATAATGTGTTCCACGGTGCAAACTGCAGCGCACGATTCAAAACACCAATTACCAAGTCTCTTTCCACAGCTGGGAATATCCGTGTGTGTGGCTCTGTGTGTGTGTGTGTGTGTGCATGTGCGTTATTTTAGGTCACATGATTCCTCTGTAATGTTCTGCAGCTGTTTAACAGCGGCTGGTAGCTGACTCTGCAGTTCCATCATAATACAAGCAGACCAACGCGCACACACGCACACACACACGCAGACAGTCACAAATGCTATTCCAGAACCTCAGGATAAGAGCTCCAATTTCAGCTCTTGAGGAAAAAAAAAAGGGAAAACTTTGAGGGAGAAAGGCACCGAGTCAGCATCCCCGATAAAGTCCGAGTCATCAGTGAGCGAGCGAGTGAGGAGGAGGAGAAGAAGAAGAAGAAATAAGTTTGGAGCGGCGCTGGCGCTGAATACAAACGAACCTGCGCCAAATCACATCAGAAAGAAAAACACTACACAGAAGAATCTCTTTCTATTGTGCGAGAATGTGTGTGTGTTGTGCTGACAGACTCGCTGCACTGAGGGACACTGTGTAAGACCTTGTTTGTGTGTATGTGTGTGTATATATGTGTGTGTGCGTCTCTCAGCTGGATGAGTGGATGCATGAAAGCCTTTGAGACAGATATACTGAGCCAATCTAAAGACGGGCTCCAGTGAAAGAGTGAGGGGGAAGAAAGAGAGCATTCTTTCACCCCTCGTCCCCCCCCCCTTCCCACCCTCACTCCCTCGCTCCCAATTCAGCCTCCCTTCTTCTTGTTCTCACCCGCTATGTGCCCCCCCCCTCCTCTACTCCCTCCCCCCGTCTAGCCAGAATTAATGATTTCACCCTGAATGGAACCCCTATATTCACCATCGCGCGCACTCACAATAACACACACACATGCCCCTGAGGGAGGCCTGTGACCTCACCTCTGCAAAACACTGAGCGCTAAATACGCACTGACACAGAAAGCCGACATACTGCGTGTGACATACATACACAACACATACACACACACATGCGGGCAACATACGATATGCACAATTAACAGAAAAAACATGTGATCGCGCAGCGGAAACGCCCGACGACATAGAAACGGGCCCATCTGCCCAAACGCGCCAGGATGCAATTAGTCCAAAGAGGAAGGTCCTTAAAATTCCAGTGGTCACACACACCGACACACACACTCACAAAGGCCCTTAGTTAAACAGTGAATAGCGCGCAGGAAGTGGCTATTTGGCAATTTGGGGAGCACCTCCCATGGCTCATCGAGCAGATCTCTCCCTCTCCTCTCGCCTCCCATCGCTCCTTTTATCTCCCTCACTCCTCCTCCTCCCTCGCTCCGCGGCTGTGGGGGCCCTTCCCACGCTCGGCTCTTGAACTTGCACGCCCTCCCTTCCCCCCTCCCTCGCAGCGAGCCGCATTGAGGGGCGAGCGCAGCGTGTCCATCGTGGGGACCTGAAAGCGAGGCGGTTTTAGCTTTGGTGGGGTTTTAAACTGGTGCAGAGACCTGGAAGTCACCTTGTCGGAGGATTCAAATGAAATGCAGCAAAAACTGGGCCAAGCCCCCCCTCCCCCTCCACCAACCTTAAATCGCTGTTCACACCGACCATGTCTCTGCTCTATCAAAGAACGACTGGAATTAGTTTTATGGATTTAATAAATTCCTCAAGAATTTATGACTTTTAAACGCTTTTTTCATCCATCCGTTCTGCCCGCGGAGGCTTTCTGATAAAATGTCCAAAAACTACTGAGACGGATGGTGATAGAATCTGTCCTTAAATTGCTTGCTTTGTCCAAAAACCGACGGTGATGGGCATCAGGGTTTCGTGTTTAGACCAACAAGCTTTGAGCCAAGGCTGGAGCTAAGCCGTTTTTCGTGTTGCTGTGACATAAAAAGAACTGACCCCTCTTCTGACAGCCAATATTGGGGGAAAAAACAACTACAATCTGATCAGATGCATTAGCCAGAGTTAGTAGTTCATCAAGTATGAGCATATTTGACCTCAGAATCAAGTTTGTCTGATAAATGCTGACGCTGCCTCAAACAGACGGCATTGATGCGCATCAGTATCATTATCGCTCTTTGTATCAGACAAGAAAAAGCTGCTGAGCCATCCCCTAGCAACAACGTGCATCGTGACTCCTTACAGTTTTTTTTTTAACTGCCAACAGAATCCTTTCAACCTCTTCTCTCTGAAAACATCTTCGGTCTTCATATCTCTGCACTCACTCTCACGGCAGCAAAGAATAACAAAAAAACAAAACAAAAAACACGCCAGCCCGACCCACCATGAATGTTGCATGCAGCTGACATCACGGAAGATGGACATTTCAGTGACATCATTCCTGAAAACGTGTGTTTGTGTGGATATGGCGGCTTAATCTGAAGCTTCAGGTCGGATCCAGTGTTTCCTACTTCCTACCCACCTCGTGTGTTTACATGCACTTAAGATTAAACGACTCAGGTAGACACCTTTGCTCAATCAAAATGGGTCTAATAAGGTCGGACCAACACATCCAGGTAGTGCCATCATAAGTCATCGTGCATATGACCGGTCAAGCCATCGCAACCCGGAAACCAGGATCACACACAGTTGACTTGTAAAGTGGTCATTAATTGTGGGACTTGCGGTGCAGGAAGCACCTGGCATTGGTCAAAGAATAACAAACAAGAAAGGGCCCACATCGCCAACTATCATCGCAGAGGCGGTGTGACTCCACACATGAATCAGACTCCACATATGACGTGTAAACTCGGTGGACCGGTTCTAGACCACTTTGTCTAATGTTGATGCGCGTGTCCATGCGTAGGTTTCCAGAGGTCCGAATATCATAACTGTGGGGCAGAGATAAGCAATATCGGAGAACACCCTTGCTTTCGTTCGTCAGTCTTGGGGGACGTGGGGCGCTAATCGATCTTAGTGGAAGGGCCCCCCTGTCACTCGGGGGGGCCTCCGTCCCTGAAGAGTGCACATCGCCAACTCTCATCGTAGAGGCGGTGTGAGTCCACCAATGAATGAATGCATCGGACTTGGCAAACAGTGTGTAGATTCGATAGACCGGTTCCAGACCGCTTTGTCTAATGTCAACG
>CAESWR010000564.1:28520-65564 GCA_903171835.1 Mullus surmuletus | reverse complement strand
CACCGGCATTGACAAACACTGCCCACCTTGGAGCTCCCACCCCCAAAGACATGCATGCTTCGGCTGACTCGGTGCATTTTTGTCGTGTGTGTTTTATAACTTGTACTGTGAGACATTTGGTAAAGCATACAGTGTGAAGCAGGATTTCCCAATGCATCCAGTAATGAGTAAATTACCAGCTAGTGGTGCAAAATACACTGATCAACTGATTGGTAAGATAAAAGAGGAGAATCGAAAATTGAGACTGCACTGTGCATTAAATATGCATCAGGCTGCAGGTCGGCATCTGTTCCGACCGCTGTATGCTCATTGAATCATGTTCAGAAAAAGCAAAAGATGCAAAATCAGTGAGGTGTGTTCAGGTGTGCAGCACTGTTTTCAATTATGAAAGAGCAGAAGAGAAGTTCAACACAAATCCTTTTTTTCCCCCAAGCTACCGTGTTAATGTACGTCTAAGTGTAAAGTCAGCATAGGCACTGATTGACCAATCATGTGCCTCGTGGCTGCATGGTAACAGGGCTTGAACAGTCTTGCAAAGCCTTTAATTCACTCTGAGAAGGTGTCTTGAAAACTTAAAAGTCCTAAATTATATTTTCATTTCAACATGTAATAACACTAGAGTCAGTGCTCCATTGGAATGTGTTTGAGGACATGGTGTTTATGTGTAAACACCAGTGAGATGACTTAATTTTCTGAAGGATTGTGAAGATGAATGTCAAAACTGTATGTTATTACACCTCGTGACTGAATATGTGCGTTTGTGTGTGTTTCAGGAAAAACATGTATGCTGGAGGAGACTCTCAGATGAATGGAGACATGCCTCATGATGGAGGCCATGGTGGAGGAGGACATGGTGTTGGGGAGGAGCTGCAGAAGACTGGAAGGTATCAACGCGACAGCAAAACCAAATCCAATAAAAGAGAAACTGAATCAGATGTATCTATAACAAGATCTCTGGTTTACCGATGATTTATCCTGTGAAATGTATGTATTAATGATTGTATTTGTTAAAATAAAAAAAGTGATTTTATAGAAGAATTGATGCATATGCAGCCCAAAGTGCACAGAGAATATCACTTGTCCTTAAAGGCCTTCAAAGGTCAAATTCCCAGAAGTCCTTCTGCACTGATGATACTTAGTTAGGCATTTCCAGAGTTTCCTACCACTACAGTCGCAAAAGGATATTTGATATAGATTAGGATTACCACAATTCTACCTCACTGATAGTTGGAAAAAAATACTTTTATCACCCTTTTTTTGAACAGAAGTTGCCCCATGACAGATATAAAAACTTAGATTTCACTTTGTTTGTTTCAGGTTATTTGGAGGTCTCATACTTGACATCAAAAGAAAAGCGCCTTTCTTCATCAGTGACTTCACGGATGCATTTCATATTCAGGCCCTGTCGGCCATTTTGTTTATCTACCTGGGAACTGTGACAAACGCCATCACCTTTGGCGGCCTGCTGGGCGACGCCACAGAGAACATGCAGGTCAGACTCGGGTTCGATCCCTGAAAACGCAGCCTGTGGGCCGTGACCCCGGCGATGCTTAGGCTGACCACTGCCTCTGTGTTCAGGGTGTGCTGGAGAGTTTTCTGGGCACAGCCATTGCTGGCGGAGTCTTCTGCCTGCTGGCCGGTCAGCCGCTCACCATCCTCAGCAGCACCGGTCCTGTCCTCGTGTTTGAACGGCTGCTCTTTACTTTCAGCAGGTGTGCAATTTTTTCTCTCCACTTTTTAAATCTGAAGCTTGAATTACAGGTGAAACAAATGTGCATTCGCCCTCAAACAGAGAACACCATTTTGACTACCTGGAGTTCCGCCTGTGGATTGGCCTGTGGTCGGCGTTCCTCTGCCTGGTGCTGGTGGCCACCGACGCCAGCTTCCTGGTGCAGTACTTCACCCGCTTCACCGAGGAGGGCTTCTCCTGTCTCATCAGCTTCATTTTCATCTACGATGCCTTCAAGAAGATGCTCAAGCTGGCTCACCAATATCCCATCAACGTCGACTTCAGGATGGACGAGGTGACGCAGTATGACTGCCTCTGCATGGCTCCGGCCGTCCTTGGTGAGAATGCGTGTTTTTCTTTTTGCAGTTGCGGTTTTCACACTCAAATATGAAGTCATTTTGTGAGATAGGTGAAGATGAAATGCAGACTTTGGGATGCGACAAAGCTGTATCAAACATCTTTGACCAAGAAGTGACCAAATTACTTCCTTTTCTCAGAAGCACCTGCACACCGGCAACACTCCACAGTGTTCCAGAAAACAAAACAAAAAAGTCCTCCATGTCAACGTTTATGTCTAATGCTGCGTTTTAAACTGGAAAACCCAGTTAGGGGTCACCCAAAAGGATAACTGAATAACTGAGATTTCTTTTTATTTGTTAGAGCTGCTCAACACACATCACAGATCCTTTTCATTAGAGAAACCCAAAACATTCAAGTACTATAAACACATCTAGAGTCATTTTTAGACCCTCTGGCGAAAGCAAATTCCAAAAGAAATATTTTGCCGTTATTCAAAACAAATGACAAGCGCCGGCGAGCAGACTTCAGTACGTCACAGCACGCCTGTTTTCCTTCCTGGTGGAGGACTGGAGGGGGGGGGGGGTGCAGAATTAATCCCCTGCTGTTTTGAAAATATCCCTCTCACAGACGCAAACATGTAAATATGCGATTCCCCGTGTAGCTCAGGGAGCATGCCAGAGGAGGGCAGAGAACAGATGCTCGGCGTGGCCGCGGAGCAGCTGACACATGCTCAAACAGACCGGTGGACTCCCGGCCGCCTCACTGGAACCACACAGGCTGCGAGACGCCGCTGCCAGTTTAGTCGGTTCAGCCGGAGGTTCACACGCTCCCCGTCAGAACCACACGCAGATGACCATTCAATTTGGAGCAGATAGCGGAGTTTAGGCTGGAGCCGGAGCTTGGCGAGACACACTAATGGGGATGAAGAAGCAAGAAAACGGCTTCACCACCACATTTAATTTCATTGTTTTGAGTATAAACTCATTATAGGTGCGTGGATCTGCTGTGGTTCCACTTACAAGGATGCAAAGAATATAAAAAAAGACTGATCGCTTAGTAATTGAAAGATGGTGAGATTTACCGCATGAAAAATAATTTAATGTAAATGTAAAATGCATTTAGTTTGTTTGGTGAAATCAACTCATGCCTTTAGTCATTGGAATCTATCAATTAGGTGTTTGCAAAGGGATCGAAAAAGGTCAAAGAGAGCTTTGCAGAGTAAAAACTTGACTGGACATCATACCAAGAGTGTATGTGTGTGTGCGCGTGTGTGTGCGTGCTTGTCTGACTGCCAATCACAGGATGATAACCATCTGCTGGTGCAAAACTGGCTTTGATAGAAAAATATTTTCATATAAAAGATCAATTTCACATCCATCCAAATACGGATCAAGTATGAGGTAAACTTTGCAAAACAAAACTTATCGTAGATATACATTCTTTCACTTGGAGCTCCTTGATTATGTTTAGGAACAAGCACACTCATGACATCAAAATGTACATATATGTCAAAATCAGGGAGAGTATGCATATGTATACGCACAGCCTGTGTGTATGTTTATATTTGTGCACATAATGCATGTAAACATATTGTCTGACTTGAAGTTCAGTGTAAACCAAAGAGAAGGTGTGTGTGCTGAGACGGGGACGGTTGCTTTGTTCCATTATTTTGCAGAGAACAGCACCGATGTGGTTGGCGATCCCATGGAGGGAACATCCGTCTGGTTCTGGAACAACACGGATCTGGTAAGTGTTTTGGATCATTTTTTCTCATAGCTACTCATGCTGACTATTGTTCTCTGTTTGAGTAATATCACTTGATCAAGCCTTTTCTAACATTTCACACTACAAAAAAATAAAGTATGTATGATTTATGCTGATATTGTCTCGGATCGATATTGGTTTCAGTCAATACTCAAGGCTGCAATTGAAAAACACCCCTACACTCCACCCACTGAGCTATGCTGGGTTTATGCCAACACATCATTTTGCAGCAATTAGAACACAAACAGCAGTGTGTTTATATCAGCCTTTTCAAGCAGTTGTCAGATTAAAAGTAGTTTACAGTAGTCACTTTTACAAATACTCATCACAGGCAGCCCGGTCGGTTTTCGGGCCAAAGACCACATACCACTAACAAGTGGGGAGATAAAGTTTCCTAAGACACTTGTGTTGTGGGAATTTGTCAGCCCAACAATGCTACCAGCTAAAGTCTGATAAGATAAGTGGGGTTTCCATTTCGAGGTTACTGTGATACAGTGAGTCGGCGTGACGTTATGTCAGTCTTTGCTTCAAAACACTGAGACTGGGAGACCTTCACCGCGGTTGCCGGCGGTGACTTGGCCTCACCAGCAGCCGCTTTTGTTATTCACGCGCTCGCGTAGATAATGTATTTGGAATTGTGTCTCGTGACGTTGTGTGTCTCTCCCACCACAGCCGATGAACGCCACCTGGTCGTCCCTCACACGCTCCGAGTGCTTGAAGTACAAAGGCGAGCTGGTGGGGAGGGCCTGCGAATCCATCCCCGACATCACGCTCATGTCCTTCATCCTGTTCTTCGGCACCTACACCTGCTCCATGTGTCTGAAGAAATTCAAGACCAGCCCTTTCTTCCCCACCACCGTGAGTCGCCGATTTCAGAGCCGCGCAAACCAAAGCTTGTGTTTCCAGGAACAGGTGGCATACTATGTCGTTTGACGCAGGTGAGGAAGCTCATCAGTGACTTTGCCATCATCCTGGCCATCCTCATCTTCTGTGGCGTCGACATGCTGGTTGGTGTCGACACCCCCAAGCTCATTGTGCCAACCGAGTTCAAGGTGAGTTCGAAAATCCAATCCCTGTCTCGCAAGCGCACAAGAAACCTTCAAGAGACTCTTCCTGCACAACATAAAAATGTTCCGTGACGGCTCGCGTGTCTTTGTGAGCGGATTTTCACAGCATGGTGCGGTCTGTCCCGTTTGTGGGCGCTACAGAGTCGTACAGTGTGTGTGTTTTTGTTTTTCTTTTTTTACTCACCGGAACTCGTGTCTGTCCGGTCCGACAGCCAACAAGTCCTGCCCGAGGCTGGTTCGTGCCGCCGTTTGGAGGAAACCCCTGGTGGGTTTACCTGGCATCTGCTCTGCCCGCCCTGCTGGTCACCATATTGCTCTTCATGGACCAACAGATCACCGCCGTCATCGTCAACAGGAAGGAGCACAAGCTGAAGGTGAAAGACGGGATTGGTGACTAAGCCGTGGGGAAAGTTTCTCCACTGGGAAATTATTATAAGTGATGTTAAAGGACATGGGGGGGGGCAGATTTCTTACATTGTATTTTGAGTTTTGAATCTAATTATAAAGAGGTTTGATGTTTTTGGGATTTTTTTTTCCCACACTGGTGTTTGACTTGTAGTACAGGACACCGGCTACCTTCACACTGAAGCTAAATATATTTGTCATTCTTCTCATGGGAGTGAGAGATGTTTCATGGGAGTGAGTGAGTATGGTTCGGTTAAAAAAGCAGCTACTTGTAATGTGCAGACAGCTGCTGCTCCCTGTGATTCATCTGCTCAGTGGAAAAAGTTGGATATGATCTTGCACCAGGTTCTCTCTCGGCAGCCGTTCTCTGCATTGACCTTTGACCTTTTGTCTGTCTCTACGTCACCAGAAAGGGGCAGGTTACCATCTGGATCTGTTCTGGGTGGCCGTCCTGATGGTGATTTGCTCCTTCATGGGTCTCCCGTGGTACGTGGCGGCCACGGTCATCTCCATCGCTCACATCGACAGTCTGAAGATGGAAACAGAAACGTCGGCCCCTGGAGAGCAACCCAAATTCCTGGGCGTGAGGTGAGACCTGCTAGAAATGTCATCCACCAAAAGCAATCATTTTACCAGGGATTTATTTTACCGACATCCATCACTCCACAAAACAGAACTAGTGTGGGGGTGCATCTCAAAAAATTGGAATATCCTGAATAAGTTCACTGCATTGATACAAGCAGTCGTGCAGAAGGAATCAGAAGAAAGTCTCAAATGGAATTAGTTTGTTGCATCAAAGAGGTCAAAGGTCACATAAAAAAACTGACAGTGAATCCGGGGTTCGTAGGGGACAAAGATAGATGGACACGCACACATACAGAAAACAAAAGCAAAAAGATGATTTTCCTGTTTGTTGCAACTGTTTGTAACTCCATTCCATCACCAGAGTTACAGAATTTGTGAGAATTTGAAAGTGTTTTCGTGCAATTTTTTTCGGCTGTGTTAATTCTCATATACAGTTAGTTGTTGCCTCTTGTAATAATGATTTACATATAAAGAATTTTTGATTTTTAATTTTTATATTTATTTTTTTGCTGCAGGGAGCAGAGGGTCACTGGTGTGATCGTCTTCATGCTGACCGGACTGTCTGTATTCATGGCTCCTA
Organism: Mullus surmuletus; assembly: GCA_903171835.1. NCBI lineage: Eukaryota > Metazoa > Chordata > Actinopteri > Syngnathiformes > Mullidae > Mullus > Mullus surmuletus. The sequence goes on along the minus strand of CAESWR010000564.1, from coordinate 59,134 downwards.
TTTTGAAGGTAATAAACCCTCAGGCACTGTTTAAATAATATTCACACAAATCAAGCTATGAAATATGTACCTAAATATTACTAGATACTACTTTCATCATTTTTTTTCGTGTGCATCTGATCTAAATATTGATGTAAAACATGATATTTGTCAACAATTTTAACCCTTTCAGAGGCAGTTTCTGTCGTGATGCCACCATGGCTCTCGAGATTTTTATGAGAAAAATGAAATTTTTACAGCCTTGGATATGTCAATAAATTATCTATCTATCTATTTATTCATCAGCAGCAACATTGAAAGTTTATGCATTATTATATGCATCACGTTTTTTCCATGACAAATATGGGCAAAATAGCGCCATCTGATGGAGATTAGTAAAAATGATCAATTTCAAGGCAAGAGCCCAGATTGATACCCATAAATACCCTTAATAAACTGCTTGTATTGTGCATTAATGTTAGCAAAATCAAAAATTGCAGTTTCAGTGGCTCTCTATTGGGTGTATTACGCACATAACATTCCAAATGTAACAATGGCTTGTACATGATGTACAGTATGTTAGACTTCCTGGACGAACTGAGTTGGAAAAAACAAGATCTAATAAAAGTACACAATCTCACCAAAATTCATTCCATTTGCATGAACACGGACAAAGTTGAGTACTCAAAAAACAATGATAACTGATTTTCGTCATGTGTTTGCATATTGTAAATTGCAATACAACTCAAATACATATCAGGTTATTCCTGAAAGGCTGCAAACAAAGAAGCATGTCTGAATTGGATTGAATTGAATTGAATGATATTATGTTAAATATGTATTGAGTTCATTAGCTGTGCACCATTCTTTATCCAGATAAAAATATATGAATATGAAATATACATTTGAGATGGCCTTTCTTTGTCCTTTTTTCCCCAGTTCATCCCCATGCCTGTCCTGTACGGAGTCTTCCTGTACATGGGGGTTGCTTCTCTAAACGGAGTGCAGGTAATGCTCACTCTAATGATGCATGATGAGTGTAAAGTGAATGAAAAATGTAGTGATAAAAAAAGAAGAAGAAGGCTTGCAATCGACGATGTAACGTCTCCTCTTTGTTGCCTCTGCCGTCTGCAGTTCATGGACCGTCTGCAGCTTCTCCTGATGCCAGCCAAGCACCAGCCGGACCTGGTCTACCTGCGACATGTGCCGCTCAGGAAGGTCCACCTCTTCACCTTCATCCAGGTGCTCTGCTTGGCTCTGCTTTGGATCCTCAAGTCCACCGTGGCGGCCATCGTATTCCCGGTCATGGTAAGGGATTATTATATGGACATTCAGGGTGATAAAAAACCTATGTCCCTCAGAGGTAACATTGGGTCAGCTGCTATCACATGACCCGTCTCCTGATAAGAGAGCAGGAAAGATCGGTGTCACATGATTGGACACTAAATTACCCATAGTTACCTGCGTGGATGATAAATGCGTTGATATCTGTCCTGCTGAGGTGTTTCAAGTATTTATGGGTTAATTGGCTGGTTGGTTGATTTGTTGTCTGATTGATTGGTTGGCTGGTTGGTTGGCTGATTGGTTGGTTGGTTGGCTGATTGGTTGGCTGTTTGGCTGATTGGTTGGTTGGTTGGCTGATTGTTTTTTTGGTTGGCTGATTGGTTGGTTGGCTGATTGTTTTTTTGGTTGGCTGATTGGCTGATTGGTTGGTTGGTTGGCTAATTGTGTTTTTGGTTGGCTGGCTGATTGGTTGGTTGTTTGGGTTTTTGGGGTTATAAACGCAGCACCCAGGAATGACTGTGATATTAATTTTATCGGGCTTTGATTTGTACTTTGATTCTCTGTTATCAGGAAATAATTGTTACAGAATTCCAAACTTCAAAATAAGAGAGTGGTGTCAAATTAACACTAAAAATGTTGTTTTATTATTATGTTATAAATTATGTTGTTGGAAGTTGCATATATTTAAGGGTTTGTGGAAGGTTGGCTGTCTGCTTGAATTTGAGTTGTAGTCCTTGTTTTAACGTAAAATAAATTGATTCACCTTGTTCTATATTGCAATACATGAATTGGACATATTTAACATGAAACTATCCCATCATCAAATAAGTTTTAGTCTCCCAGTGTCAAAATAAGTCAACATTGGAACCGAACAAATTTTGTATAAATTAGTAGTGGCTTTTTTTTCAACAGTAAAAACTATTTAATACTGGTTTGTCCCACACTGCAAAATAGATGATATGAACAAATGATAAATAATGTCTTAATAATGCTGCTTCCAGATCCTGGCTTTGGTCGCCGTCAGAAAGGGGATGGACTACATGTTCTCCCAGCACGACCTCAGTTTCCTGGATGACGTCATCCCGGAGAAGGACAAGAAGAAGAAGGAAGACGAGAAGAAGAAGAAGAAAAAGCGGGGCAGCATAGACAGCGAAGCCGAAGACGTAAGTGAGGCTTTTTAAGCATCAGGAGGAAACCTAAACCAATGACCAACCACAGGAATTCCTTAGGCGGCAGAAACAAGGAATTCTTTTGGCATCTGGTTCCCAAGTCCACCCTCCTCCCCAGTGCACCCCCCCCCACACTCCTGCTCCCCACTCTTGCAGAACGAGCCCCCTCAGGGTCGACCCACCGGCGGCTGCAGCTGCTCCCCAGAGTTTGCATTCACTTCGTTTTTTGCATGACCCCTAAAAAGCCCCACAGATGTGAAAAACACATCAGACCTTGATTTGGCCCCTGAAAGTCGATCTGCAAAACAATAATAATTTTTCGTATTGATTATCTGAAAACACCTGAGGTCTGTGTGCATGTTTTGAATTTCCGACCCTGGACAGTACGAAAGCCTGACATTGATTTATGTATGTTCACGATGACCAGGTATAACATCTAAGAGTGGAGCTTCCTCTCTTCTCAAGGAGGGGATCCCATTATCTGTCTAACTGGGTTGATTGGGGCCAAGTTGTCACATTGTGGGTCCCAGATCCCCAAAGTCTCATCGAGTGGATCTTGTTAGATTCTACCAGTAATAGAATTGTCTTTTTTATGAGGTTAGATGAGAATAATAGCAGGAAATGTTGGGTTCATTCAAATGAATATGCATTTCAAATAGATTGATGGAGGTTGTTGTTTAAGTGTCACATCTGATTTATCTATAATCTATAATCAGATTTTTGTCATGTTATTAAATCAGAGTAACCTGCTCCCTGGCTTATTCTGAGGACTTGACAGATCTTTGATATCTTTTTATTACATCCAAATTCAATCTAAAAGGGGATTTTAGGGCTGTCATTTTGAAGACTGCCAGCTTGTCCGGATATTTTTCTCTATGGTTGCAGCCAGTGATAAAGAGTATCACGTCTACCATAGTGGTGTGTGTGTGTGTGTGTGTGTGTGATGCTAACCCCCCCCCCCCCCCNNNCTCTCTCTCCCCACAGTCTGATTATCCTTACAGTGAGAATGTTCCCAGCATTAAAATCCCCATGGACATGATGGAGCAGGAGCCCTTCTTAGGTGATAAGGCCTCTGACAGTGAGTAGACGCCAAACTCTGCAAGGCCGGCGTGGACGGGAAAGAACTATTCCTCTTCCTCCTCCTCTTTGTCCTGTCTGACCCCTGCTCTGATTCCTGCCTCACCGGTGGCTTCTGTCGATTTTGTTTGTCTTTAACTCACTGGTGACTGTTGCCACATGAGATAATCTTTTTTTTTTTTTACATTTCCTTCACACCATCTCTACTGTGTTCTAACATTTTTTTCTTCCCATCCTTTACACTCTTCTCTCGATGCTGGATGTGATTTATTTATTTAAGTTTTTTGCCTCCAAGAAGTCTTTGTCTTGCCTTTTAATGTTGTTTCTTTGCATGACTAATCCAACTTTCTCTTGGGTTCACAGTTTAAATACACCTGTTAACAATGGACTTTTGCGGTTGGCAGTATAATGTATATTAGTGTTGTTACTGAGCAGTATAAGTAGCACATGTATTGTTTAAATGTAATAAAACAGCTATTTACTACTAACTACACATTCATGAGCCCTTTTTTCCCGTTCTCCACAGGAGAGAAGTCCCCTTCATTCCTTGAACGACACACATCGTGCTGAGCAGCTTCGCTATTACCAGGCCAACTACTTATCCAGGTGACACACACACACATGCACACACACACACACACACGCACACACACACACACACAACACTTGCAGGGAGAAAAACAGTGACGGCTGAAACTGCAAAACAAACACAAAAAGTAGGAAAAACATGATGAAAACACAAAGGCAGAGTTAGGAATATGAATAAAGTAGCGCCAGATGGATTTTACTAAAAGGCAGGTCCGAAACCGGCGCTAACCTTTTGATTTAAGTTACCCGGCGGATCAAATTAAATGATACCAAGGGAACCAAACTAAATATAACCGGCTGACTGATTTCTTCTCTCATTTATTCCTGACTGTGGCAGCAAAGGTCATAAAAGGTCAGAAGGGAAGCTACATAATATTAGCCTGAACTTTAAAGGTCAGCTAAGCTAATTAGCTTAGCAATGGCTAAACCATATTCTGTTGTCGGGCTGGCGTCGTGTTCCGGGCTCGGTTGCCTCCTCGCTCTGCGGATCGGGTAGGTTTCCCGTTTGGCTTCAAATGCAATTAAGCGCTTATTATGGGTTTTAAGGTATTGTGAATATGTAGGAAGGTACTACTTTGTTCTGGCACTTTGAAGGTTGGGATTCCATTCAAATTTAGTTAGCAAGGAGAAATTTGTCTACAAATTGCCCAAAATCCACAACTTTATGACATCTGTAAATTGAATGTGTGTGATCGGGATTTAGAGGAAACCATCCAAAAAATGGAGCGTGCTGCTGGTGCGGGCAATTACTTGGCGAAATGCTTGTGCCGCTCTAGACGAGATTACCCTGGTGCCCACGCCGCTTCATGATGCCATCTCGCGTGTGCTCATAGTCCCATTTTATTCCCATGTCACCCCATCTGCTTTATGGCCGTGCTGACGGAAGTCGCATTTGGAGCGGATTAGTGTTGGGACTACGTGTGAAAAGCAGCTGTAATCGCGGGGACATCTGTGGGGTCAACGAGCAACTCGGAGGATTGTTTTTCTTTTGTTTTCCGTGAAGTGGTCTTCGGCCGCCGAGGTTGGAGCAGACTTTGTTTACGCAGCAGCTGATGAATATACCCCATTTCCTCAAATATGCGGCCTTTGGTTGAGGGTTGAGGGTTGAGGGTTGAGGCTTAGCGTCGTGGCTCCCCGGTGGAGTCCGAATTAGTCGTCTGAACAGGAAATCTGGCAAACGAAATTCATTTTTCTGTAAACTTCCTTTAGAGGCTTTTTGTTTCATTTTGTCATTTAGTCAAAGATATTGGACAGGATCTTAATGATGACGCTCTGTAATGATGACGTTACGTTGCCCCCCCTCCGACCCCCTCTACTAAAACTAATCCTGTCCCACTAAGACTGAAGCTAAATTGCTTTTGTGCTCAAGCGACCTCTGAAACCATCAAATCCTGATCACTGGCTGTATCCTCCCATTCCGTCATGTATCCTCACCTCATTTTACAATTCTCGACACAATACGACAAACTGGTTCATAAATCACAACCCGGGGCAGCGTGTGTTGGTCTGCCGTGCTGCTCGTGTCTGATTGGACCCCCGACATGGACCCTCAAACTACATCACACAGTGGCACTTTTTACATACGGGAATTATAGTGGAACATAGTGAAGAATTCCAAACCCTGTAAACATTTACACTTTTGGAATGATCCTGAATCTTTTTAAAAGCCTGGAGGTTTTACACCACAGAAAGTACCAGGGCAGTATATATACTTCATACTTGCATACAATACATACAGTGTACTGCGCCATGGACCATAAAGTGACTACATGCTTGAATAATTGAAAAAAAATAAAAATAAAATAAATATATATAAATATATATATATATATGTATGTATGTATGTATGTATTGTATATGGTTACTATAAGTAGGCTGACTTAATGAAATGTATGTATTAATAATGAATATGATTAACAGGCTAATAATAGCAAGATGTAAATGTGTGTTTTTTATTTGTTTGTTTATTGTTTGCAATGCATAATAAAAAGGAACATTACACACAAAAGAGATCAATAGTAAATAAAGAGCAAATAAAGAAGAAATAACAATAATTAAAACTATATTAGCTTCGAACATAGGCTTAGACACACACAAATGGAAGTAATGATTCCACAGAATTAAATGATATCTAAATGTGAAAGATATATTTGAATGATAGCAAAATAAAACAAAAAAACACAAATGTGTTGAAAATCTTGAGATGATAGATGATCTTGAGCATGTTTCACTTAGATGTTTTAAACTGTTCCACAGCACAACATCCTAATACATACACAACAAATGAAAGAAAATCAGTGCAACATCTAAATGAAACAGTTTTACGACGAGTACAATTCACAGGAAGTAAAATCAAGTACATAAAAGGTAAAATTGTGAAGAAGCTAATTGATGTTGTGTGATTAGACTCAAATCATGAATGATTTTGGTATCCAGTTTGTCAAAGACCTAAATGTCAGAGAAAGGTTTGTTCTTATAACTGCTGCATTTGTGTTTCAGCCCCGAGTTGAGTCCGCTGAAGTCTGTGCCTCAAATTAGAATAGACATGGACCCCGACGACGATAATTCTTTCTACTGGAAGAGCCGAGGATCCGAGACGTCCCTGTAGAGTGCCGACCTCGCCGCCGGCTCCGCCCTGCAGCTCCGCCCTGCAGCTCCTCCTCCTCCTCCTCCTCCTCTTCCTCCTCCTTGCGATCGAAAAATACACTTGTTACCTGCAGAAAATCCATTCTGTGACTTCACACCGAGGGAAAGTTTCATCTCGTTCAAGAATCAGTTCCAGTGAATCAATGTCACCGTTTTGTCTTTGTCTTTGTCTCACAGCTGTGACTCACTCACACACTGATCACTGTAACTCCTCCTCCTCCTCCTCCTCCTCTTCCTCCTCCTCTATGCAACTCTTCCCCACAGAATCGCTGATCAACGCTGCAGCTCTCCGACCGCGCATGGAGTTCCCTCCCTGCTCTTTGTATGTGATATGATGTGTAAAGATCATCCGTCTGAATTTTTATATAAATCAAATTACTCTAATAACATTTTCCTGTAGCAGGAAAATTATGTTTTATAGCTCTACCTCTTGTTTTAGATTTAAGGCTTATTATGGACAAATGCAACATGTTGATTTTTGACGCAGCATGGGGTTTTGATATTTTCTCTCTGTCCTCTTGTAGAGTTGAGATGATTCAAGAGATTCACTGTATCATAGACTGTGAAGGAGACGTGTGCAAATAGATCTTCTAAGTTAATTAACAGTTAATTAACAATGCATATTTGTATGTGCTGTAAGGTGAGGTGAATATTTTTATCACTCTGATGCAGTTTTGATTCACTTCTAATTTTCGGAATCATGTTCCACGTTGGTTTTTGTTACCTGTTTAAATTAAATAATTCTTTTCTCTGATCTTTGTTTTTTAATGATTATGTTTTGTGTGTTGGTAACCTTTTCTTATGTCATTTTATTTGTTTTGGGGTTTTTTTTCTTTGGATAGAGAACTGTTCTGAAACACATAATCGTTTGATTGTTTTTCTCCTCAGCCAAACTTAAACTCTAACTAGGAATACATATCATAATAATTGCTTGTGCTGCACAAACTACTTTACCTAAGTGGCTTATAAGAGATCAGTCCGGACTGAAATTCACACAGTAATAATATGACGAAGTCTTACGAGAAGGGAATCAAATCCATGTGAGCATGCAGTGACACAGCTTCACGCCTCTGTGACGGGAGCTGCTGTTGGACGCATTCATGTGAAAATGGGGTCGCCTGTTTCTTTTTTATGGTCTGTAATGAAACCTCTAGTTGTTTGTTGGTTTTTTCTCTTTTTGACTGCGTGTTCATATGAGGCAGAAGTTTGTATTTTTATGCTTCAAATGATCAGTCTGATAATGGCCCAACGTGGGGAACTGTTGTTGAAAGTGAAAATGATGGTTACTACAGCTAAAGGAGGACACAACTATATGGTTATTTTTGAATATATATGTATATGTAAACCACCTTCCCGAATTGGGTTTCTTGATAGATTGGCGGTATCTGATTTGTATGTCGAGGTGGCATGAGGTAAAATCTGACACTGACAACCTACTAAGGGAAACTTAAATCTTGACACGGACCACAAAGGAATGCATGTTTTTGACAACTTTTTCATAGCAACAATAAACAGTGAAGAAACTGTCAGCTCAAAAAAGAAAATTTGGAGAAAACAGGCCCCCAGAAGAGCTGCACGACCATCAGAAATGTACACTTGTGTGGTTTTTAATAGACAAAAGTTGGCCATACAGATAGAAGGACTACTTTGACATTTAGTTTATATGTTGGGATATTCGAAAAGAAGGCCAGTACAGCTCATATCCATGTTAAGACGAGCGTGTTTCCGGCTAGTATCCATTCCAGTCCTCGCATAATATGGACGTGAAATCCCTGTTTTACCATTTAATGCAACAATTAAGCATTTTCTTACTTGGATTGTAAAGACAGATGATTTTCAAAAGCCCATTCAGCTAAATACCATGTCCTCGCTCTTCTCACCACCTCTGTAAGCAAAGATTTTAAAAAAGAAACAATTGAAATAAAGTTGTCCTGTGTAAATCGTGTACATAAAGGCATATTGGCACAAACCAAAATGCGACAACTCCTCCGTTTTTTCTCTCCATTTTGTTCGTTTCACCTCATCAGCCGTAACAATGTAATTTATTGTTGTTCTTGTTTAATCAGCTGATTGTAAACCGGTTTCAGGAGGGCTGAAAGTGTCACGCACTCTACGCATGTCGGACAAACAAATCTACACACACAAAGTTAAAATGACGGTGTTAATTTTAGGGTACGGTATACTGATACTTTTTATTTTTTGTTTCATTAACGTTTTTGTGACTTTTTAGAGCAGGTGAAATGTTTTATTTTAGAATTTATATTTTTCAAAATGAAATGTATATTGAAAATAAACAGAATTATCAAGCTGATGTGTGTCGCCTCTGTGGGTCGGGAGAAAGGAAAGAGAAAAGGTTCAATTGAGAGGTTGATGTAAGGAAATCTCAGACTGTTAATGAAATGGCACTGAATACACTGGGATAACTCAAAAGCCAATGTATTGACATTTCAGAGAGCCATTTTGATACGAGCGGATATTTGAATATAATGTGATAAACCAAAACTACGTAGTGTCATGCAAGTGAGACAGCAAATTAGGCTTATTTGCATCATCCAATAATAGTTTAAACTACTTTCTGATGCTATATTTTATGGTACAATAATAGTTGAAGTTTCTTTTGGCCTGTATTGTTGTCAGATTATTCATATTACTGCAGCAGTAACAATTGTTATAATTGGTTTCAATGTAAACCTGACTGATTACATTTCCTGTATAACATAGCCAAGTCCCCCCTCTAGTGGCGCTCCAGTTCCATTACAGGCAACAGATGCAGAAGAAGGGTCTTTTTTGTCACTGAATGTTCAATGACCCAAATTAATAAAAGGTCAGCGTGTGTGGGTGGACCGGCACTGACGAGACCCAGAATGAGGGAGCACAATGAGTCAAACTGACTCAAAACACCTGAGAGGTTAAGTCTGAGGTTAAACAGCCGTAATCGTGGCCAACCGAGTGTTTTTCAAGTTATTTTAAAAATGGATCATTCACTCTCTCTTTATAGTATTGTGGGAGAAATATTTGACTTTTGTGTTCACACACGCGGGTAATGGGAGGTGAAGTTGATCAAATTTGAATAAGTGGGTTTTTTTGTTATATCCATCACTATTATTTCATTTGCCCCCTTGCAAATGGAGGTCAAAAAACACTCCTGAATCTCCATAATAAAATGAAATAAAAACTTTGGGAGTATTTTAAACTACAATTCAAAGTAGGACTTATTCCTTAAGAAGCAAACGTCAGATAGCAACATTCCCACGTCAAAACACCAATTAAAAGAGTGACTTCCTGTTATCTCTTCAACTCGCTGCTGTGATAATGAGGAACATTCCAGGTAATTTGCAGATTAGATGGCTCGAGCAAATCGCTGATCTCTTCAAAAGCAGGATTTCATGCCAAGACTGATGACCTGAATACCAAATCATATTCACACGGATGTCCTTTGTCGCCACCAGAGGACCAACCAGAGCTGTGTGAGTGTACGTGTATGTGTGTGTTTCCTTTGTTGTGTGTTTCATTGGATCAAATTTTGCCTCCATCTCAAACTGTACAACTACTTTGTCTAATTTTGGTTCTTCAAATATTTTTCTTTCTTTTTATTTCACTCCTTTCCAAAGTTGCAGATCCAACATTCACACCTACTCGACGCCGCTGCTGTCCAGGTGTGTGGAGCTGGAGCGAGGACTTCTTTTGGCTGCGTTTCCTGTCACCACCGTGAAGATGTGACTGAACGCCAATGGTCTTTGCCAAACAGCTCTCGCGTCCACACGAAAATTACCAAAATAAAAGCACTGCTATCCTGTCCTGGATGTCCTAATGTTTCCCAGTGGAACATTTCATTTTCAATCATCTTTTTACCCATTGACCTATCATTTAAATGTCAAATAAGGTGCCTTTAGACTACAACATGAACACCAGGTTTATTTGGTCAAAGGGAGATTTTTCCCTCATTAAAGTGCCTCGTCATTAGGGTTTCTTTGGGGGTCTGCAACCAATCAATGATGATTTGGCACTCGTTGTAGGAACTGAACAGAAGTGCACTGATTTCAGGGCAGCTGTGTTTATCGTTTATCACCCAGCAAGTTTCTTTGATAAATTCTATCTTATTGCAGGAAACACAAATAGAATAACAAAGTAGCTTCTCCAGTTCAAAGCACCAGAGATGAATCGCCACACTGACTCCTGTAAAATCTATAAGCATTCAAATGTAGTCAAAAGCAATCTAATCAAAACCCACATTCATATGTTGGAGTGATTAAAGGCCACAGGCAGAGATTTGCGTGTTGCCAAAAAGCAATCTCACGCTGAGACAAAAATCACTCTTTCATTACTCTCTATTTATTGCGTGTGGTGAAGGTCCGCCCACTGGGACACGTGTGCAATTACTTCTTCTAAAATGTCAGAGAACTGTCAAATGTCCCATAATTCCCGGTATCATAATTGTATTGCTTGGAGGCCCCTGCTGCTAAGATGGCAGTGGTTGTTTATCGATGATTGTTTAGTAGTGTTTCCCTCCTCCAGCCACCAAACGCTCGCTCGCCGTGCAGATAAAAAAGTGAATTCACGCCTCTACGCTGAAATCAGATTCTCACAGTTCCAGAGGTCACGATGACAGGAAAAAGATTAAGTGACAAACTCGCAATAATGAAAAGAGGAACAATAAAAAGGAGAGAATAATGTGTCCGCCTGCATGAGATAAGGATACTGAACGACAACATAAATATAGCCTGGAGAGCGTGATCTCTCGTCCGTCTCCTGAGCGCAGACACAGCAGCCTAACGATACGCTTCCAGAAGAGCGTAGAAGAGCCTGATCAGTGACAGAGCTGCTGCAGAATTAAGCACTGACGTCACATGCGATCGCCAGTCATCATCATTATCATAATTATCTGACAATGATCCCAGACGCCGGCGGGCCGCCAGCGTGCACACACATTTCAGGAAAAGGAGAGGAGAACAAAGAGGCGCCAAAAACAGGCGAGTTTGATTCGGGAGGCTTTCAGCTCCGCTTCTTTGTTTCAAGCGAAAGGAGACAGAAAAACAATACATCTTATATCCTCGGTGATGCAGTACACACACACACACACACACACACACATACCCACAATAAATTAGTGTGTTGCTTACTGCTTTTAATCTACAAACACAATCAGTGAGCCTTCCGGGAAGAGCAACAATGGCAGAGCAAGGTCCGATTATTATTTCGGTGATTATTTCAATTGATCATCCACTTTGATAAATGTTCCACTGGTTTCCCTTCCAGGAAATCTCATTCTCAAAGAGATTCAAAGCAGTTTACGGCAAAACACAAATCAAATCTGCTTGTTTCCAGAGCTGGAGCCTCAAAGGAAAACATAAAGAGGCCATTTTGACATGAGATAGCTGGCAAACACAAGGTGTTTATTACACTAATCACTGTTATTAAAGTGTAGACGGCCGATGGCAGTGTGGGGGCAGACATGGCAGCAGCATCACAGTGTGTGTGTGTGTGTGTGTGTGTGTGTGTGTGTGTGTTTCTGTTCTGTATTCCAATATTTCCACTCCCCTTTCACCCCACCAGCCTGCCGGGTTTGTTGCGAGGAAACTAGCACACTTTTTGTGCAATATGTCTTTTTCTTTCATGTATTTATTCATGCAGGGGTCCTCTAAAGCAATTGGTGGTCTGAATGAGTCCATTAGCCCATTAAAACACAGAACTGACAACGATTTCATTATTACCCCTTAAAAAATGATCAACCTTGAAGTCATTTGGAGGCCAATTGCATCCCACAAATACAAAGTGCAGAACAAACAACAACGTTTAACAGGTTGCATCACGTTCAGACTCTCGCACTGCAGCTGAGCTGCTCGCAAGTATTTCATACTCTTTTGAAGTACAATTACTCTCCATATTTACCAGGTGAGCAGTGGGGAGTTACCAGAGATGATGCTAGCATCATTCCATCATCATCTCTTGATTATACCTGCATCATCCCTGTACCTGTTGTGTACTAACATATACTAAGATACTATAGTTAGCATGTATAGTAAGTACTTGGTACTTATCATTGTTGCGATGTAAGCGCCTTGTACTTACCAGTGATGATGCATCATAAGCATCATTGTAACATTATAACTGCACCAGTTAAGTACCACCAGCATCATCTCTGATTGTGATGTAAGTACTCGGTACATGCAAGGCTGTGTTTTTTCCCTGTTGTTTATGAACAAAAAACTGTGTTTGGTCCCAGAGAACCGGTCTCCGGTTTGTTCAGACTCATGTGTCTGAGCTCTAGGCTTCACCATTTTTGAAGATTTTAAATTCTTTTGTTACAGGTCACGTGTTTCGGGCACCAGAACTCTGCAGAGTTCTGCGTTGTGGGTTGTTTTTATCCCCCTTCATCCCCTCACCACAATGAACAACGCTCGCGGAGCTGCAAGACAATAGCTCCAGCTGTGGGCGACGCAGAGGCCATCACCTGCCTTCTCAAACAGCCGTCCAGTTCTCTGGAAAACTCGTCCAGCTTCGGTCGGGGCCATCTGAGGTCGAGAGAGGATTAAGTCCAGTCAATTACCAGGTGCGCCTCTGGTTTGATAGCAACCGTGTGGTAAACATAACACTCGCAGCTGTCAAATCCGTCTCGGCGCTCTGGTGTCGTGCATACGGATGGCGAATCGCTCTGCCAGGTGACTTTCTTCACGCTTTTTGGATTATTGTTTGGCCTCTCTTTTTCCCTCTCGCTCTTTCTCTTTATGCAGGAGGACTACTGATGGGCTTGCCTGGGAGCAGCTGAAAGGTGAAGAACTGGGCTAAAATCAATACTTGGTACGGACAGATGGCCATTTTTTATTGTCTCGTAGTTGGTGCATCTTATTAAACATTGGCGGTGAACGTTGCAAAATGAAGGACATGCGACTTCCCAGCTTGTTTAGATATAGAAGTGTGCTTTGCAACATTCCCCAAATTCAAATGTATGCACTTCCTACTCTTTTTATTTCCAAAACAGGTGCAGTGATCACGTTTCAGTGCATCTGAGGGGAACAATCCATATGTGCCACAGATCAGTAAGCGGCCGAGCTCAAAGCAACGTATAAGGAGAGTAAAACAGACAGTTTCATCGATGTAGCAGATTCATCATGACAAAAAAGTTTGAAGCTGGCAGTTCTTGCTCCAGCTCAACAGGATGCTGCACTTTTAGTTTGAAGTGGGATTGCCCTCAGTATTAAATGTGCAGCAGACTGCTCGCTGGCCGCCCTCCTTCTGTCTGCTGAAGCAGCACGTTGCAGCTGACAGAGATGCCGGCGAGTGCGTCCCACTCGAGGGGAACTTCAATTTCAGCCTCTGCTAAACATCCGAAGGTTCTTCTCTTGTTGGTCTGATGCTCCGTTTTCAGACGTAGGCCGAGCTCTGTCGTCGAGCTCGGCCTCAGATGTACCGGTGCATTGTGTGAGGAGGGAGGTGGACCCCTCAGGTCGGCGGGACGGCTCCCGTTGGTTCCTCCTGAGAGCTGCTGCTCACGACTGTCATTACAATCAGAATAGCTGTCTATGCTATAAAGACAATATGAATACAGTGACTGTACAACTGCACACAAAAACTAGGCTGTTTTCAGGTGGCACTGGATCATTTACACGATATTATCACACACATTTATAACACAATATCGAAATTTCATTTTTTACTGTGATATCACGTTTATCGTTTTATCATAAATATATTTGTTACCGTGTATTTGTATGTTCTACGCATAAAAACAATATTCTAAAACATTTCCAACACACATACTGTCTGTAGTAAATGTTTTGCATTGAGCACATCAGTGTTCAACTGGCTCTTATAAATGTTTATTCATATGGTGGTTCGTGTGTCATTTGAAAACAATACCATTTTGATAAGACGTTACATGGTTTTGAATATAAAGTTTAATTTTGCAGGAGAATTGAGGGGTTTTGCCCATTGTGTGTGTGTGTTTTTTGATTTGTGTGTATGTATGAGGCATGTTTTCCAAAATTGTGTATAAACAATCAAGAAAAACGATAATATAAATCAGGGCTAACATCTTTTTTATCACAATTTATAATGAAAGTGAACCAATGTCAGACTTTATACTCATTAAAGGATGTTTGGTTGAACTTTTATTCATCATGGTCACAGTGAATTAAGGATTATATAACGACAGCATTATGAATAATGATGAAAAAGCCGAAGCTGCTCTTCAGAGGTGAAGAGGATGAAGAGCGATCCTTTCACGTGGTGGAAAAAACAAAGGTTTCATTCTTCAAAGGGAGAAAGCAGACACTGATTCACACACTGATCATTATAAATCAAAAGCAACAACCCAAACACTCATTCAACATTCAGATACGACGCATAGGAGATGTTTTTTAGCAAGTTCATTTCTTATCAGGAGCCTGGGTGATGAGACCCCCCTCCCCTCCACCCCCCCTTTTTGTCTATTGATTCTTAGTTAAACAAAGTTTTTCTTCTTTTTTATCACTGTGTGCCATTTTCATATCCCGTTACACAGGGCTTTACCCGAGTACCGGCATACACCTTTATTTTGTCGGTTGGTCAGCAGGCGGACAAAGCTGCTACCCGGTTCATTTGTGGCCTCCAATTCGTTTTCACACCCACCAACATACAACCAAAGAGCCAATTTATCTAAAAACATGATTTTTTTTTTACCTGATCTGTCTGTCAAGTGATGTCATTTAAAGAATTCAAAGATATCAAACATCTGGCTCAGAGCTTTCACAGACCCAAATGAGCTCCATTCTCGTCAGAATCTATTAATTATTCAAGCCATGTTCGGTCATCGCAGCCTTTTCACTCGATTCATAATGCGTCTTTATTCAGAACTTACACACTCCTCCCTCAGCTCTGAAAAGCAGTTTGGTAAAACAGTCCAAAATAGTCGAAACCAAGCCCTCACTTGTATAAAACCTGCCCTCACTCACGGTTTAATGACACACGAGTGAACACGGTGTCACCTAAAGCCGAGGATCTCCCGCCGTCTATGTTTATGACCGATTTAAATAACGTCGGTTTGTGAAAGGTCACTTCCAATCACGGCATTGAAAGGAAATACGCCTCCATTATCTGCCTCCTTCAGCCGCCACCGCTGCCGCTCTGAACAAAGTGCAACACATAATGTAAAGCCTTATTTATCGAGCTGCCCGGATTTGTGACGTGCACCGACATTGTTTTAAATTGGCAATGAACTCTTCACACTTGATAATGAGGGCTTTGACTCCAGTCTTGGTCAGTTCCAGGAAATACTGTGTTTGTTTTCTGTGTTTACTCTGCTTACAGAAGAGTAAAGACCTGCCTCGCATCCTTTCCAACAGCTAAGTGCAGTGATACACCAAACATTTCTTATTGATGGTTTAATTCCTCATCTTTGTGTTTTATGTAGAGTCTGGCAGCACTGAGTCGACATCAGGCCAATCGAATGCCAACAAGTCTTCAAAAATCGTTAACTTTAATCGTGTTTTCACAGAGACTGCAGTCAAGAAATATCTTTCTTGAAATAGAGGGGAAACTTAGTTTAAATATAATGTCTCTCAGATCCCGCCGGTCGTTTTGCTGACTCCACTCCAAACAATGTTCCATGACAAAAGTTAACATGCTTGTTTTAAAGGAGTTCTATTGGATATTTCACCACTAAATGACGCTGTGAGCGCCAGCAAAGGCGCAGACCTCTCTTTGACTTTAGCTTTAGCGTCAGCAGCTGCTCGGCCTCCCCATGCCAAACCAATGTTGACTTGATGCTTCTGTCTCTCTTTGTTTGCCAACTTTGAACTGTGGTTGGAACCAACTTTGGCAAGTCCCATTAAAATGCTGAGCTACGCAGCGTTGGCATCTAAAGGAGTTTGACTGCAGTGAGCGCTCAGGACGCCATGAGCCCCTCTCCAAAACACACCTTTATATAGATAATAGTGAAGCTGAATAAAGCTCAAAGAATAAACTCCCCCCAAAAAACTATGGAAAAGTTATTTCACTTGGCACACTTTTTGGGGTGCGTTACCCACACGTTTAGCTGTGTTGCTAATTCCCTGAATAGCCAATTCTTACAAGTTGTATCTCATTGTAAAGTTGACTAAACAGGCTTTCCAATTGTATAAAATGCAACACCAATTGGTATTATTAAAGGGGAGAAATGAATGACTGAAATAACATTTCCAAACTTTCTTTGAGGGATTTAGGCAGATTTGTTGGGGGGCGTTACCCACACATTTAGCAGTGTTGCTCATTCCAGAATGCACGATCCTTACAAGTTTGACCCCGTTGTGAAGGTGACTAATCAGGCTTTCCAGCGGTAATGATTGACTGAAGTAATGTTTCCAACCTTTTTTGATGAGCACCTTTAATATGACATTTGCTGCACAGGTGGAAAGACGGCTAACAGCTACGACGCATGTAGGCTAAAATAAAAGATCAAAGCCCATGACGGAGAAATGGCATCGGTTGACGAGTACGTTCCTTTGGCTTTGTTCTCTGGCCGTGTTCCCAGATTTCTGATGCATCTGCTGAGCCCACATGTGGCAGGGAGGACCTGTGAGACGTGTTCGTGGCTCTCCTGGTGCTCCGTCCGACATGCCGGAACGCACCGTCTTATTTTTGGTCTCTGTCAAAGCAGCACAACAAAAGACAGAGGCTTTGTTCTCCTCATCATCGTCTGCATCCGCCGGCCGTCATCCTCTGTCTAGCTTCATTTCATAGATCTACAGCAAAGAACAATGGCAGGGAAAGAAAAGACAACCAATATGTTTACCGCTGTGAAGTTATATGGAAAATAGATGAAACTCAAAGGAGTTCACATCTGCGGGATTATCTCAGATGACCACGGCAGCAGCATCGATTGTGGCAAATAAACCCCCAAAAAACCTGCCGCAGGTTCACAGTCGAAGAATTTAACCGGTCGCATGTTGATTTCCAAACAACTGTCAGAAATGACCGGCCACAAAACAAGGCAAGCGTCATTATTTTTGACAGCAAAGCCGCTTGAAATCTTGCAATCTCACCGGGATTAATGAAAGAGGGAGCTGCCACTTTTAGACGAGGAGCCGCAGGGCAGGAACGTCTCGGTGAGGAATGGATTGGAATCGGCTTGAAGTGTCTCCTGTGGTTTGTTATGACACCATCGATCGCAATGATGCCATTTTCATATACATCCAGGTATCATATGAGATAGTGAAAAAGCAAACCCTTTTTTGCTGCAACACTTTCTCACAACCCCCAAAAAATGACCACGCTCCCCCGCGTGAGTGTTGCCACTAAATCATACAAAACGCTCGAGAGGGACTATGAATTTCGAAGGACCTTTTCCGGAGACAGAGGCGGTTTCCCATCCGGCGACAGGAACCATTGAGAAATCACGCTGCATCTCGGCTCCGGCTCTCTCACCCTCTGAAAATAGACACTGACAGCAGCAGACGCGCAGCAAGGGTTATTTATGCGACACCTGGTCTCTGTATATGTGGCGGTTTTCACACATTTGATTGTGAGCATGTAGAAGCCACACGTGAGCGCATTTCCAGGATCCGGACCGGACGGACACTGCTGTCATTTGAACTGCCGCTACAGAATCACAGCGGGCTTTCTGGTTTGAGTTCTGAATAACATCGAGCCAAAATTTTACAATTTCCTCTTCTATTCAAGTCCACCCCTTTGGGCGGTCATTGGTTGGTCATTGTGGAAACCATTTTTTTCTTTGTTACCTTTCTGACCGGAACGGAGTGAATAAGTATGAGACATTTTTTCAAGTGTTCTGGTAATATAATGAACTTTGGCACAAGTGCTTCATTATCCAAAGTCACATTTCAAATTCAACATGCTGTTCAGTCGGACTGAGAGTAAATGTGTTTGTTCAGCTTTGGCTTTCTGGGCGCAGCTTTAGCAATTTCTGAGTAATTAGAAAAATCATTGAAAAAAAAAAATATATATATATATGTATATATATATATATGTATCTATATGAGTAAAAAAAAAAACAAGACAAACTTTTCTAGGATTTCCAGGATGAAAGCTCAGATTTCAGGGGGGGGGGCAGGCTGGTCGTCGCCATCTTGGGGTGTGCGCTGCCAGTAGCATTATTATGCAGCTTCATGTCAGGTCGGCGGCATGAGAAATCGATATGACAAACAGCAGGTGTGTGTCTGGAGTCATCCAGCGTGTGTAATCAGATGATTTTAGCACTAAGAATGCGGAGGATGTATTATTCTTATCTTATATTATTTATATTATTTTATGCTGCTGTTTATATCTATATTTATAATGTTGTTATATTGTCTTATAGGCTACTGTTTGTTTAAATGTGATCCTCTATTTTTGGTGCTGTAACTCTGGTGGAATTTCCCCACTGGCGGACTAATAAAGGACTATCTTACCTTATCTTATCTTATCTTAGTCTCAATGGCTGTGAGCTCCCACATTTTCAAAATGGCTGAAGATTATAAAATCCTCTGTTGTGTGACCGTCCAGAGGGAGAAAGCTGGTGGTGAAAGCAAACAGCATGATGCAGAGCCGGAGACATCGTGGGCTAAAAGGAACCATGAGTCCATCCGAAGAGGTGAGACCGCCCTGCGTGCGTCACAGCTGATTTCAAAGCAGGTTTGATGGAAAAACCAGTCCAGTTCAATTACAGGAACCAATTCATAACGAGCAGTTATCTCAAATAGCAGATCTGGACCTCGTTCTGCAATAGTTGCGTTACAGAGACCCAACAATCTGTTTGTTAATACAATTGTTAATAATATCGTATTGACGAGACCACAAAACTTATTTTCAGTTTACAAAAAACAAACTGAAATTAAAATAAATCAATACAAAAAAAGAAAAAAGTTGTGTGCACCTGCAGAATATCAAAATTCCCAGTTCATCATTTGCTACATCACCTGCTCATTGTTTTAGCTCTCATCATCCCTGTCAGGTGAGCGCCACGAAGTCCATGCCAACTTGTTCTGTCATTCTTTTTTTTTCCTTAAAGTGTCACATCACGAATTCCCAAGAAGACATTTTGACCTCACAAATACAGTTTGAATGGTTGGACGGAGGACTGAGAGTCCCGAGCTGTAACGAGGTCTCCTCACACCTCATCAAAAAGGACTTGAACATGAACTTTAACCGATCGGCATCCCATCGGAACGGTTGAGGAGGCGGTGATTCATCCACAAGTGTCACGCCGCCCTCCTCAAACATGTGTTTGGGGGGGGCGGGGGGGGGGGATGGGGTCCCACACCGTCGCTGTGCATCCAAGCCTGTCAGAGCTTCACTCAGAATTAAAGATGCTTTGGGATCGCGAGCTAATGATCCGCCACCCCGGCTTTGATGTCTTATTCACATCTCCACTCATAAAAGATCTATAATCAATTCCCACGGTGGGTTGGAGACAGTGAATCTCTGTTTCCACAGACAGATCTATAAATGAGGGATGGATTATTGATCGTCTTCTCACTGAGGGATGCTGTCCTGCTTTCATACTGCTGCATAGTGTGGGTTTTAGCTTTCCACCGCTGTGCGAGACAATCCACTTAGATCCCACTGCTGTGATTCGATCCGCCTCCATGTTGTCTTTATCAATAGAGAGACATTCCTCAAGCTTAACTGTTGGCATTTAAGCATGTTCTGTCAAGTCACACTCGCCTGTTTATCTTGTAGTCACAGCCGACTTGGAGGATGAGCTCTCCTCATTCCGGAGAGTCTTTTTAATTTAATAATTTAATTATTAAATTATGTGGCTGCTTTCAATGGGACTGATTCAGTGGACGGACGACTGATTTATATAATGTATTTTCCTCTTTCAGATACTTCAACATGTGCTGGCTTCTGCTGGGATGTGAGCAGTACACACAAGTAATCAATCGTTGAATCAATAATCATTTAAACTCACGCCACTGTTTAACACCTTTGAGTAAATCTGATAAAACCTTCCTGTCGCACAACACCCGAGGCTTCTTACAGCCAACTCTGCATTTATGTGACGCTTTTTCCACCAGAAAGGCACTCCGAGCTCTTCATATAAAGTGTGTGACCTCCTTCCGCCATCAGTGTGTGAACGTGTGAGTGTGAGTGTGAATGGGTGACGCGAGGGCGCCGGCCTTCGCATCAGGAGCAATTAGGGCAGTTAGGGGCAGCACGAGCGCTCTGGGGAGGGGGTCGAACTGGGGACCCTCCAGTTAGAGGAGGACTCTGTAATCTGCACTGATTCAATCCATCCTGCTTCTTTCTGTGATTTAACAGGAGAAATCTGACAATTTTTGCTGTCAAATGGAATTAGTTTATCTGAATTACGTCCCATTTTATTTATTATATTTAGTATTTATTATTGTAGATTTAGCAACATGACAGCTTGGATTTGCTTTCCGGCTGCACCGCGGATCGAACAGCATCGTTTACATCAATAGTGTGTGTGTGTGTGTGTGTGTGTGAAGGGGAACAAAAAGGTGTTAATGGATCTTGCAGTCGAACACGTGGTCGGGGTAGGTTGGGTTGAGGGGGGGTGCGGAGGAGCAGAGGAATTTTTTCATGTTTTTCAGCCTCTGCAGTATCAACAACTACAACTCCAAAGTAACAATCATATCATTATTCATTATTCAGGTACTTGCCAGGATAATCGGGGTACATGGGGATATTTTGTTTTTAGTCACCATCAATTCCTAGCAGCACCAGTAAGTGGAGGATTGAGGCGACTCTGAGGTGGAAAATCGATCACAGAGCCACAAAAGAGACACACAACTGCTCACATTCAAATCCATGGCCAATTAATCGCCAATTAACTTCTCCCAACAAGTTTGTTTTTTTTGCTTTTGGGGAAACCGGAGCAACCGTGGGACACACACATACGTGGGGGGAGAGCAGAGAGACCCCGGGTTAGGGTTAGTTTCGTTTTCCTCCGACCCTGAGGTGCACCGCTACTAATGGTGCTTCACCAGTGCATGGGACC
Source organism: Mullus surmuletus (assembly GCA_903171835.1). Classification (NCBI taxonomy): domain Eukaryota; kingdom Metazoa; phylum Chordata; class Actinopteri; order Syngnathiformes; family Mullidae; genus Mullus; species Mullus surmuletus. The sequence continues at coordinate 37,474 of CAESWR010000564.1, read as the reverse complement.
ACCTCCACTCTGGTTAGATGGTTGTCATAGCGACACAGTGTGAAATCCTGGAGGTCCTTTTCAGAAACAGTGACGGGTCGCTTGAACATATTCGTTTTAATTCAAATGTACGTGTTTTCTTGTTGCCGCCACGGCCCAAAATGTTTTTTTCATTGCGGCTCCACTCTTTCTGAAGGAATAAAGTGAACCCGCCGAGCTTTTATGTTGCTGTTGGCTGACTGTTCCAGCAGCCGTGAGGGCTGATTCACAGCTACACTGCGAAAACAGCGCTGGGTAAGATTCTCCGATCACGCTGCATCGAATCCTTAAGATACACTGGCGGCAGATGTGAAAAACTGCATTATGTGACACAAAACAGTTGTATTTCTATATTTATTTCTCAATTACAGACTTAGTCCATGCATGCTGCAGGATGATGACACTGATGTTTCTCTGTGATCAGTTTTTTTTGGAAAAGGGGTGAAGAGCAGTACTAAGAAAGTAGTACATGGTACATTTTTCCTCATGTAAACACAAAAAAGGCAAGTAGAAAAAAAGGGTAGTAGTAGCAGCAGTACAAATGTAAATGAAAAACTACACCTACTAACTACATCATTGTGATGTTCTGTGGATGAATTTACCCAAATCATGACCTCACGACCTCAGTTGACCCTCATCTAGAAGAATGACCCATCGTATGTAGCTCCATAATCTTTGCTCCTCCCTTTGTCCGTCTCTGTAGTATTCCGCACGTGTGTCTCTGGACTTAATGGAGACGGACCAAAAGCGTTTAGTTTTGAGTGCTGCGCTGAAAAGTGAGAGGGTTGGTGGCAAACGTTGGAGCTGAGGAAGATCAGTCCCATATTTTCCTGGATGATGAATTATGATCTGTGTTTGATTTTTTGTTCAATTCAACAGCAGAAAGTCTGTATTCACATTTTAGTCCCTGCCTTCTGACCGTTTGTCCAGCAATGATTTTGTCGGTCGGACACAAAGACGTGTCACAAAAATGTGTCCCAAATGTGTCCCAAATTGTTGTCTTATCACACAACACGCAACACCGCCTCTATCTGCTCCCGAAGCTCTGAATTAATCCCAGGAGATTTATGCGAGGGCCCTGCAGGGCGAACAGAAATACTTGGGATAATCCAGACGGATTTCTGCTTCCGGGTGGATGTCACCTAATGTCCACGTCGAGGCGACCTCACCTGCCTTCAGACTCACGCTTGCTGATGCATCTGATGAAATGAGTTCTGACGGATTTAATCTAACCTAATCATCGCAGGTTAATTCATCTTAAAAGCTGTTTTATTGAAGTATCCCCTGGAGCTGCATGTGCACAAATATCAACACATTTAAAGGCATATAGAGGAAGCCGCGACTTTCTTGGACAAAATAATCTTGTTCAGAGTTTCTCTGTGAGTTTGAATTCATCTGTGAGGAGGTTTAGGATCAAGGACACTGATACACTTGAGGAAACACAAAGACAAGACAAGACAAGAGACGGAGTAACAAGAAGGAGAGTTGATGGAAACTATAAAGCCATCAAAACCCTCAAGCTGCAAAGAGAGGCAGCAGCAAAGACAGACCATGGTTACAAAAAGTAAAAACACAAACTGGCAAATAAAATAAAAAGATTTGCAAGAAGATTATAAAGAACAAGTGTGATGTGTGGGGTCGACCCTCAAGTACTCACTTTCAATTTGTGTGATTCCAATCTGAAGTCCTTCACCATAAAAGTCAAGTGATGACTTAAAGCAAATTAGAGCTGCTCACACTTTTAGATAATTGTAGTTTATGTCTGTAATTTCTTTTGCTTTGTATTGGTTTGAAGATGATTTTCTTTGTACTATTTTCAGAGCTGTGATCATTTATTACATTGATTTTGTTGGTTGAGTTCTATTTACATTTGTAAAGGATTATTTTTTGTATTTTGTATGTTGTATTTCTATGATATATGATTGATCTATTAGTGAGATTTTATGTTCTATTTCTAAAAGCCCAACTTGGTAAGGAAAAAGATATATTAATTATATTACTCAATATTGTGCACATAAATACTGAATTGGAAAAATTGCTTTTCTTCTACTGCTTCTGTTCTGTCTTCTGCTTGCAACGTGAACTCATACTTGACACAGTTGTTTCAATGAACCAGTAGCCATTAACAGTTACTCCGTTTTTAATGTCATTGGTTTTAATCAATATGATATTTTTTTTATGCTTTCTGTGTATTTTTCCTGTGCTCTCGACATCACTGAGCTCTCAATGATCCCTCAAGATTAGATAAAGCTTGAATGAATACATAACTGTGTTGTGCTTGTTTAACAAATCATTTAGCGTATGTAAGCAAGAACTAGAAGATTTTCAAATAATAGTAAAAGGACAGGAAACAACATAAAGTAGTACATTTTATTGATCGTTATTTATCATTCCTACAGTGTTGTAAGAAGTCCCGGCCACCACTGTTTTCCAGTTCATTCCCCTCGGACACGCGGCCGGCAATGACGTTGACGTTGGAGAACTTCAGGAGATGGCGCCGTCTGGAGTTCTAATTTGAGAAAAAGGCCAAGGAAACCTATAATTCCCTCCACAGGATGTGAAGAGGAAGCAGTGGTGCTCAGGGACAAGGCTTGTATCATTAAGTGCATAATCTCAAATGCAATCTCAATTCTTTTTATCTGAAAATATTTCCTTTCTAAATCCGGGTCCCGTTTTTCCTCTCGAAGGCCAATATTCCCGTCAAATATTGACATTTAAGGTGGTCGGAAATGTCGGATGCAGCAAGCAGCGCAATAAGCCATTAAGCCTTTGGAGAAGCAACGCCTCCTCCGGGGAAATGAAACACGCTGTGATCTGCTGGCTCCTTCAATTTCACCAGTATTGAGCTTTTCATTACCGTTTGGCAGAAATCAATTCCATCATAATATTACCTGAGATGTCGATCTCTTAGATAACTCCCATCATTATTTAATAGAATTTAAAATAAAAATCTTTTCATTAAGGAAAAGCGTCCACCCACACGATGTGATCATGTCTTTCAGAAGGTGTGATTTGGAGTCTTCCCACTTGGACACGTATTCCTGCTGAGGACGGCAACACAAATGTTTTCAGTCACATCCTGTTTCCCACCACTTTTTTTTGTCGGTTCTCTGTAAGTTTTCCCTCAGCTTTCAAAAATGGTGTTTTTTAAGAAGTGATTATTGCGCAGCCTTGCAGTTAATAAGATAATCAGCTGTTACTCGGTCATCCGCAGGGTGACAGTGAGCAGAGCACGCCGGTGTGCACATTCACCTGCACGGAACATTCAGTGCAATCGGAAAAAAAACACATGCCACCTTTTCGAAATATCTGTCTCACTGTGGCACCGCAACAGAATGTGGACAGGACGAATACCTGAGAATAAACTGGGCAGTTACTTATATTTCATTTTAGAAGAACTTTGTGAGGCGGAGGAAACTTGTTACATTGTTATTGATGGATGGAGAAGGATAACTGCCCTCCCGAGCAACATTACACAAGCCTGTTTCTCAAACCCAGAAAGAACTGCAGCGAAACATGACGCAACGACAGCACAATAGCTGAACGGCGGCCTGCTGGATCCCTGGAGGGAAGAAAAAACAATAAAAAAGGAGCCTTACAATGTGAGCTCTGCTCTTTTGGATTCAAGTTCACAACCTTTGTAAGAAAACAACACACACATCATAAGCATCTAAATAGCAAGATACATAATGCACGAGCAGGTGGTGTGAATTGAAAGGGCATGATTTACCTTCACAAGTTCCAGTATCACCATGTAGCAGGTAATTGCACAATAAGTAGCAAGCCATTGTGTGGGATGACGCTGGTACTTAAAAGGAGTCATGCTAGCAATTACACAGTAAGTACCAAGTAATTGAGCTGTAAGTACTAAGCCATAGCTTGGGATGATGCTGGTACCATGCAGGGATGGTGCTGGATACTAAACTGGGATGATGCTGGTTCTAAAAAGGGATGATGCTGGTAAGTATCAATAATTATGTCAACCATTACTTACTACTTACCGGCATCATCCCTGTTTACTACCAAATCCATCCCTGCATGGTACCAGCAATTAATTGATACTTACCAGCAATTACCAGCATCATCCCGCATGGTACGATGCTGGTACTTGTCAAGTAATTGATTGATACTTACCAGCATCATACCATCGCTGTATAGTACCAGCAGTTTACGTGATACTTAGCAGCAATGACTTGATACGTACCAAGCCACTCTGGTGGATTAGCAGTACCAAATGGTAAACACTGTTACTTACTGCTTCTAATTACTTATTACTTACCAGAATCATCACCAGACTGTATTATAATGTTACCGGCAAAAGACTTATAGTATATCCTTGACAAGCACATTTTACATTCTATTTCATTTTAATTCCAAGCTGATGATGGACACCTACCGCAGTCTGTTTTCCAGTCTAGCATAGCACTAAAGTGATTTTTCTGCCTATTAAAGGTAAACATGTTAATATTGTCAAACTCACTATTGCTTTTTGGTTGTTGTTTTTTTAAGTGAATGTAGAATTGCAGAAATATTGTTCTTTTCTCTCCACCTGGGCCGTGTGTGCTAATTCGGTGTAATCTACTAATGAATTATGCTGTTACCTCACTGCTGGAAATAGTTCACATGAATGCTGCCACTCCGGGAGTTCCACTTCGTCACGTCGTTGACAGGAAATGTATTTTGCCGCGGATCTTTCCTGCAAAAAAGGCGTCTCTGAAATGAAGTAAAATTCCACCTACAGAGAATTTCCCCATGCATGATAAACAGTTGATCCTGCCCAAAGACTCTCATTTTTAATCAGTCAACATTGTGGCACTCCGGGCTGATGCTTCTATTGAGCGGCCGCGTTAAGAGCCTGGCAAGTGTGACAAAGAATACAAGTATGTGCTTTAATTACCGCAAATCAGTCAATTGCTTCCTCTCTATTCAGACATAATGACACATATTGTTCAGTGCAGTTTTCATGGAAACGTCACTTTCTTTATGCTCCAGGAAAAGGGTTTTTTTGCCTTGTTACAGCAGAATCTGTGGCTGTGACTGAAAAAAACAACAACAGCTGAACTCTCAGGTGCAGTCAATTATACTTTTCGAATATTACAAAAAAAACATCATCAATTATCCACTAGTGTGAAATTCCATCATCACAATATATGCTTGAATTCCAGAGGCAGTTTGATCAATTCTAAAATTCAATAGATTTAATGAGTGTTTTTTACCCGCAGTGTTCTGGGCCCCTCGGCCGCAATCTCTGGAGTCAAACTATGCAGTTTTCCATGTTTCTTTCAGCAGCTGTGGTTTCCTCTTCTGGGCCAGAAAGATGCAGGTGAGGCTGCTGAGCAAAGAGCTGGCGGCTTAGGGGGGCTGTCTGTCTCCATGTATCAGCCCTGTGCCCCCCTGACTCCAGCCTAATGAATGATGGAATTGGCTCCGGCCCCCTGCAACCCTGAGCTGGATACGCGGAAACGGATGCTCAATACACCTATTTGGTAGGTTCAAAGTCACACACACACACACAATAAATACATATATATACAGCAGACAGTTGGACGCACAATTGTAATGAATGTGCTATGATTTGTTGTCACTCAAAGGTGCTATAAGATATTTCACCACTAGATGTCAGACCAAAAACAAGGGGGCAGAACTCTCCACTGGATTTACTGTAACATAAGCAGCTGGTACGACTCTCCATTCCAAACCATTGTTTACTCTTGGCTTTTGTGTGTCTTTATCAGAGCTTTGTTTGGTGATGGAACATGTTTTCTTGGTTGGAAGGAGAGTGAACAAAACACTGAGGTACGGTGTGTGAGAACACACAGCGCCTGGATGCCTTCACAGACTCCCACCGCACAGAGGACCGCCGAGATCAAAGTGGAACTCCATTGGGCACACACACACACACACACACACACACACACACACACACACACATACACACACACAGATTTATTTATTTATAAATGTATGTATGTATTCTTTTGTATTCCCTTTTTTATTTCCTCTCAATATTTAACAATTGCAAATGTGAGTGTTGCATGTTTTACACTAATGTTAGACAGCACCCCAATTTTGTTGCACACTGCAATGACAATCATATTCTTCCAAAAATTCAACGATTTGCGCCAAAAAACGTACTGCAGTGAGCCTCGACATTACAATGATTCCCCCTTCTGACAACTTCTCAGTTCAAAAACCAGCACACTGTCTTTATAGAAAAGTAGAGAGTCCCACAGCTCCAACAATATCCCTTCTTTTTTATTATTTTTACATCAGGAAGCTTGTTTCCAAGTTTAAAAGAGAGAAACACAAATTGGTGGAAAAAATCTGTTTCTTTTTTATTTAAATCAACACTCGCAGGCAAATGATTTATATAAAGGTTAATATTTAATTGCAAAAAAAGTGTGTTGAAATGACAAAGGAAAGTGTTTGCTTTTTGGGGCTCAGTTCTCCTTTTTTAACTCCCCTCAAAAAATGCCTTTCAGCGTAATTTATGCCAGCAGAGGTTGCTGACAGCGTCCCAGGGCGCAGTGGCGCAGCGAGCAGTCTGCTGGCTGCGGCTCAACAAAGTGACACGTCTGTTGCTCGAACGGCTGGACTGGAAATTCAAAACGGGTCCACATGACATCCACGGGGACATGAGAGTTCAAACCTCTCAAGCATTTTTCCGTTCACTTGTTCAGCATTCGGTGGAGGAGGCGGGCATTCTTGATCCCGGAGTGCAAGGCAAAGTGGTGTGCGAGAACGCCGAGAGAGATAAACAGCAGCCAATTGTACTCTGTCTGAGCAAGTGCTGAAGGATTTCTTTGGAAGGAAGCTAATTTGAGGGAAAAATACAATACACCACACTATCATTTCCCACTGTTGTCATGGAAAAGTGAATAAGAATTATAATTAGAACATCTTCACTACAATTTTCTATTCCTTGGGGTGCTTTAGCTGTATTTTTTGTGAGGACAGTTACATTGTGAACAGCCTCAACCATTTTAACCTTTCTCGATTACATGTGGAATTAAAAAAGCTCATCTCGTTAAGCAATATTTCATTCTTGCTTCATCAAATGCATTTTAGAAAGGAGCTTCTGGTCGCTCCAGCATTCAAAGCAATGTATTTGTTTTACTTTACCTCTTCATATACTTTAAAACACATCTGGGGTCCATCCCAATTCCTGAGTTTCTGCCTCCTCCTTGATCTCAGCGCTCCATCTGGAATGTTGACTATGTTTACATGCAGTCAATATTCAGGTTAAGGTCCATATTCCAGTTACTGAAACACTGGTAATAAGGCGTTTCCATGCGTGAGCAAACAGGGTTGTTCCTGTATCCATGGTGATTGTAATCAATTGGGATATTACGATCAAACCAGCATCTGCTACAAACCCTGCTTGGTGTAACTTTGCTCTCCCCTTTTTGTGGATCTGTCTATCCCGCTACTTTCTAGCGTCTCCAAATGCCAGGATGTTTGTGTCTTTCATCACACTTATGAAGTGATTGGTTTCCTCCTCACTCCAAAAGTGTGGCGTGGTGTTGTTTTTGCATTTGGTTGTGTTTACAAGTAGTTCCTGGACTCAGAAGACCAAGATTCCTTGTGAATAGAACATGCACAGACCACAAATTCATTTTCCTTTTGATGCGGAGATCCTGATCAGGGTAAATACATAAGCAAATATTCGGGTTATTCAATTAGCTTATTGGTGTTTACAAGGCTGTGAGCAATTGCGTTACTGCCGATATTCTGGTTAGAAAAGGCTTATTTGACTGCATGTAAACGTAGCCAATGAGGATCAAGGAGGCTGCGTTGAGGAGCCATGAGCGAGGAGACACCAGTCAATCCTTCACCAAAATCCTTTTGGGCATCCGTGACACACGACACACCGTAAATATTGGGAAATATATATTTTTTTCTAAATCAAATTGAAGTTGTAATGTGTATTGTGATCCACCCCACCTGCCGCTTTAAAACGAAGCACGAAGACGATTTTGTTGGATGTTTGTTTACCCGATTGCTCTCTCCTCCCTCGCCGCCTCTGCTCTCATCTCTCGTAGGCGGCGCAAAGACGCGATGAGAAGAGGTGAGGAGCTGTAAACTGGCAATTTGGATGGATCGATGGTCTCCAGTGTTGCACTTTACTTCTTTTTAATCTTTTCTGGACAAAATATAGCAGCAGATATTTGCTTTCATGAGGTATCTCTATTCCGTCTCCCCTGCGCTGCATAGAGAACCTCGGAGCGAATCTGTCAGAATTGTCCCTCCTGAGCTTTAGAGGAGGAAGTTTTAAGCAGCGAAACTGCTCTCTGAGAAATGGGAAATCATCTGCTGAACTTTCTGAGATACTGGATTATGTTCTAGACATGACACATCTTAAAAAAATGAAAATGAAAATGTAAAAAATAAAAGGCATTTTCCTATTATTGTCTGGCCCACGAGCTGGACTAATGGCACAACAACTTTAAAAGCGGTATATAATCCCTCTGCGGGGGGGTGACGGGGGAGAGGAGAGCCGATCACAGGGAAACGGGGGCTTCGTCTGGGACTGAGCCGCCTCCCGAAGCAGCTCCCACTTATTAATTGGCCTTCTGATTTTACAGGTATTTCCATTTCAAAGGCTCCCGGCAGCTCCTTATTTCAGCCAGATTAACTGTAAAATCACCTGGGCTGCAGCTGTGGCGTCACTCAATTCCAATTCCAGTTTGGCCTCAGATGAGAAACGAGGCGGCGCATTTGTTGTTATGCGCGGCGCTCGGACGGAGACCTCGCTTCAAATCCACTTTAAGCTACTCACCACTGGGCGCAAAGTGCCCTCCGCTCTCACGAAGGCTTAAGGTATAGACTCGCCGTATCAGCTGCGTGAGCTTCCTCTGATTTTGTGTGCTGCAGGTGGATCTGAAGCCTCCATCGCTCCCCAACAGTGTGTTCGTTAAACCCGCTGCTGTCAGACG
>CAESWR010000563.1:57078-69528 GCA_903171835.1 Mullus surmuletus | reverse complement strand
ATGACATATTAATGATCCAACAAGGCTTCTTCCTCCTGGATCACCTACTACATGCTGACATCACCAGCTGCTGTGTGTGTGTGTGTGTGTGTGTGTCTGAGATGAACCTCATGACTGACTGTTTTTCCCCTCAGTCTCACACACACGCCTGCACTTTTCCCAAAACCTTTTCAGAGTGTTTGTGGGGAATCGGTGCTGCGTCTTGTTTTGCGTCTGTGACTGCGTGGCTCTGTGGGCGGAGGTCGGAGGTCGGCCGCCTCCACCTGGGAGATGTTTCCTCACTCAAAGACCAGAACAACGTGAGGCTGCGATGATGAATCCGCTGCATCGCTCTGACTCAGGAGGTCTGAGCCCTGCTGACCTGCTGACCTCAGGTCTGTTCCCTCATGGACGAGCCTCAGCAGCCGGCGTCCGATTGGTCGACCCAGTCCCACACGTGCAGCGAGCCGTCTGAGGCGGCCGACAGCAGCGTGCGCGGGCGCTCGGGGTGCCACCGGTGGGCGGTGACCGCCACGTCGGGCTGCGGCGAGGAGACGGCGTGACCACGGTGCCGGAACAGCGGCTGCACCTCCTGAAGCTCCGCCTTCCAGACCGTCGAGTCGTAGATCTCAACTTCTCCACCAAAACCTGGGAGATGAATGTCAGAGGCCATTGTGAGGTTCCGCCGCTCTCTGGGGTCAAAGGTGATGCATTGAGTGACACTGACCCGACACGGCGACCCCGCCCTGCAGCGCCGGAGCCCACGACAGTCTGACCTCGTCCGGGCGCCACCGCCTCTTGGCCACGCCCAGCTGAGCGCCACAGACGGCTCCTCCCGGGTTCCTCAGGTCTGAAACCGCTGCCTCCCCGGACGATGACAGACGCAGCACCCTGCAGCTGCTGGGGTCCGTCCCCGCCGCCTCCGTCCACCAGAGGGCGGAGCCACCCGCGCTCGTGGGCGGGGCACAACACTGCGGCGCCGCGGACGTCCGAGTGTCAGCGAGGAAAATGTTCCCGTTACAGCAGGCGGCGAGGAAAACATGGCCGCCCACGAAGTGCAGAGACGACAGAGGCTCGGCCACCGGCGCCGCTGTCAGGACAAAACAAAGACGCTCAGCCAATCAGAGCGGACCGAGCAGGAAGTGACACGCTGATGCCAATTATGTTTGACACATCAAAGCCATTGAGTTTATTCCTGATCCCTTTGGCACCCGTTGCTAGGCACTGACGGGTGCTGGACCAGGAGCTCTCTGAATGCTCGCGCCCGCTGCAGTCACAGACCGCAGGAGAAGAAAGCATGCGATGACCACACAGGCGGCGCTCAGACAATTCATCCATTTAAAGGTTCAAACGTGGAGGACAAAGTCACCGAGTTCATAGAGCGTCCGTCCGGTCGACAGCTGGCTCAAGCGGACGCAGTCGCTCTCGGCTCCGTGGAGAACGTCGGGCTGCGAGGAGAGTCGCGCCGCCGTCCTGCTTCCTGTCCCCGTGTGGCTCCTCCCCTCCATGCTTCCTGTCCTCCTGATGACGTCTGACACAGAAAACACCACGTGACTCCTCCTCCAAACGTCCCTCAGAATCCACAAACAGAAGTCTGGAGATGCCTCAGGGACACGGCTGGTACTAATGAAGCCCCGCCCCCTCTTTTCATCAGAAACATGATGTGTGATGACATCACGGCGTCAGCGTCATGACTTTGTGGCGTCCAGCGTCACACAGCCTGACCTGGTGTCATGGAGGCGTCTCAAGCCAAACTCACCGCCGTCGTCTCCTCCAAGCTCCCACAGCTGGAGGTCGGAGCTCCGCCCATCGTTGGTCACCACACACCTTCAGAAGAACGTGACACAGAGGGGCTGCTGAGGGGGGACCAGGCCCGATGCTGACCTGTGACCTCCGACAGCAACGGCTGACCGTGACAAAAAGACAGCGACATCCGTGCTCGCCGACTGGTCTTCTTCTGTGGTGGCGGCCGCTCACCTGGTTCCCGGAATGTGTGTGACGCCGCACACCGGCCCCTCCGTGAAGCCGCCGTGGAGAACCCGAAAATCCCGCTCTGCACACAGACCCTGAACACACCAGCACACAGCAGACGTTCAGAGCTTCCACACACACCTCCACGTATCCATGGCAACTAGGGTTGCCAACCGTCCCTTGAAAAAGGGAATCGTCCCGTATTTAGAGACCAAAGCACCGTCCCGTATTGAGCTGAAAAGGGACGCACTTTGTCCCGTATTACCGTGAGAGTCTAAAAATAGTCAGTAAAATGCCAATTGAAAATTAATAACAGGGCGCTTTTTATGAACATTTACGGTAAACTTGTTCCAAGGCCCCGTCCTGCTCTGTGACCAATGAGCTGACAGCATATTCACACACGAGTATGACGATACAGAATACGCTCATCCCATTGGTCGAGGTGCTGTCGCTCGCAGAGAAGATAGCGGAAGACAACAACGCAGCATGGGTGACAGTGACACAGACGCCGGCACTGCTTTACGGGGCGGTATACCTGTAAGCAGCAATGCCATTAGTACTCCTCCGAGAGAAAAACAGAAACCGATGCAAAAATACCGAGAGGAATGGGAAAGAGAAAACACCTGGGTGGAAAAAGTGCGCGAAAAAATCTACAAAGCGCACTGTTTTAGTGCACAGTTTTCTGTTTGCACTTGTTATACAAGTAGGCTTTCTCCACGTAATGTGGCATCGAGCTGCTGAGTTCATAAGTTGTTCTTTTCTGTTTTACTGCAGCTGTAGCCTGCAGTCATGGCCTTTGAGGCACAAATATCTTTACAAGTTTTCTGCAGACTTTCTGTTTGCACTTTTGTTATTGCACTAAAAATATGCACTATTACAGGATGAATGTTCTGCTTTCTATCTATTGTTTTACATTAATTTATACAGTTTTAAGTTAAGCAGGACAGGTTTCTGTTTGAGAAGATACTTATTTTATTCAGTTAATTTTGTTATTTTGCATTAAAGTGAATTGCTGTATAATAATTTGTTTTCCATGTGTTCATGTCACTCAAAAATATGCATCTAATTCAATTCAGGTTTGAGTCAAATCGTTAAAAAATCGTTTGACTCACAAAAAAGGGGCTAAAAAAAGTCACCGCGCCAGGAGGCTGAAGGCAGGCGGGGGGGCGGCCCTGCCAATGAGCAATGAGGAGTCCCTGACTTTACTTCAGGAGTTGGAGACTCCACTGGCAGCCGCTCACCTTCTCATCGGCCAGGAGTTTGAGCGGCAAACGGAGCTCCAGGATCTCGTTTCTGGAGGGAAGGTGACCGGAGACACACACGGCTGCAGAGGGAGAGAGAGAGACACAGACACAGACACACACACACACACACACACACACACACACCAAGTTCAAACTCAGATGGTGGGAAGCTGCTGCTGCTGACGTCACCGGAAGTAACTGACTCTTGTCTGACGTCCACTCGATGACTCGAGTCGGAGCCTCCAGCTGGAACACGTGGAGATCTTTGTACCTGCAGAGGGAGGGGGCGGGGCGTGGGGCAGCATCAGTCACACACCGAGAGGAAAAGCTCTGTGTGTGTGTGTGAGTGTGTGTGTGTGTGTGTGTGTGAGTGAGTGAGTGAGTGTGTGTGTGTGTGTGTGTGTGTGTGAGTGAGTGAGTGAGTGAGTGTGTGTGAGTGCCAATCGCTGCAGGAGAATGAGGCGTCCGGAAGCGGAAGCGCCGTGGCGCGGGGCGGGGTTTGCAGGACGGTTCCTTACGTTCTCAGAGACTCGATGAACCAGTCGTCCAACACATCGTCAAACTCGGAGGCTTCCATCACTCCGTCACTGGACACACGCGTTTGTGTTGTGGTTGGCTTCCGGATGCGGCGTCATGAGGCGGCCGCCGCACATCCGGCCGGCCACAGCGCCCCCCGCAGGCGGGAGGACGGAAGCCTTTGTGTTTGTGCCTCAGTGGTGTGAGCGCAGCAGCTTCCAGCCGGCTCAGCCTTCATCAGGCAGAGACGATGGTTCTGTTTGTTCTGTGATGATCCGTCCTGCCTGCTCGTCCCCGTCCGCCTCCTCACCGCGCCGCCCTGACAGGAGGGCGAGTGAGTCAGCTCCTGCTGTCAGGAGACAGGAACCACTCTGTCAGCTGGACGCGGAGGTCCACAGCGTGAGGACGCGTCAGGCCTCTCTTTGAACGCCTGTGCAGCACGGAGACGTGAGAGTCTTGGATGTTGTCTGGCCTCTTCCTGCTGCTGGTCCTGACGACCACCCGTGTTATGATAAATGATGCATTTAAAAAATGTTTTTTCAAGGATTCTTTACAAAAAATATTCCAACATGATAAGAACTATCAAATATCTCACTGGACACAAACAAACATAAAATCAAATCAACAAGCTGCTTCAGTCCGGATGCGAGGTCAGAGTTCCTGAATGCGGGGCGGAGCGGAGCGGAGGTCAAACGCTCCTGCTGCGTGGTGTCAGCGGCGCTCCTGCAGGAGACCCCTAGTCTTACACACTGAGGATGCGTTTGAGTGTGTGTGTGTGGGTGAGTGTGTGTCATCCCTCCGGGTGCTTCCCACAGACCCATCGCAGCCGGCTTCGCTCTCGCAGGTCGGCGAGCTCCTGCGTGGAGAACCAGCTGCACTGGCAGGCGTAGGCCCGGGCGCCGCTCCGCCTCCTCAGCTTTGCTCGCAGCTTCTCAACCTCCGGCATGTTGTTCCTGTGGACGGAGACCGCAGACGGCAAACACTCCGTCACAAACGTCTACACGGTTGCCATAGTGACCTGAGTTGCTCCACAACATCCAAATGAGTGTGAAAATAACAATGTGTAGATGTTGAGGAGCATCAGCTGGAGGTGATGATGCTGCCACCCCCTGACCAAACTGAAGAACATGCATGCAGTGCGCCTGCTCACAGATGCCTCCTTTAAAGGTCCTGTACACAACATTTTTGTAAAAACCAATCACAATCAGTCTTTTTTAGTCCCAAAATAATATTTTCATAAATGTTTACAGCTCCGAAAATTGTAAATATTTTTATCAGGTTTTCCTGGCTACGTCGACAGGAAATGTCTCTCAGTCAATAGCATTAGTCCGTTGACATCACGGGTTGCCAGGTCGTCAATAGACGATAGCGGTGTCGCGCTCAAGTCTTGTTTGACAAACTACGAGGCAGGACTAGACTGATTGGTGATGCTTTAGAGCGTTGGTGCAGCTGAAGGAAGCAAAGAGACTCCTCGCTTGACATCACGGCCTGTCCACCGCAGACATTGGCCGATTCTCAACACCTGAACTTGGGAAGCACAGACTCGCCTCCTCGGTGGTTCAGACTTGCAAGTTGTGGTCGGGAGCAGAGACGACCGAGCACGGGAGGCCGGGGGGGCGGTAGTTCTGCTATTGGAAAAGCAGCCTACTCCATGACGTCACCACCCCGCAGTGAAAAGCATTCTGGGTAATTTGCTGTGAAAAGTCTGCAAGAGTCAGCTCCGGAGCAGACTCTGTAAAGTGGGAGGATCGGGGCGGATCAAGTTGACATCCAGGGATTTGGTCTCTGCTTGGTCAGATGCCAACTTGAGGACTGGATCCTACTTGGGCTCCAACTGATGACGGAGCACAATTTCGCGAGGACGGGAGGAGAGACGAGGGAGGAGAGACGAGGGAGGAGCGACGAGGGAGGAGAGACGAGGGAGGAGCGACGAGGACGGGTATTGAGAGTCGGCCATTAAGCCAACCTGGCAACTTGTACAATTGAAGGTTGGTGCGACAGCGGTTGAGTGTGAGTGCGCCACCTACTGACTGGGAGGAATGGAAGTTCTATAGAGTACCTTTAAAGCAGCAGTGTGTAACAACAGGTGTGTGTGTGTGTGTGTGTCAGCGCTGGTTTGTTGGGAGAACGTTGTGGAGCTATGGTGTCCCTTGAGGACAAATAACAATACACTATTTACATCTACTTCTTAATCTTAATATTTTCATGTATAACTGCAAAAATCCGGGGAAATATTTGATGTATTTTTAATGCTAATTTGTAACAAGTTTAATTCAATTGCACTTTGTGTGAATTTCCAGGTCATTTTCCTGCATCTTCGACAAAATGATTGATGGCCACTGTCAATGTTTTTTCGGAGAAATGTGATTTGGAATTTAAAAAAAGACTTTTGGCAACAAAAGTTTGAAGAAAAACATCTTTGAGCGGTAAGACAAACAGAGAGGCATCACACGTCCTCACCTGAGGAAGAGGTAATCGCAGGACGAGTCCCACTCCCAGTCGTCGAACATCAGCACCCTGAAGTCACAGGACGTGCACCTCAGCTGGTCACATGACCTGCCCACACAGAAGGCCGCTCAGTGTGTGACAACTCACAACATCATAGAAAAAGTGTACAAAGGTCAGAGAGGGCGGAGCTTCTCATCTCAGGCCATCACTCAAACATGCAACCTGACTACGAGGGAGGAGTTATTGCACCTTTTGGACACTGACGTCCCAACGCCGTTTGCGATGGAGCTCCCACCAACGAACACGGGACAGCACCTGGATGCACCACAAACAACAACAACCTGCAGATGGCATCAGGACGACCAGCTGATGGACAGAGATCCTCTTCATCTTTGTAAAAATGGGCTCCACATAACAGAATGAATGTTGCTCAGAGAGTGGCTGCACTTCCCCTCCCCACCAGCAGGGCGTGCTGGGCGCCGTCAGCCTACTCACTTCCTCCCTCGAGACTGTGATGAGGGCTTCTTCTCCAACTCAGGTTCTCTGGGAAGCTGTTTGGACCCACATGACGGGAGAGAGCGGCGATGACGGACAATTTCTCACACACGCACACAGATTCAATTCTAACGTTCACAAATGTGACTGTTCCACAAACAAAAAGAAGCTACTTGTGTAATTCAGCTTTTAAAATGTGTGTGTGAGAGAGTGTGTGTGTTCACCTCGGGCGGCTGGCAAACACTGTCATCTTCCTCCAGTAATTCCTCCAGGAGAGCATCGATATCCGCTGCCAAGGTGCTGGTCACCTGCTGAGGTTTTGAAGTTCTAAAAGAGACAGAACAACCATGGAAACATGAGTCTTTGTCGCTCTGAGGTCACATGACACAGCACTGAGCCAATACTGGTGTAGTATTAATGTAGCAGTGATGTAGTATTGTGGTCAGGGGCACTGCATGACAAACAGGTTTCCTAATGTCCCCGTGTGGAGTAGAAACGGGGCGGAGTCACAACACACAGGCCTCTCAGATGCTCTCATAAATCCTGCAGGGCAAACTTCGCCCATTTGTGCTGCGCCCCTGCATAGATACAGAACACCATTGGCAGCGTGCCTGTGGCTAGGCTAAGCTAGCGGAGGCAGAGTTGTGGTGCGACAGTGGCTGGAGAACAGAGTGGGAGGAGTTAAGAGCTTTCCATCTCAGTGTTACCGAGGCATCCAAGATGGCCGCCAAGAAGCTGCTCACGCTTGCTGGCTTCGGCAGCGCGGCCAAGCATCGAGTCTTCTTTACCTCCATGGTGCTCTGCCCCTCAGAGCTGCAGCTGAGGGGGGGCGGAGCCTGCAGAGTCACTCAGTTGTTGTGTGTGGAAGGTTGACTCCGCCCAGAGAGGAGCTCTGCTGGACGGACAGACCGTCTCTGGTTCCATCTGTCTGGATCTCCTGAAGGATCAGGTCAGTGTCCCCTGTGGCCTCAGCTGCTGCTTCAGCTGCATCACCAGCTGCTGGGAATCCACAGCTGCCCTCAGAGCAGGAAGGTCTTCATACCGAGGCCTGAGCTGCTGAAGACCATGTCAACAGCTTTGGTGGACGAGCTGAAGAACACTGGTGTCCAAGTTCGGCCTGCCACCATAACAATTTTGCTGGACGATATAATGTTGGCGATAAACGATATTATTGTCAAGGTTATTTTGAGATGAGTTTTTAACTAATGTCATGATAATATGGCATAACAATGCAAGTACACCCTTTCAAAGGGGTTTATTATTGCCTCACCTCGTCCCGCGATCATACAAAGATAGTGGATGACTGACAGGAGGGTTCACTCCATTCATCCCTGTGGAACCGAGGCGTGCAGGTGCTGAGAGCCACAGAGCACAGAGTGAAGCCTCCTGACCTCCAGCCTGTTTGGTGGAGAGGGACGAGGACAACACACGCACGACCACGGCCGCACATCCAGGCCGGCAAAATGATCGGGGCTCGTTGTCGTTTGTGGTGTGATTAATTGATTTATTGACTATTGTGACAGGCCTAGTCCAAGCTGCTCCTGCTGATCACTGCTACGCTGCAGCTGAAGATGTGACGTCTGCACTGGGAGGAAGGTGGAACCCTCAAGTCCTGTCTGCTGTGTGGAGCGTCTTTCTGTGGCGCAGGAGAAGCTGCAGGAGAGTCAACAAAGCATCCAGCAGAGAATCCTGGACAGAGAGGAAGACGTGAAGGAGCTTCAGCAGGAGGTGAAGGACATCAACCTCTCTGCTGATGAAGGAGCGAAGCACAGCCAGAAGATCTACAGCCAGCTGATCCGTCTGGTGGAGAAAAGAAGCCGTGAGGTGCAGCAGCAGATCAGATCCCAGCAGGAGAAGCTGGAGCAGGAGATGGCTGAGCTGAGGAGCAAAGCTGCAGCAGCTGTCACACACTGAGGATCACCGTGGCTTCCTCCACAATTACTCCTCCGCCTCACGCCTGGCTGGATCTTCACGCTGGTGTGGGCGGGACTCTCAGGAGCTGACCTCTCAGTGAGGGATCTCCTCTCCGTCCTCTGTGGTGGTTACTGGAGGAATGTTGGGGGGTTTTAGCTTCGTTGATGTGGTTCCACGGTGGTTCTGCTCCAGGTTTCTTCTTCTCTGTCTCTTTCATTTGCGCCTCAGCTTCGACCATCAGACACATTAGACACTACGAACACGTGATGCTGATAAGTATACAGTATTGATCGATTGGTGTCACTGATCACATGTTCCTCAGCGCGGCGCTGTTCATCTACAATCATCTACGTCATCAGCAGGGGACGGTGGTGGCTGGCTGTCCACACAAACATCATTTCCGGTGTGTCGCCGCCGGCTCACACCTGCTAACCAGGTTAGCAAAGCTTAGCATGTTAGCTTGAGGTTAGCTGGCTGCACCTGCGTCCCCGCGCTCCGCCGTCCTCGCAGCTTCCGGCGCTTCCGGTGTCCGCGCGACACGACGACGTCACGGACACGTTGTGGCAGAACTTCTCCTCCACCTCGTCCAGCAGTCGGTCCAGGTCGTCCTCGTCCATGTCTGAGGAGCCGGAGACACAAACATCCGGTGGGGGGGGGCAGCGCGTGCGGCGTTGCTAGGGGACACGAGCGCGAGGCGGAAATGGAGCGGCTCCTTCAGAATAAAGGCATAGGTCAATAGGTCAATGACCTGGGACGTGAAGAAGGTGTTTGATGGCGTGTTGAGTTGGTTTTGATCCTGATCAGGTTGCAGCAGAGACAAATGTATTCAAGTATCTCCGTTTGAAGGAAACAGGACTGTTATTGTGGTGCAGTGACTGCTCCGTCTCCAGACGATGGATGTGACAGAAGGACCTCCGCATCACTCCCCTGTCGTGGTAGAAAAGCACGCGTGTCTAAAAAACTCTGTTTGGTTCAAACCGTCACAGCCGAGTTGCTGTAAAACAATAAATACGAGCAGGTTTTATCCTCAGTTCTCTGAGACGACTTGTTCTAAAGCCGGTTCCAGCCGCGTCTTCAGCACGTCTTCAGCACGTCTTCAGCCGCGGCAGCATTTCTCTGCTTTAGTCTCTTGCTTTGCCAGGTTTTTTGAGGCTCTTGGTCTCGTCTCTGGTGCGCCGGCTCCTGAGCTCAGGCGGCTCAGAGGCGGAGCCGCTGCAGTGACGGACGGCTCGCTGACCCCGTGTCAGTCGACAGGACGACGAATGATGACAGGGATATTTGTTGAGGTAGAAACATTGCCTCGTCTTACGTCTGTCAGCTTCTTACAAACCTTTATCGAATGTTTACGGGTATAAACACACAAAAACAAGCACTCAGCTGCTGCCGACGGTAACCTGATTGAACGATCAAACACTGAAACCCCCAAACGTCAGCTTCAGTTTGTCTCTTTCCTCCGTGTGTTGTGACCAACAGAATGGACTGAAATAGAAATGCCTTTATTGTCATTGTACACGTCAGCACACAGCAGCATGAGAGAGAGCTTCTCCCTGCTGTGCAAGAACACTTCTGGAGTTAAATAAATACAGTAAAACATATATACACAAATATACAAACACTCTCACAACTCAAAGCCATCCTAAAGTAATGGGACTTCTCCTCTCAGACCAGCCGGTCAAAGTGTGCCGCCCCGTCTCAGCTGGCCTCACGCGGCGGAGGCTTCCTCACCGGCTTGGCGCCCAGAGTGGAGATCAACCTGAGGTCGGCGGGCTCCAGGGGGGCCAGGGGGGCCGTCAGCAGGACCTGCCTCCTCAGCTTCCTCTTCCTGCCTCTGATCGTGTTCCGTAGACACACCTGTGATGGGAAACATGCAGCTTAGACACTGGGTGTGTGTGTGTGTGTGTGTGTGTGTGTGTGTGTGTGTGTGTGTGTGTGTGTGTGTGTCTGTGTCTGTGTGTGTGTGTGTGTGTGAGACGTACATAGCTTAGCAGCAGGATTCCAAACGCCACGATCAGCATCACCGAGGCCAAGATCACCAGGCTGTCAGAGTCTGTCGTCTCCTCAGGGCAACCTGAACATGAGAGCAGCACAGGAGGTCACTCCAGGTCGAGGTCACTCCAGGTCGAGGTCACTCCAGGTCATCTCAACGTCTACGTGTCGTCCCCACCAGCCATGAGACAAGCTCCGCCCCCGAGCCGTACCTGCCACAACGAGGTGAACGTGCCCCTCCTGGTTCTGCTCCCCCGCCGGCGCCAGCAGCTGACACGTGTAGACGCCGGCGTCCTGGCAGGTCACATTGGGCAGCGAGATGCTGCGGGTGTGGCCCTGCAGCGCCACCTCCTGGCTCACGTTTCTGTCGCGCCTTGTGACGCCATCGGGGAGGTTTGGGCTGCTTCTGAGGGGCTCGGAGGGCTTCCTGCCCTGCAGGGGGCAGAAGAACACTAACATCATCTCTGCTGCTCCTCCATCATCACCATCATCACCATCATCACCATCATCACACCTGCTGCTTCCTCTTAAAGGGACAGTCGGTGTTTTCCTTCATCAAGTATGAGCTCCTCTCCATCAGCGTGGACGCAACTTCATGAAGAGAAACACCAACCAGCCCTTTGACGTCTGACCATCAAACCATTTACCAACGAAGAAGAAGCTGTTATGTCCCCCCCCCCCACGTGTCCTCCCCCCCCTCTTCCCCCCCCCATCGTCTCCTACCTTGTACCAGTGGACGGAGGTGGACGGGACCCCCCGGGGGGGGGCGGGGCAGGGCAGAGAGACCTCCTCACCGGGGACGGAGCTCACCTCCAGCGGCCGCTCCTGCGAGGGAGCCGAGGAGCCCACGGAGAGACACGCGCCTGCGACACAACACACACACACACACACACACACACACACACTGTCAGTCTCACACACACACTCACAGTCAGCGTCATCCTTTCAGCTGCGTCTCCGAGACCACCGACACTCACACAGACACGCGGCGCGGAGCAGCAGCAGCGACCCGGGGAACATGCTGGCGACGGAACCTCTGAAGAACCTCTGAAGAACCTCGAAGAACCTCTGAAGAACCTCTGAAGAACCACCGAACCTCTGAAGAACCACGAAGAACCTCTGAAGAACCTCTGAAGAACCACGAAGAACCTCTGAAGAACCTCTGAAGAACCACAGAACCTCTGCCGGAGGACGCGCTCGCACCTTTATCTGAGATCCTGACATGGTTTCGCTTTTGAACTCAGAGGCCCCGCCCCCTCGGCTCCCTGGGCTCCGCCCCCCCGGAGTTCCCGCAGCGCGAGCTCTTCCTCTTTGATGTTGGCCGTCCTCCCGCGTCCCCGCGTGCACGTGTGTGTGCGCGCGCTCGGCCCGCGGCCACACGCGGCCGGACGGGAGTCGAACCCGGGTCCGAGTTCTGTGCATCGCGGTTCTGTGACGCCTTCGACTTCTCGCGAGAACGGGAGGAGGATTTCTCTCTGAAACAGGGAATTCCCGCCGAATCTCCCAGAGCGAGGCGGAAGTGAGGGGGAAGCCCCGTGTGACGTCAGCAGGGATCAGAAAAAGTACGGAAGTCCCCGAGCTCAATAAAAAACATCAGGCCGTTTATTTGAAACAAGCAGCTCACTTTGATTCTTTACACCATATTTACACGTTTATTTCTGCTCCCATTGACCTCCCATTGGGAGAGTGTGTGTGTGTGTGTGTGTGAGTGTGTGTGTGTGTGTGTGTGTGTCAGAGTGTGAGTGTGTGAGTGTGTGTGTGTGTGAGTGTCAGAGTGTGTGAGTGTCAGAGTGTGTGTGTCAGAGTGTGTGTGTGTGTGAGTGTGTGTGAGTGTGTGAGTGTGTGTGTATCAGAGTGTGTGAGTGTGTCAGAGTGTGTGTGTGTTAGTGTGTGTGTG
>CAESWR010000563.1:26831-40703 GCA_903171835.1 Mullus surmuletus | reverse complement strand
ATGTGAAATGCTGGATGATAATGTTGGCTGTTAGATGCTGGATGGTGATGTTGGATGTTAGATGCTGGATGATGATGTTGGATGTGAAATGCTGGATGATGATGTTTGATGTTGGATGATGATGTTGGCTGTTGTATACTGGATGATGTTGTTGGATGTTAGATGCTGGATAATGATGTTGGATGTTTTATTTTGGATGATGATGTTGGATGTTAGATGCTGGCTGTTAGATGCTGGCTGTTAGATGCTGTAGACCATTCAGGTCTTATGTATGAACCTTATTAGACACCGTAGTCGGAGGAAGTGCGCATGCGCAGTAGATATCAGGTGTGTTTACATTCTCGGAAGTTGGAGGTTGCCCCTGGTTTTTTGGTACCTGTTCTGTACGGTTGCTGCAGGTCTTAAATAAAGCATCAAGACTGATCAAAAGCCCGGTCACTTATTCACACCACACACCTCGACATGGTGTCAGAAGTTGTCACGGACCTGTCGCCTGTGAGTTTCCCGTGATTTTTTTTTCGTCTCGAGCGGAGCGGAGTGGACGACTCTACGCTGCCCTCACATGCAGAGAGACCATGGCAAAGGGATTCCGCAGACCCGACCCTCTCGTTTTCGACGGGAACATTGCTGAAAACTGGAGGATTTTCGAGCAAGAGTACGATATCTTCATAGAGGCGGCGCACTCAGGCAAGCCTGCTAAAACAAAGGCATATATCCTCCTCAATCTCGCAGGAGCGGAGGCCATTGAACGGGAGCGTTCATTTGTTTACGCAGCAGAAGTACGAGCGCCAGGTGACGACGGAGCCGTCCTCAGTCCAGCGGAGTCCAGAGAGGACCCAGAGTGTTTGAAATGGAAATTTCGGGAAATATGTAACCCTCAAAACAACAAAACTGTGGAGAGACACAAGTTCCACTCACGAAACCAGAAGCAAGGTGAGACAATAGAGTCTTTCATCAGTGACTTAAAGATTAAGGCAAAAAATTGCCATTTTGGAGACCTGACAGATGAACTGGTTTGTGACAGAATAGTGTGTGGGATCAGTGACGACAGTATAAGAAAGACTTTGCTACGTGACAGCAACTTAACCTTAGCTAAAGCTATTTCAATCTGCCGAATATATGAGATGACTGAGACAAACACCAAGGCCCTAGCGCAGCAACAGACAGCTACCACCATTGATGCAGTTCAACCAGGCTTCAGTCAAGAATATAAAAAGACAATACACAGACCCCAAACAGGCACATTTAACACCAAGAACATTTCAAATTGTGGCAATTGTGGAAACAGCCATGCTGCCCAGAGAAACAAATGTCCTGCATTTGGCCAGCAATGTCATAACTGTAAAAAATGGAATCACTACAAGAAATGCTGCAAGTCCACGCCACATGGTCAAGGTCATGAAATGAACAGCTATGCAAAGAGAAACCAATACAGACAATCAGTGCACCAGTTAGAGCTAGAAGAGCCAGAATACAGTGCCACTGATGACACTTTCTACGTGGACGGCGTCGAGCTAATTGATGTGTGTATGGACACTGTCAATCCTCAGGCAGAGGAACGCGATGAAGGATTTGTTACATTGCAAGTGCACAACAAGCCCATCGAGATGAAAGTTGACACAGGAGCAAAATGCAAGGTAATATCAAAAGACACTTTTGAACAGCTCTCAAAGTGGCAAATAGTGAAGTGCAGCAAAACCACCAACCTAGTGGCCTATGGAGGCAGCAGAATACAGACTGCTGGTGTAGTCACACTGCCCTGTTGTCTAGATGGACAACAACACATGCTTCCTTTTTTCCTGGTGGAGCGTGATGTGTTACCACTGCTGGGATTTCGTGTATGTGTGCGCCTGGGACTTGTCACACTGAGCCCACATGTTCACCAGATCAGCACAGAAACTAATGATGACTTCACCAAAGACATTTTTAAACAGTATAAAGACGTATTCAGCGATGAGCTTGGAGAACTCCCAATCACATACTCCATGACCCTTCATTCGTCTGCACAGCCTGTCGTCAATCCAGCACACCGCATCCCCCTGGCGATGCAAACACGTGTCAAAGCAGAGCTTGACAGCATGACAGACAAAAGTGTCATAACCACAGTGGTGCCTACAGACTGGGTTTCGTCCATGGTCGTTGCACACAAAAAGGACAAACAGGAAATAAGATTGTGCATTAACCCTAAAGATCTAAACACTGCCTTAAAGAGACCCCACTACCAAATGCGCAGTGTTGAAGAAGTTGCCACCCAGATGTCAGGTGCAGCACTATTCTCAGTGCTTGATGCAAAGAGCTCATTCTGGCAGATAAAGCTCGGTCACGAGTCATCCATGCTTACCACATTCAGCACACCCTTTGGTTGCTATTGGTTCCTCCGCATGCCATTTGGCATAAGTTCAGCGAGTGAAGTTTTCCAATGCTCAATGGAACAGCTGTTTGCAGGTTATCCATGCGCCATCATAGTAGATGACATCATCGTCGGGGGTCGTGATGCTGCAGAGCATGATGCCAATTTAAAAAAGGTGCTCGACCGAGCACGAGAGATAAGACTCAGACTAAACCCTCTCAAGTGCAAGTTTCGCCTCGACCAGGTCTGCTATGTGGGTCATGTGTTTACAAAAGAGGGCCTGAAGGCTGATCCCACAAAGACAGAGGCGATCGCAAAAATGCTGGTCCCGGAAGATGTCCCTGCCATACAGCGATTCCTCGGCATGGTGAACTATCTAGGGAAGTTCATCCCAAAACTCAGCGAGCTTGCTGCACCTCTGAGACAGCTCACACACAGAGACACTGCTTGGAGCTGGCTTCCACAGCACCAGCAAGCATTTGACCACCTCAAATCATGCTTCTCCAGCCCTCCTGTTTTATCTTACTACGACGTGAGAAAAGCAGTCAGACTGACCTGCGATGCATCACGCTATGGCTTTGGAGCTGCATGTCTACAGGATGAAAGGCCGATAGCGTATGCGTCTCGAATGCTCACAGACACAGAAACCCGTTACGCCCAGATCGAGAAGGAGCTGTTGGCGGTGGTGTTTGCTTGCACCAAGTTCAGAGACTACATCTACGGAAAAGCAACGGTCATTGAAACTGATCACCAACCCCTCGTTACGATCCTAAAGAAACCGATCCACACAGCTCCTGCCCGACTGCTGCTGCGGTTACAAGCCTACGACATCACACTGATCTACAAGAAGGGTAAGCACATGTACCTAGCCGACACCCTGTCACGGTCCCCAGACACAAGTGCTTCACAACCATCAGTTACAAATGACACATTTGAAGTAATGTCAGTCAGTTACCTTTCAACTGCAAGGCTAGAGGAGCTACGAGCCCACACAGCACAAGACCAAGTCTTACAGACTCTCTGCACAGTCATTCAACACGGCTGGCCTGACAAAGAGCGCCAGCTTCCCCTCTCCATTCGTCCGTTCTTCCACTACAGAGACGAGTTAGCAGTGGAGGATGGCATTGTTGTTAAGAGTCACAGAACTGTCATTCCACACTCCCTACAGAAAGAATACATCAACATCATGCACAGAGGTCACCCAGGCTTGGAGTCAACCAAGCGCAGGGCCAGGATGACAGTCTTTTGGCCAACAATGAACAGAGACATCACAGAGAAGCTGCTGTCATGCTCAGTCTGCAACAGCACCCGCACACACCAACAAAAAGAACCCCTGCAGCCACACCCAGTTCCAGTTTTTCACTGGTCCACAGTTGGTACTGATGTGTTTGAGTGGCATGGACAACAATATATGGTGCTGGTAGACTCATACTCAGGGTGGTTTGAAATTGACCTCCTCAATAAAACATCCTCAGCAGCTGTAATCATAAAACTCAAGCGGCACTTCTCTGTTCATGGATCACCTCACACTCTGATCACTGATAACGAGAGATATTACACGAGCCAACACTTCAAGGAGATTGCCGAGCACTGGGACTTTGAGTACCCACAATCAAATGGGCTAGCTGAACGAGCAGTCCGCAGCGCAAAACAGCTGATGGAGAGATCTCATCGAGACAGGACTGATGTTTTTCTCAACCTGCTGAACGTCAGGAACGCCCCCCGCGACAAAACACTGGGCTCACCTGCGGAATGCCTGATGTCACGACAGACACGTTCAACTCTTCCTGTCAACAACAAACTACTGGCACCAGCCCCAAAGAACACAGAGCAGGTCACTGCCCAGCTCCAAATGAAAAGGCTCATCCAGAAGCAGCACTACGATGCCTCGAGTCACCCACTCCAGCCACTGGCAGAAGGACAGGTCATCAGGATGCAGACAGCCAAGGGACACGACCGCCTGGGCATCGTGAAGGAAGTGTGCAGAGAACCACGCTCCTACATCATCTAATCTGATGGAGGTGTCTACAGGAGAAATCGCCGCCACATCCTTCCGGTTGCTGAGCCACCACCACCACCACAGATCGACCCTGCAGACTCTCATCACCAGTCAGCTGACACAGCTCATCCAGACAGTCCCCCTTCCACGCCGCAGACACTGCAGACACTGCAGACACCACAACTACCACAGGTGATGTTTCAGCATTATACCAGTGAGCAGCAGGCACCGGCAGCTAGCTCTCCTGCCCAGGTAACACACACTAACACGCCATATGTGACACGGGCAGGTCGGGTTTGCAAGCCGAACCCAAAGTATGGACATTGAATTCTGAACGTTAGCAGCCCTCTCACCAGTGACACTCTTTATAGGGGGAGAGACAGAACAGTACACTGGACTCTAAAGGTCTCTTATGTACAACTATTGTGTTCATGTGGGATTTAAAAAAAAAAGAAGAAAAAAAAGAACACACTGGGAAATCGTTTTCTTTCACTATCATTCTTAAATTGAAATATTCACAGCTACACTGATGCATTAAATCCACTTTATGTTTATTGACATGTTATGCATACAGGAAGTGAACATTCTACAATATGCAAATATAATTTGGCTGGTTGAGTTTGTACCCAGATTGTAGTTGCAATTACTGTTGTTAAAATTACTGCTGGTTTTCATCGGTTACAGAAATGCCTCCAGTTAAAGCAGTCATGTTATCAATTGTGTATCAATGTTTAATCATTCATTTTGTCTCCTCATAGAAGCAATAACTAAAGAAGGAGGATGTAGACCATTCAGGTCTTATGTATGAACCTTATTAGACACCGTAGTCGGAGGAAGTGCGCATGCGCAGTAGATATCAGGTGTGTTTACATTCTCGGAAGTTGGAGGTTGCCCCTGGTTTTTTGGTACCTGTTCTGTACGGTTGCTGCAGGTCTTAAATAAAGCATCAAGACTGATCAAAAGCCCGGTCACTTATTCACACCACACACCTCGACAGATGCTGGATGATGATGTTGGATGTTAGATGCTGGCTGTTAGATGCTAGCTGTTAGATGCTGGATGATGATGTTGGCTGTTAGATGCTGGCTGCTAGATGCTGGATGATGATGTTGGCTGTTAGATGCTGGCTGTTAGATGCTGGATGATGATGTTGGATGTTGGATGCTGGATGATGATGTTGGATGTTAGATGCTGGCTGTTAGATGCTAGCTGTTAGATGCTGGATGATGATGTTGGCTGTTAGATGCTGGCTGTTAGATGCTGGATGATGATCTTGGATGTTGTATTTTGGATGATGATGTTGGCTGTTAGATGCTGGCTGTTAGATGCTGGATTATGATGTTGGATGTTAGATGCTGGATGATGATGTTGGCTATTAGATGCTGGATGATGATGTTGGATGTTAGATACTGGATGATGATGTTGGATGTTATATTTTGCATGATGATGTTGTATGTTAGATGCTGGCTGTTAGATGCTGGATGATGATGTTGGATGTGAAATGCTGGATGATGATGTTGTATTTTGGATGATGATGTTGGCTGTTAGATGCTGGTTGTTAGATGCTGGATTATGATGTTGGATGTTAGATGCTGGATGATGATGTTGGCTATTAGATGGTGGATGATGATGTTAGATGTTAGATACTGGATGATGATGTTGGATGTTATATTTTGCATGATGATGTTGGATGTTATATTTTGCATGATGATGTTGGATGTTAGATGCTGGCTGTTAGATGCTGGATGATGATGTTGGATGTGAAATGCTGGATGATGATGTTGGATGTTGTATTTTGGATGATGATGTTGCATGTTATATTTTGCATGATGATGTTAGATGTTAGATGCTGGATGATGATGTTGGACGATGAATGATGTCCATCATGGCCAACCACTGAGGAGGAAATGGAGGAGTGTCCCTGCATCCCTGGACTGCTGACTGCAGTACACCTGATGGCCACATGCTCCCCTCTACTCATTTAATAGTAGATTACTGCTCACAAGGTTCTTACTGGGAACTCGGCTGTTATAGAGACAAAGCCCAGACATGATGGAGAGTCAGACTGTATTTATTATTTTCTGCACACACAGTCCAGTTACATCTGCTGGTCCCAGTAACATCTGCTGGTACCAGTAGGAGAAAGGATGACCTAACAAGAGACTGCATGGAATTGGTTAAGATTGACAAACACATGATTCCCTCCAACCCCAGGTTGAGATGTTCTGGACACAGCAGCAACTATAAATAGATCTCTGTCACTATTCAGTCCCTGCAGGATTTCGTGGGCCTTTTTTGAGATTGTTGCGGCCTAAAATGTCTGATGTTGCGGGAGCTTTTCCAAAAAGTTGGGATGAAAGTTGCGGTGGTTTTTAGGTTTTTGTTGCAATTACATTGTGGGAGGAAGTCAAAGTTGTGATAAATTGTTGCAATTTTGCCTTTTGTAATTACAATTGACTAATATTAAGTTATTACTAAAAAAAATAATTATTAAAAGAACAAAGACATTGAGAAATGGTCCTATAAATAACCTTATCAACATTGCAAATAAAAGATTACCAGGTCTAATAAAATGCTGAAAATAGGCTTTACTTTAAGTTAAAGTGTTAAAGTTAAAGTGCACAGAAGCTCTACATGAAGGAGCCTATCAAATGTTCTGCTACTGTGTCATGTCATGAAGCCTGAAGCCCAGTTTATCCTCCTGCATGGCGTCTCCATGGGGCGGAGCCTCATCATAGCTATGCATCGAGGTTGAATGACGCGCTGCGCATCACAGCAAGTTGGAGACTCTAGAAGTGGACTGTGGAAGCTCTGAAACAGCTCAGAAAGCCTCGATTGGCAACATGTAAACATCAGAGGGACAGAGTGCGGCGGCACCGACCAATCACAGCCCTTGCGAACACATTGCTGCGACACCAGACTCCTGCTTTTCGTTATCCTTCGCAGTTATTTTGGTCAGCAAGTGTGAAACGTGGACTCACACATGGTGCTTCTCTTCAATGTAAACACGGAAGTAAGATGGAAGGTAGCTTGTCGACGTCCTGGAGGGTCTGACTATTATTCTCTGATGGCTATTTTCCACTGAGCAGTACGGCTCTAGTCTACTCTACTCGGCTCTACACGACTCGACTCAACTCTACTATCTATCTCTACTAGATAGATAGATAGATAGATAGATAGATAGATTATCAACAACAATGACTGAACTATCAACTATTTTCAGCTTTGTGAGCGGGGCATCTACAGCTCTGTCTTGTTGAAGACGTCTCCATGTTGCCTCTTCCTCCATCTCAGGTTGAACTCCTGATGGACCCCCTGCTCTCTCACATCTTTCTCCATCTACAAGACACAATCACAGCTGCTGCTCACCTTCACATCTTCAACCATCTCAGAAGAACCACACTGACCTGCTTCACAACAGCTTTCTTCCCCAGGGGTTTGTTCAGGTTCACCGATCCATCAGTCTTCAGAGTGAGCTTCAACACCTTCGCCTCTGGAGCTGTGAAAGTAGGAGGAGTAAACTCAGAGTGGAGGCTGCTTCCACATGCAGCAGCTGGATATTCTGGGGAAGGGTTGTTGATGAGAGTCAGCTGAGAGCACTGATGGAGCTCTCATATCTGCCCGTGAAATATCAAGTTAGCACAGATGGGGAAGTCTGGCTGGGTCCAACGTGGAGCTCAGTGAGCAGCAGCTGAGCTCCAGCAAGATCACTGAAAGCTGGAGCGTGTCGATGCACTCTCACTTCCAAACACATCTTAGATGATCTATTAACCGCATCTTCAAATGTGCAAACCCAAATGCTGTTCACTTGGCATGTTTGCCTAAATGAATATTCAATATCATGCAAGCATGTGAAAATTAGTGGGAGGAGTCAATGTAAATTATTATTTTTCCCCAAAAATGCATGAAGTGCAAACCAACATGTGCTGTCCACCCAGGTTTGCCTCAATGAATATTCAATATCATGCAAGCATGTGAAAAGTAGTGGGAGGAGTCCATATCATTTTTTTGCATACTTACCACATTGGACAATGAAGTGCAAACCCGCACAGTTTTGTCCACTAACTTCTCTCACTTAATAGCATCAAATTTCACTTCCTCTCTTCACTACCTCTCTCAGATTCTCCATGATGACAACCAGTGACACACACACACACACCGAACCCTTATTCTGATTCTGCCCTTTGCCGCTGCAGGTGCTGGAGCAAGCATCCTTCTTAACCGTGAAAAGTCCACACAAAGGACGCTGAAAATAGGAGCGTGCGCACACAATTTGGAACCCATTACTAGTGATTAAAGTAAATCAGGCCAAAAGATGTTTTTACCTGAACAGATGAAGGGACGTTCCAGAAAGCACTGGACAGCTTTCCAGCCGTCCACAGCAGCAGCTCCACAGGTG
Organism: Mullus surmuletus; assembly: GCA_903171835.1. Classification (NCBI taxonomy): domain Eukaryota; kingdom Metazoa; phylum Chordata; class Actinopteri; order Syngnathiformes; family Mullidae; genus Mullus; species Mullus surmuletus. The sequence continues at coordinate 31,955 of CAESWR010000563.1, read as the reverse complement.
GGAGCTTTTGGGCTGGGTTCAGAAGGTCCCCAAACCCTGAGGGTGGAGCCACTCTGGTCAGACCACTTCCAGCCCTCCGGGTTCCACTGTTTGGATAAACCGATCCAATAGGACAGAGTAGGATCAGTCACGCTGCTGATGGCATCGAATTCCTGCTGGTTTCGGATGCTGGCCAGGTCTGTATAGGTCTGCCTGCAGTAGCTCTGGGCTGTCTGCCAGTTCCTGTTCAAAAGAAATAGGATGTAGGAGTTGGAGGGCTCTGAAATGACACAGCAAAGATATTTGATGAGTCTCTGGGAGAAATGAAGACATGAGAGGAACATGATCTTAGATTTTACATCCAGTCAGAGAAGTGAAAAATATTGTCCCCAAAGTGAACACTCACCATCGTAGCACACAGCATACGGTATATGATTACACGGCCTATCAAATAGTATTCCTCCTCCAATACTCCCACAGTTGTCATTTCCACCTGCATTGTCTGGTGTGAAATCAAACCAGGTTCCTAACTCTCCCTTGCTGATGGAGGTGTTGCCCAGGGACCACCTCCAGTTGCTCACATCATCGTACAGGCCGATCCATGCTTCTGCGTGAGCTGAGTTTCCCACTATCTCTCGGACTCTGGCCCAGTCGTCTGCACTCTCCATGGTCACCAGGTCAAAGAGCTTCTCTCTACAGTACCTCTGAGCTTCAGTCCAGTTCTTCAGCAGGTTTACAAAGTGGAACTCTCTGAGGACTCCATGTGCAGGTGTTGCTAGACCTGGAAGGAAACAAAAAGTCACATGTTGACCGAGCGGGTGAACAACAATCCATGAAAGCTGCCAGAGTTTAGTCCACCAACCTAGAAGCAGGAAGATCAGCAGTCCCCTCACAGCATCCATCACCGCCTGACTCTTCAACTCAGCAAGGATCAAAGCAAGTAGCAGAACTCTAAGACCTGATGGATCAGCGAGTAAGAAGCAAGTGTCCGATTGGTGGGAGCAGTGAAGGTTGATGTGAGATGTGACTCAGCTGCTGCTTTCTGTGGCAGTGAGGATTCTGACCACCTGAGTCTGACTAAAGGCTCCCGTCGGCACTGAGTCAGTATGCAAAACTCTTCCTCAGCTCGCTCACAGCTCTGCACAGCACAACCAGGAAGCTCCTTGTCCTCCTCAAAACATCTCACACCACTCACCAACACGCTTCAGTGTGAGTGAACATCTGTTCATCTTCCTCAAATGCTCTCACTTTTGCCATGTTTGAGCGTTCTGCTTTGGGATTTCTAATCAACTTGCCCCCAAATAAGCCTGCAGTGGCTTTTGGTGGATTGTTGTGGAAGTCCAGCAGTGGGGGGTTGAGGATCTGCTCCATCTCACCCTGGGGATGGTTGATCTTCCGCAGGATGTTGGACATCTCATCATGTATAAGCACCTGTGTTGTTTGATTGAAGGAAGCAGCAGGTAAAGATGGTAAGTGAGAGTGTTTCAATATTTGGCTGCCTAATTCCTCTGAGCAGCTGATGACCTCACACTTCCTATGCAAAGTGAAATTTCCATGAAGAAAAAGCAAATGAGCCTCACAGCCTGAGACCAGCTGACGTGCTGCCACAGACTGAACCTCACCTTCATTTTGTGGGGGACTTGTTTGGGCTGGATCCCGCTCAGACACGTTGAGGAGCATCTGTGGGACAAGCTAACGAGAGAGTGACACGCAAATGAGACATGGTGGCGAGTTCTGGATATACACATGGTTCATTGCTCCATTCATTCATTCATTCATTCTGGATGCTGCCAGCATGTGCACCCTCCCTCTGCTTCATTCTCACGTGTGAAGCTTATTTACATGAAATGATATGTTGATGTGGGCGTGGCCAAGGAGGCGTCGGCTACTCCATTATATGTGGTCAGTTCCTCGCTGACTGAAGTTGTCCTTTTTTCTGTCGGCCTTTGTTCCTGCTAGTGAGCGCATTTGAAGCTGGGTCCTCCCTCAGCTGCTGCAGAGCTGTGCTTGCTTCAGGTCGCTGCAGCTGCAGATGTGGGCGGCCCTGAGTCCAGATGCTGCTTTTGTGTGTCCTGATTGAAAGGACAGACAATCCCGTGTTGTATTTAACTTTGATGTTGATCTTGATCCCTTGAACTTCTAAAATTTCAGGCCTATATCACAGCTCCACTTTTTATCAAAAGGTTTAGAGAAAGCAGAGAACATCCAGCTGCAGTTGTTCTTAACCCAACACAACATCCCTGAAAAGTTTCAGTCTGTCTTTAGACCCAGACACAGCATGGAAGTTGCATTGCTAAAAGTTCCTGCCGTTCTGAAGCTCTTAGACCTGACATCGTAGACCAAATTCTTCTACAGCGTCTTGAGCACGATATAGGCATCACAGGCTCTGCTCTCTGCTGGGTCTGGTCCTACCTGACAGAGCAGATGTTCTCTGTGCGGTTGGGTCTCATTTCCTCTGATGTGGCCCTGCTGACGTGGAACCCCTTAAGGTTCCATCCTGGGTCTTGTTCTTTTCCTCTTGTACATGTTGCCACTTGGGGATGTTTTTCAGAAATATAACATTTATTTTCTTTGTTTTGCAGATGATGTCCAAATTCACATGCCACTAAGGTTGCTAGGCAATGACACTTCTCAGACATTTTTTGATTGACTTAGCGAAGTTGAGTTGTGGATGAGTGCAAATTTCCTTAAACTAAATGAATCCAAGATGGGAATGATCCTGTTTGAAGGAAAACACCACCACAGTCTGCTCTCCTGATGTCCTCGGCTCTCTGAGTTCATTCAGTCATGTGTGAGGAGCCTTGGCTTTATTTTTGACAGCCATTTTGAATTGGATAAGCAGATCAGTGCTGTTAAAACTGTAACAATAAGCTTCTTCCAACTCCACCTTTGAGCCAAGACCAAGTGCTACTTTTCAAGGGTCAGTCTTGAAAAGATCAACCATGCTTTTATTACATCCAGATTGGATTATTGCAACTCCCTGTATGTTGGCTTTTACCAGTCGTCTGTTAAACACCTTCAGCTCATTCCAAACGCTTCTGCGCAACTTCTTTCTGGCAAGAAAAAGTGCAACCACATCACAATAGTTTTCACATCACTTTATCCTTGATTTCAAACTTCTTTAAATCGTTTTTAAAGCCCTCAGCGGTCTTTCCCCTCTGTACCTGTGTGAGCTCCTGCATCGTCACTCTCCAACCAGAGTCTTGTGTCCTCTGACCAGCTACTGATGGAGGTCCCTAAAACCTGACTGAAGTGAGTAGAAGTGACAGGGCTTTCGCAGCGGCTGCCCCAGACTTTGGAACTGTCTTTCTGTCAGTGTTCGAGCCTCCCAGATGCTAGACTTTTAAAACCGCCCTAAAACCCACCTCTTCTCCCTGGCGTTTCATAAATGAGCACATGCAAATCATAGGCACTGTACTTCTTCTTGTATTGTTTTTATTTTATTTTACTGTTTCATTATTATTTTTGCAATCTATGCATTATTTTACTTCATTTTTATGTGTACTCTGTACAGCACTTTGATTGACTGCTGTCCTCTTAAAGGTGCTCTATAAATAAACTTGACTTGACTTGATTAGTAATGTAAGTGTGACACTTTTGATTTGATTTGGCACCACCTGCTGGCAGTGAAAACATCCTGTTTTATGTTTGGACGGGTAACATCTGCCTCCATCGCCCAACCAATTCCAAATTCAGTCAGAACACCCACGAGTCGTTATAAGCAAACAAGTCCTTTGGACTTTTTGGCCACAGGACTGAAGCAAAATTGGAACTCACCTCGGTGTGTGGGTATCGTGTCCCGGAGTGACCGATCTCCAGCACCGGCTGCAGGTCTGCTGCTGAGGTCTGTGTGTGAGTCAGGCGTCCCCACCCTCTAGGCTGGGAGGAGCTGGGAGGCAACATGGCGGAGGGATGCAGCCAGAATCAGCAGGCTGAGGCAGTTGAAATAATAAGGAAGTTCTTGAATTTGCAAATGAGATACTTTCCTGTCCATCAGCTGAGCCTCAGCTGGAGCGCGCTGGCTCAGCACTGAGTAGTCAGGTGGACCGTTAGCTTGATTATGTGAGGCTGAGCTCAAATATATATCAGTTAAATGGCCAGACAATGTTTTGTTGAAACGCTTCAATGCTTTTTCACCTTTTGATGGTGAAACCTGGAAATGTTTGTGACGCACCAATGTGTGTGTTGGTTCAGCAGCCTTGGCACTGCAGGAACCTGCCAGCGAGTTTCTGGCTGACGGTTGTTGTGTCCTTCTCATTGCTGCGTTATTTGGGCTCCCGTCACTGTCATGAGAGAGGTTCTTCTGCCTCACTAATGTTTGACTGTGCTCGGCTGGCGCCGCCTGCACGGCCGTGGCTCTAATTGTACCAACTGGGTTTTTCAAAGCTTAATGTGATCCAGTAATATGAGCCACTGGGTGACTGCTTTCATCTCCAGCTTCTGAGGGTACCAACATTTTTAGTGTGTCGGCCCCAGTCGATTCTGGCCTCCTCTCATTGGCTGGGGATGCAGACGCACCACTCCCCCAGGACCTCAAACATCACAATGAAAGCTGGACGAGAGCTTCAGTGTGGAGCTGCTGCCCATCAAGCCATGAGCCTCAGCCAGGAGGCAGCAGTGTGTGCCAATCATCTGCTGACATGGAGGAGCTCCAGCCAGCAGGCGTCTCTGTGTGGTGTCACACCGCGCCCTGCTGGTAGCTTTGCTGCACTGGCTGCATTTGAAAAGGCAGCAGAGCGCTGAGAGGAGGCGCAGTGAGCAGCTGTGAGCAGCTGGCTACCGTCTCTGCTAACGCTTTTGTTGTCAAATGTTTCCTCCCGAGGCCTCCTGTTCTTCATCTTTGATTACTGCTTATCAGCTCCTCGCTGGGAATTCTACGATGACGGAGTCACGGCTCAGACATGACGGGGAGTCACAACACCTTTGTGGTCTACATGTTTGTAGATCCATACATGTAGCCCCGCCCCCACAGCCACATCACACACCAACTCAATACACTCACGTCAATACAGCAGCAAATTATTTATTACATTTATGACAACAATGACAATGACCATCACACAGGTGTATTTGACAGGGAAGAAACTGAACTAAATGTATGTGAATACATGTGAAACAAACTACACATCTAATGTACACTTTAAA
>CAESWR010000562.1:112065-124296 GCA_903171835.1 Mullus surmuletus | reverse complement strand
GGGGGGGGGGTCTAAACACAATGCAAGCCAGCGAGGGTCCAAACACAATGCAAGCCAGACGAACTCCAGATGTGATCCTTGCACATTATCACCAGGCAGTAAGAAGCATTGCTGCTTCATCAGAGAACCCTCTGATGTAACAACAACACTACAGAAACAGGTTGGTCCAGTCGACATCAGAAAAAAAAAAGGAAGACAAAAATCAATACACGCAGTGAAAATCAAGATAACCTGTTCTGCAGCGATGCCATGCGTGAAAATAACTTTATATCAGAGCTGCAAAATCCCTCAAATGGACGTTTCGCATACAGATGCAGCACATGTGAGTGCAGAATTTGTGCCCATGCGCAAATGCAAACACCCAAAGCACCCATTTAGACGCAATGGCAACCCACCTTTGGGACAATCCCCCTCACACTTCTCACATTTCTGCGTCTCGTCTCCGTCTGGACTTGTGATGATGACTTCCTGGTTGGCTTTGGGACAAACCAAAGTGCAGGCCACATCCATCGCCAGGTAGTTATCTACAACAAAGAGAAAAAGTGTTCAAAGGGCGTCTTTGCAAAGAGAGAGAGAAAAAAAAGGACAGTGACTTAGGTATGATGAAATCAGAAGCTGGTAGCCTTGAGGCTTAGAGTAAAAGGAATGTGAGTGTAAACAAGCCAGATTTGAATCACCGTACTACGTGTGAAAATCCTGGCAAGCGTAAAAAGATATCAACAATGTTTTCTTCAGTGCTCTCGCAAGGTGCCATGCTGACACCTGTTTGGGGAGTTTAAAGAAAAAGTTCTCACAAGGACATGTCTTGATGCAGGTGGCTCCAAAGCTGAACTTCTTGTTTGGGTTGATTTTGGTCTGAAAGGTGACGGGATCGTAGATCGTAGGTGGAGGACAGCTGTCTTTACAAACTCCACTGTCGTTGAAGTGGCGGCACGCCTGGAGAGAAAAGAACGTAGAGACGTGTTATGTGTTACGTGTAAGTGCTAAAAGCCCGTCCTGACACTGTGATAAGATTACACACAAGATTATAATGGGTGTGAAAACAAAACAAAAAATAAATATCTGATGAATCATTGTACCAAACAGTCTGAATCTTTGGGGCCGGTGCATCCAGCGGCACACTGCATGTGGCAGCAGTCATTGGCCGAGGATCCTTTACATCGTTGACAGCCCGACGTACAGCTGATGCGTGTCACTTAGAAAAAAAGGGGAGAAGGTTTTCAGGCATATTTTACCTGCTCTGGACTTTTTCTGGCAAAAAATAGATAAAAATCTGTCCATATGATGTACACTCACAGGTCTGGCAGTCCTGCGCTGTTTCTCCCCAGCAGCTTTTCGCACATGTGGGAGAACAACTTGGACCTGCGTCGAAAGAAACACATCATCAACAGATAAATACAGCTGCACTTTTAAATTCTAAGCAACCATTTCAGTGGCTTTGGGAGTCGGAGGCAAGGCAGCGATTTGAGCTTTCTCAGCGTGCAAGATGTGACATTATTTACATGATGATACCTCAAAGAGGTTTTAAAGGGAAAAAAATCTCAGTAGAGTTTGTAGAATTCCGCTTGGTGTCATAATGCTATTCAACATTTAATAACTTCCCAAGATGCCTTCATCTCATGTGCCTGAATGATCCAGTGGATGTTGTTGTCAGTGTTTTTCCTTGATTTTCCCCCTTTGCAAACGTCCTTGGGTGATGGACTTACAGTCAGAGGCCCGAGGCTGCAGTCGGTGCTGCCTGGGGTAGATGTTATGCTCGTCCAAGGTGTCCCTCCACACGATGTTCTGGGGGTCGGGGAAGCACAGCTGTGGGTTCCCCCAAATATAGACTCCTCCCAACAGGATCTCTGTGAGGGGAGGCAAAGCGTTAGTGCAGCCCCTCAGCTTAGTGTTACACTGGATTAAAAATACTGTGTGACAGGAGAGAACCACCGTTCTAAATAAAACATGTTTGATATCGTTTGCGTGCTCGAAGCAAGGGGGGTTGAAACTCGTGAGGTCAAACGACTTCACAGACCAGTTGGATCATACTGGGTTTGAGCCCTAAAACCCAGTACTGCCTTTTTACCTGTTAAGCTTCGAAGCCGAAGTGTCCTCAGTCCCTTTCCATTCAGAGTGTTATCAAGCACCGCCAGGGCCGAGCTGGAGTTGTACAGCTGGCTGCCTCGGATGATCCGGAGGTTGTCCAGCGGCACCAAACTCACGGAAACATGGGCAACAAGCACATAGCCTTGTACCTCCACAATGCCCTGGAGAAGATGTGAGGAAACGAAAGGTTAGTCTGGCAATAGAAGGTGGTGGATTGAAAGCGGAAAAACATATGGTCGCTCCTGGTACCTCTGTTACTCTAGGCGGCTCCATCTCGCTCATTTTTCAACTAGTTAAAGCAAAACTATACACTTTGCATTACAATACCAATAACAGATTCGAAATCAAGTAAAAGCACTGCCTTGAAATTTAGCACTGTTCTCAAACCCGCTCCGCACCTTCAACACCCATTTCTATTCCGTAACCCGAGTTGAAGTGTGTATACAACCTCTCCGGACAAGCCTGTTTCCACAAAGGTTAAGCCAGTAGCAAGAAACCGCTTGAAACCTTCGAGGTGCCGTTGGCAAACTTGCTCGACGACACGCTCAGGTGCTCTAACTGGCAATCAGCGCTTCTACCTCAAAGGAATCAATGTTTGTGGCTGGTTTAAGTGACTGGTTGCTTCTGGCCAATTAGCATCCTGCTGCATTCCTTTGTGTTGTAGTAGCCAGGAGTCAGCATCCAACCCACCACTGTTCTTTTAGTAGTGTACTATGTGACAACTTTTTATTTAGGAATAGAGGGTGTTCACCTGTAAGAAGGAAAGATCGGGATCTCCGTGAAGGTGGGTGATCTCCAAGTTGCCGTGGACAACGTGACATCCGGTGTAGAGCAGCTTCAGAGTCTCGTAGTGGTTTTCCAAGCTGGAGGGAAGTGCCAACTTCATGTCCGTACCAAGGCATACTGCAAGATGTCATAAGAGGTCACATTTATGTGTTTTTATGCGACAATGTCCTCTGTCAAATGATAAAGAAGATAGAAAATTTCTCAATTATAAAAGGTTACAATCAGCGGAAAGAATATCTAATTTAAAAAAAAGACTCCATGAAGATTCAATGTCTTAAAAGTTTCAGATTCACGTTGAAGTCAAATAACAAAAACTGAGAAATGAAGTGGAATGTTTCCAAAATTGTGCACAGGTCAAAAATAAAAACAATTCTGATAAACGTTTAAATGGTTTGGATTTTTGTCAAACAAAAGGGAATTCAAAGATGTTACATAAACTCTCACATTATTTATCTATGCACCACGTTAGAGTGAAGACGTCCCGTGGGAAGTTAGCATCTTCATTTGAAGTTTGAATATCGAAGGATTTAGACTGCACATATTTGGACTGTGTTGAATGCATACTTTGAAATACGAACCGCATGCCTCCGTCCCGACTCCCAGTGTGTAAGATCTATTTTCCACTGGTTGCAAAGCGCAGATTCCCCACAGCGGGTCATGCAGCATTACATACAGGGGCATACAACATTACAATTCATGGAGGGGGGGGTTGCAGACGCATAGCTGCCATGCTTTAGCAGGCAGTCACACAGCGGACCGTCCCTCCTCGTCCTCCTCGGAGGTTATAAATGACTTCCTCTGGCTTCCTTCCAACAGTCCTTCAATAGTCAACCCACTTTCCCTGATTGAGGCCGGTGCCCCCCCCACTTGCACTATCTCTGTCCCTCCTTGTGAGACCTGACTGGATGGAGTCATCAATGGAGGAGGGAGTCCAGGAGGGTGACTGATGCTTCAGAGGGGGAGTTTGATCAAGACACATGTTCATGTCATCATGTCATGACCTTATCAAGAGTGTGTGTGTGCGTGCGCCATTTGTTGCGTTTCCCAGTGATGGCTGAGAGCTCTGAACTCGCTGCGGCTGTTCACTGCGATCGGCAACAAAGTACTGGATCATTGAGTGTAAATAATTCAAATGTGACAGCAGGCTACCGTGGCTCTAGATGCGGCAAATGGGTCCGTGATTAACAGTGCGGCTGCCAAAAATACACACCCAGTCTTTGAGGCTTGTGTCAAATATCAAATCAAATGCCTAATCAGTGCCTGCTTCAGCGATGTCATCATGGAAAATAGTTTAACAAGTCGGGGGGGCGGTTACATTTTCAACCTCTGGGATGTAAATTATTCCAAATAAGACAAACCATCCAAACTGAAGCAGGAGAAATGACTGTGAGGCTCTGTGACACACAAACAACACGGACAGCTCCGAGTCGGGGGGTGGGTGGGGGGATTAGGTAAATGTGCCGTAACCAAAAGCACAACAGAGCAGATTTTCCATTTCTAAAAAAGTGCGGTGTTAAGCCAGTTCTCAGCTTCCTCTCCTTTTATTCCCTCATTGTTTGCTCTCCAAAAGTCTCTCAGCAACGCCTGTGTGTGTGTGTGCGAGTGTGTGAATGTGTATGTGCGATTGTGTCCTTGAAAGGCGCTACCCACCGTTCCATCTTGGAAGCCTGAATCCCCTCTCTAATTTGCCTGCCTATCTCTTATTTTTAAACTTCTCGGCCGACTCTCATGTCTATATCACCTACTTTCTTCTTCCAGAGTCCGTTGGCACATCTTTTTTGTTTCATTATAACATAGCCATGTTATTCCCCCATTCATGTCTCTCCGTTTTGGCTGTTCCGGCAGTCGTTGCGCAATGCTTTTTTTGGACCATAGCGAGTCATTTTACAGGAATGTCTCTTTGCATTTCTTGAAAATGACACGCTTGTATGCATTTGACAGAGAGGCTTAAGCTGCAGTTCTCGCTCTATGACATGTCAGTGACCCCGCCCCCCCCCCACCTCCCCCTCCCCCTCCAGTAGGTTTTCCGTCTTTATTCCCTTACACCAAAAATAAGAAGAGATGGTTAAAATAAAAATACACAGTCGTTTTGCGTCCTCTCAACTGCTGCAGCTTTATAAACAGGGACACCGTGTAGAGTCAATCTTTACAGGCCGCCATGAACGATGACCGAAAGTAAAACCTATCTCAGTGTTCAAAAGGTCGCCTGGCTATTGTTGTCGTTAATGAGGCAACCCTAAACTGAATGTGTTGTCAACTAGTGTGCTGCAAATTGAAAGCCAGCTCAAAGCCACACCTGTGTGTGGCAGCATGCCAGTTAGTTCAGGGAGTGTGCATTTGTGTTTACCAGTGGGTGCGTTGATTGACAGGCACACAGCAGCAGCAATGACACCACCGCTGATGGATATAATCAAGGTTCAGGAAAAAAACAAAACGAGAACCCACAAATGTCAGAACAACACAGCAAGATTACCTGGCTGCACAGTTCCCAGAGAGGATGAGATCTCACTCAAAGCTCAACACAAACACAACAAGATGATCCAATAGGACTTTTACTAGTGTGTTGAAGCTCAGATGTAACATGTTAGTCCTGCTAATCCTTTTAGTGTGGCTCACACACACTTGAAATGTCCTCCGACCTCCCCGAACACATTTTTTTCTTCCTTTTCACAGTACCAGCAGAGAAAGAAAGAACAGGTATTGCTCAACAGACAAGCAGAACAGGATCTGAGCTGAAGTGGAGCTACAAACACCTGTGGCCTCAGAGATAATTTAGTAGTAAGTAGTAGAGTACAAGTGCGCACAATTCACCATGTGACGACAACAACACAATGAACAGTAGGATATATGCCTTCCTCATACTTGGACTGTACAGAGTAAAAAACAAAAATAAATCTCAAAAAGAATCTGAATCTTCATTCAATACAGTTTAAATATCTGCTGTGGATCAAGTGATGTTCAATCCACCTGATGATAACGCATTTGCCTTTACAAAAGAATAGAACATTAAATGGACCATTTTGACAAGCCTAATCTGCTGGCTGAACAGTATTTCATCCTCACCATACCTTCATGCCAGTAGTAGGAGAAGAATAATATGTGTGGGAGTTGTTGGGCTAATTAAAAGACGGGACGTTGTTGTAGATGGTCAGTATCATAAGCTGCGGAAACACCAGGTAGCCCCTGAAGGTCTGAAGGTATCAAACAAGTGTCACACTATGTGGATGAAGATGGGAACACCTCAGCCACAAAAAGAAGGTAAATCCAGAATTTATTGATATCTATTCGGATTTTTTTAACGACCCTCAGTTTGACCCAGCATTTTCTTGTACAACCTTGCTGACAGATGCAAGAAAAACACTCCTCCCTCCTTGGCACCAATATCACTATCAACAAAAAAACAAACATTTTCTATATCAGGTAGCAGTTTAAAAAGGCTACCGAGAGGCAGTGGTTTCTTTCCTTGTGTTCACTATAAACACAGGCGAAAGGTGGAGAAACAGAAAAACCTAAACCAAGGTGGAGAAAAAGGTGTTCAAAGTTTCCTGTGAGACTGGCAAAGCGGGCCGCAGGCGACGGACCCTTCCTCAGCTCAGCTCAGAGCGACTTAGATCACTAGGCACACAGTCTAGACTGGTGAGTCATGGCTGGCTGAGCTAACCTGCCACCGAGGCCAATTCAGTAGGACTTAATCACGTCACAGTGAGTGAGTTTCGCTCAATGGGTGCACCAGAGTGTGAGTGGGACATGGAAGCTGTGGATACCAACGCCTGCAAACACACATTTGTATACATTCACACCATGGCAGGTATCTGACAAGAAAACACCAAAATACAGGGTGCAACATCTACTGCTGCCCTTTGGAATTTAAAACAGGACGTGCATGTGTGAGTGTGTGTGACAGAATAAGCCCACATTAGTGACTCTGAGATTCATCCACTTGTGCATTGCGGGAAGTCAAACCAGCGGCTGTGTGTGTGTGTTGTGTGTGTGTGTTTACACCGACTGAGCTGATGTGACAGAGTGTGACACCGTGGAGCAAAGTGCACTAACCTGTTCCCCGCCAACAATGCTGCTGTTTTATTTGAAAACCAATTCACCCGCAACTATCGGCTTTGTCAGTGTGTGAGTGCGCATTTGTATCGTGGAGATCAACTGATGAAAACACAGAGGCAACCTCACCGCAGCCTCCCAGCATCCATAAAGGAGCCCGGCAATGTAAAATGCACTGTTGATTCCCAAGCTAAAGCAATGGCAACGTTGCTCTCCTGAAAAGCTATTAAGCGGCGCTTGTCCCCTGCAGGTTTTTGATTGAGACAAGTCGATAAAGGCTGCAGCGTGCTGTGAACTGTCACTAATGTGTATTTTTAGCCACTTGTGAGATGAGGACGCTTTTAACAGCTGTTAGGGCAGATTGATCCCTGCACATAGAACCCCAATTTTCAGAGGATGTGAGCTTTTTTGCCATTTCATTTGCTATATACAGCTGCACATCTGCTCATAAACCTGGAAACTAATTTCTGTGCTCAGTGTCGTCAGAATAAATCTTTGCACTTAGCTCTAGTTTTACTGGCATGCACTCAAGCACCCAGTGTGACAAGTGGCCCCCTCTATCAGACAATGTCCTCTTCACAGCCAGTAGTGAATAATTGACATCGTCATGATCCCAGGCCACACAATGCCACCACTGTTGTGTTGTTGGGTTTGTTGTTGTTGTTGTTGTTGTTTACGCGCCGCGCGGACCGGCCCAACGTCCGCCTGCACGCGCTCACTCGCGAGCTGCAAAGCAGGTTCTCGGGTTTACCTTACCTGTCCGCGGTGTTACAACCGCTACGGCGGGTTCGTGCGGCACGACGACGACGACAACAACAACAACGCCCCCCCACCCTCACCCCCGAAACAAAAGTTGCGATAAAGAAAAGTTTTCCCTCCCTAACAAACAAAATAAGCGAGTCGCCAGGCGGGTATTGTTTGACGACACTTTGCGACAGGTGTGACGATTTCTCCCAATCAGCGCGTCACCGCTCGCTCGCTCGCGCCGCAACGGCAGCAGCGCGAGCGGCGGCGGGAGAAAGTCGCCCTTATTTAGGCGCCAAACTTCTCCGTCGGGGACTGAAAACGCAACGGCGTGTGTGTGTGTTAGCGTCCACTTTGGCCCGGAAAGGCGTGAAAGTTACCCACCTTCTCTGCCCAGCGAGCCCGTCACTCCCAGCAGCGCGGCCCCGACTAACAGCAAACTTCTCACCGCCTCCATCTGCTGCGAGCCGCCGCCTCTAGTCCATACTCCAAACGCGGCGTGTTTTCTTCTGTTCCCCGGCGGAGAGAACGGCGGCGTCGGTTTAATTTCCAGGCACGTTTAGGTGTGTTTTGTGTGTGTGTGTGTGTGTGAGGGGGAAGGGGTTGGCTGTTGTTCCTTCCAAATCTCAGCAACTTCCTCTCTGGAATTCCGTGCCTGTTGGTAGTAAAGCGTGACAGCGCGCGCACGAGGAGATGCGCGTTCCCGTGGAGGCCTGAACGGGGAGTGGCACGTCGAGTCAACCCGCCCTCACTTCAAACTCACGTATCTCTGTGTGTCTGTCTGTGTGTGTTTGTGTGTGCGCCACTGTATCTCAGCCATAGACTGTAAATGTTAGGTTTGGTAATGCATTCCTTCATCCATACTTTTTAGCTTTCAAAGTCACGTGATCACCATGTTATCTCTTCTCCATGGCTGCTGTGTTTGTGTTTTGTCACTTGTATGAGCCGGTCCAGAGTTAACTGAACTTGCAAATATCATTCATATCTTTCACATTTTTTCCGTTTGGAGGAGAGAGAGAGAGGGAGAGAGTTTCGGAGAAAGAGGGAATACAGTGGATAATGTTATAGTGAAGACCGCACAACCATGACCATACTGTATGTTTTAAGACCGCAGGCCACCAAGACCGAGACAAGACCAAGACATTTGGGATTCAAGACCAAGACAAAACCAAAACCGTGTAACTGAAAGAAAGATTACCCCCCGAAACAGGATTTTTCTTATTGAAGCAGGACGATGCCGGAAGGAATTTTTTATTTATCTTCTTGAAAATAGGTCTTTGTCTTGACCTGAGAACCCTTCGTCCATGTTGCTTGGTGCATAGGCAGCTATTTCCACTCATTTCAAGCATTTGAGGCTTTTTTGTGTCTATCCCGACATGTGAATGTGCCTTCTGAGTTGACCAAAATCAGCTGAAGACATTTAATAAGAAGGCAGAGGCTGCAACTTGGGGGAAATAATCAATCTAACAATGATTAGACGTTGTTGGTTGCTGTCCAAAGCAAGGCACAGTCTAAAAGCCTGGCAGTGGCGGTAGAGTCTGAGATGAGACCGAGACCCATCTCGAGTACCTGCGACAAAATTGATACAAATGATAACCGCAAGAGTTATAGAAATACTATGTATGCAAGGTCAACTTTTGATGCTTAACTATGTGTACGAGCAGCTGCGCTCATCAGTCAGTCCTGAAGAAGGAAATCTGATACACCTTTGAAGACTAAATCTGGTCATGTTTGGTACTTTGCTCATGTCCAGGGCATGTCAACAGCCAGACATTGTTCTTTCTAAAAACGGGTCATAAGATGTTTACAGATTGGTTGAATGCTCCATTGTCACTTCAGCTTCCTATATCACGGCACCCCAGTGGTGAAGACACGTCCCGCAGAGTAAATGTCTGTGATGGGACTTCAGCTGTGGATATTTGTTGCTTTTCCCCACTTCTCATCCCGCATTTCACATCATCTCACAGAGACAAAATACATTTATGCTCTGTCATGAGTAAAAACGAACTCCGAACTTGTTGTGATGTCACAACAACCTTAAACTCGAGCAAAGAAATGTTCTTACATCAGAGTGTTCAAATTTATTGGCAAACTCTTTACATGGATCACTTACACAGTGATTTCAAATATCTACCTCAATACGTTTGGGGAGAGAGGGACATAAAAGTACTTACAGGTACAAGTATATATGGAGTAGTTATACCATGTAAGTTATGCCAGCAAAATAGGTTAATACGATCACTGCCCTTCTCTTGGTCTTTAAGAAGGCTCTCAACACCTCTTTTTTAAGGTCTCGGTCTCATCTGGAGGAATGTATTAAACTGGAGGAATGTATTAAAAATGTATCATCTATCAATTTTGCCTCGACTGTTAGTGTTGTAGTAGTCGAGCCTGGTCTTCTTTTGCCTTCGTAATGAGTGGACTTTTTAATCAAGAGTCCTCCACATTTCATTCAACTTGGAAGCATAATTCACCTGACAAATCATCGTCTCATAGATCAGTGTTCTGTTGTGCTTCTTAAATAAAAATAAGATTGTGGGTTTTTTGTTGCTGTCAAATGTATTTAAACCTTTTTTCCTGCTCTGTTTTGTGATAATCTTTTTACTGATGTGTACAGTCTTGGTCTGGAAACCCTAAACTCTTGGTCTTGTCTGGGTCTTGGTGCCCCGTCGTCTTGGTAACGTCTTGGTCTTATAGATTTGTGTTCCTGACTACAAGTGACCCTAATATTTTTTAAAGAAATTAGACTTTTGTAGTAGGAGATTCATAAAACTACAGAATTCATGGTATTCTGCAAAGCTAATTTATGAAAACAACTTTGTATGGAAGCTGCTCTCAAATACATGAGATGGAATCAGAGAGTTGCAACTGACCAGAGGTATTTTTTGTGTTTCACCAGCGATGAATGTAAAAGACCATTCATCAACTCACTACTCAATTCATCTGACTCCCAACAATCTACCCTCAGACACGAGCCCGGCTATCACGTATGATCATACATATTCCAAATGACCTTTCATAGCCATTTTACTCCATCTGAGCATCTGAGGTTAGGCTCATCCTCATATTCCTCTCACTTTTCTCATGGCCTTCCCTCCGCAGTCACAAATCAGGAGTCGAAGGAGGAAGAATAAACTCCATTCATCCCAGTCGATCCAGTCTACCCACCCACAGCAGCCGGGGTCAGAGTCCGACCTCCTGCACAGAGCGATCAGGAAACAACAAGAAGCCACTCACTGAGCCAGACAGAACACATATCCCGAGGTTTTGACACTTCTGGTCCGAATTAATATTTAGTTCCCACAAATGTTTTGGGGGGGCAGCAGTGAGGACATTAAGGGGGCGGGGCCAGCTTTGTGGTTGTATAATTGCTCAAGCTCTAAACGTTGAGAGAATACAACAACTTTTATGGGGAATTCTTGAATGAGGTTTGCTAGCTTTGTGGAAATATGCAAAGCGACGTGCAAAATCTGGCCATTAAACTTTTATCACAAGATAAATGGCGGTGGGAGACAATCACTGCCTTCTGAATACCTTTACTTTACTGGATTACTTTGTGGTTGGTGGTTTCCAATTGTATCATCAAGTTAAGAGGAGCTGCATGCAGTTTTGTCGTGCATGTCGGGGGGCCTGCATGAGAGCAAGCGGGTCAGCGAGTGGGTGAGAGATACCGCATGCGAGTGAGAGAGGATGGGGACAACTGCAGCGGGGAGTGCCAGAAATGTAAATCCTGAGGTGTCTGACCATTAAATAGGTTTATTTGGGAACAATTTCACTGTGAAGCACCCAGCACGTTTGCTTTGATGTACAATACAAAGGATCCGTACAGATGATAGTGGGACACTTGGTTCAAGGTCAGACAGGACTCCAGACTGCAGGAATGAAAATATTATACATGTCACTAACACTTTTATAGTTCTGTTCTAGAGGAATTGCCGGGACACACTGAGTGCTGTAAAAATGTTTATACTGAGCCAGTTGGTGAACACATATCACTAGGCCTGCAGAGGAATTTCATATTGGCTGTGCTGTCAGTGAAATAAAAAGTATTTCTAACAGCTATGTACCAAGTTAAGAACAAAAGTGTTATTTGACTTAAAATGTTTAAAGTGGTTTGGTTTCAATTCCTTTTTTAAAGAGGAGTTTAACTTCGAAAACAAAGAGAAAGATTGTCTTATAAAACTAATGGATTCCACTGTCATCCCTCAGCAGCTGGATTTTCAATTTTGTTCCATTCAGAACATGACCCCAATGTTTTCTAATGTCATCTACAAAGAACATGATATTCACTGAGATCTACAAAAAATAGGCTTTGAAATAACAAATATCAACTTATATTTTCAGTCTTCAATTTCATCCTTAATGCCACATTATTAATTCCTGTATACTGTATATAATCAGCTATTGTAAATTGATTTTTTTTCATGCAAGTGCACAAGCAAAATTACAGATTGTGCCCTACAGATAATATGTATAAAATGAAATAAAATAAAATGCTCACCTGAAGCATTTATTTTTCTATTTTGAAAAAAGATAAGTTTGCACATAGTTTTACCCCCC
>CAESWR010000562.1:80109-104004 GCA_903171835.1 Mullus surmuletus | reverse complement strand
AGCGCAACAAGCAAATCAATAATTAGATATCAATCTTAGATGTCAATTTAATAATAACGACATTTATTATAATACTAGCAATACTTTGGGAGAAAATAATTGTTTATACATTTGCTTTGACGGATGTTTAATTACAGTTTAAATCATAGATATCTATCTGTATAGTTTTTATCTGCTAAGGTTGCCTCACATGGAGCATTTAAACTAAAGACTTTTCAAAGAATTCAGTTTAAGACATATACTTGTGTAAACTTTAAATACAATGTGTGATGTGTTTTTGTTTTTATGTAAGTGAGGTGTGCGATTACCGCAATTTTGTAACAGTCAGTTAAGTAAAGGTCAAAGGCCATCATGCAATTATACCTGTATTTAGTGCGTGTCTGTCTGTAAATCTGTCACTCTGTCCTTTTCATTTGGGGTGATATTGTGTAAGAAAACTTTCAGAAAATACTTTTTTTCTTATTGCCTCTTGGTTTGTTCAGGATGCCGTCCCCCTCTATTTAAAAGCGGCCTGTTTTAGCCATGGTGCATACAAGCAGTCAGTGCGCAGTCAGTGTTCTACCGGAGTGCTCCCATACCCCCACTTAAACCAGAAGACACAGCAGCTTACGAAAGATAGTGGATTTTATTTGTACTTCTTTATTTGTTACAGTGGCGAACAAAGACAGTCACAACAACAGGAGAGAAACAGCAGTGAGCAGGAGGAGCGTTTAGTTTCTTTACCTCCTCTTGCTCAACATCTTTCACCATCTCTTTCTCTATTTACAAGATTAAATGCTACAAAAAATCCTGTGTTCCTCTGTTCGCTGCAACATTTCCTGTCACACCTGCTTTGGAGAGACGAGAAGCCAGATTAAAAAGAGAGGGGTAGGTAAACTATTTTAGTACAGTACTCCCACTCTTCTCCTGTGCACTACTCTCAAAAACAAAAAGTGACAAATCCATTAAACACTCTGCGGGAGGTTGACACCGACAGACCAAGTGGGTCAGTCTGCTTACTTGTTTCAAGCAAGTGACTGTGCATGCACCACAGCACCCAAGAGACAGTACGACTGACCGCTGTATACACTGGACTGCCTATGCATACGCGATGGACGTAGGTATGATGCATGCACTGTTGGCCTCAACGCAGAAAGACAGAATGGATGATGGAAGGGAAAGGAGAAGGAACATGAGGCAGGGACAGAGATAGTGAGAGAGTTTCAGTGTCACAAGATTATTTTTATTGAAAATAATCCCATGTTCCCCTGTTGGTACTCACACACAAACATCCCCATGGCCGTCAGTCCTCTCACTGAGTGTCTCGGTAAAGGAGACAAGTCTTTTTCGTAGTGAGCTGGCAAGCGGAAAGAGTAAGCCAGGGCATGAGTGTATGCAAGCAAGTACGGCGTTGGAGAAGGGGGAGTGAGTAGATGGTGGAGCGAGTATAGGTTTGCACGGAGGTAGGGATCTTGAGAGAAGCAGGTTTACTCTTCCTTTTCTTCTCCGTGTGTGATGACGTAGCAGATGTTCTTGTAGTCCACATTGCCAGCCACATCGGGGGGGAAAGCAGCCCACAGGTTGGTCATCTGCAGATGAGATGAAATACCTCTTAAAGATGAATTCCGAAATCCCTCACAAACGTGATCAGCTGATTGCAGGGCGTGGGTATGAAGTAAAACAAAATATCAGCTCACCTCCTCAGCGGTGAACCTGTCGCACTGGGTGGTCAGGAGCTCCTCAAGGCTGGAGAAAGACAAAGAAGAAGAAATGCACATGTTTAGGTTTTCTGTCTCGGTAGATTCAAAGTCCAGTGAAAGAATAGTAAAATAAACTCTTACAATTCCTTCTTGATGGCGCCAGTGGCCTCGGGGTCCAGAACCTTGAAAGCGCTCACGATAACGTCCTCGGGATCAGCACCTGAGGGTAAAAAAGGGGCAATTTACTCAAAAGATTTTTTAAAAAACACCCTTAATTTAAACTGAGCTTTACTGATTTACGGTAAATGAGAGGAAACATAACGCATACTCAATTCTAAGACAATATATAAACTGTCAAGCTGGGTGGGCTAAGTATGTATGACAACGCACCCTTCAGCTTCTCGCCGAACATGGTCAGGAAGACGGTGAAGTTGATTGGGCCGCTGGCCTCCTTCACCATGGCCTCGAGCTCCTCATTCTTCACATTCAGCTGGCCCATGGTAGCGAGCACGTCCCTAAGGTCGTCCTTGCTGATGATGCCATCTCTGTTCTGGTCGATGATTGTGAAAGCCTGCCAAGGATGGTTAGATAAGAGGGTGAGATGAGTGAAAAATATAAATAACTCATCTGCTTTCGGAGTGGAAACACAATAGAGCGGATTCTGCGGACAGAAGCTCGGCTTCCTAAGATGTCGTCAAAGCATCATCGGAGATAGAAACTAATTACGCCCGATGGAAACAGATGCTCGGGTTTTTCACAAGTCCTTCTCACAGGACTTGCTTATGGTGAAGATTTTCGCCAGGTCGCCTGCCAACATAAACGTGTAAATGTGGGGCTGTTCTCCACCTCTCTGTCCACAGAGCCGAGATCAGCACCCAGTGAAACCCAAGATGGCCTTGGAAACCTTTTGGGACTTGGCAGCTGGTCGGCCACTTGTCTTTCTAAGGTGTTAAAATGGTCTCGGAATGCAAGACAAGCCCCTTGCGACATTTAGGGAGAAGGTATCGATTACAGCTGTCAGCCGACCCCTCCCCTTTTCTGTGTCTTGTGACTATTCATCCCCCGTCCTCGATGTTCTTCACCTTCAAAGTCTCTGATGGGTCATCTGAGCTAGCATGGCAATGACGTTCTTTTCTATTTTTTACCCCCGAAACGCTCACTTTGGTGGCTTTCTTCGTCTAACCACAAGAACTTCCCAGTTGGGGAAAACGCTCTTTTCCTCAAAATTCCTCAGATATCACAAGCAAGAAGAAATATGGCTGTAAAACATAACGCTTCAACCTCAAGAGTATGCTCAAATAACCTGTGAGCCCCTCTTGCCTTCTTTGATTAATATTAGTGTCCACCAGCTGTTGGGAAGCATTCCAGTGGGGTCACAGAGTGGGTGTTTTCAGTCCCCAAGGAGGATTAAGTGAGCAGCTCCCAAGGGAGAGGTAGCTGCTGTCAACAGAGAAGCTCAGATTTACAGTACTGTCACGCAGTCAAACTGATCAGGTCTCTATCTTTTGGCATCGAATTACACGTGGAGTCATCAGTTATATGAGCACCACAAAATGTGCCTTTTCATAAGGGTCGGACAAGTTACACTGCGCTGATGCTACTTCTTAGAGGTTAAGTGTAAGATGCGATAGAAGAAATGTTACCTCCTTGTACTCCTGGATCTGGCTCTGCTCAAACATGGAGAACACATTGGAGGATCCACCCTCACCCTGCTGCTGCCTCCTCTTGGCCTTCTTGGGTGCCTGGAAGGTGACAGAAGGTAAAACACACCTCAAGCATGAACTACATCAACAGATCCTGGCAAAACATACAAAAAAAGCAGTCAAGGATTCTCTCTGTCTAGTAGAAAGCAAGGTAATAGAAAGAAATGCATAACTTTCGCTTTTAGGTACATCTACATCTTCTGACTAAAAACAACGAAACAGCATTTCTGCATCTGCAGGATTCTTCTGAATTCTCAATGGCAGATACTCTTATAGAGCCAATTATTTTTTCTTGCAGACAATGATTAAGGCAAAGATGCCCGAGCAAATCTCATCCCCCATCTCTTATCTCAGTAAATGGTTTGAGATCCAAGCCAAACTTTTAACTCAAGCCAGCAGACACAAGTTTTTGATTGCGTCCAGATCCAAAGTTTGGGAGACTCCCAGTGTTTTGTTTAGTTTTCCTCCCATTGTTATTTCCTATCGACAAATTTTGCTTCTCAGGGATGTTGATAGTCCACATAGCCAAATGTATCACTGATGGTGTCATCTCATCAGTCTACGGCAGAGATGATCCTAGATCGCAGAGACCGTTCTTCCGAGGGAACACTGGCCACACTCACCATCTCTCAAGTTTGTGGGGTTGTTGGTGGTCAAGAAGAGAAGCCTACGCCAAGCCGATGTGACTGACATGTAAGTGACGGCCCGTTGGGGTCTTATATACTAGACCACGGGGGACTAACTTTAGCCACACCATCAGGTTTGGCAGGAAAACAGAGCTGAGGGAAAGTAAGAGAAAGAGGGAGGAGCGAGGAGGTGGTAGTACGTATCAGCTTACTGATGCTCCAAAATAGGCCCCAGGAGTCTTGGAATGAGGTGAATTCATTGCCAACACACTTGACTGACTTTGGCATCATCTGTGGACTAATATGGCTAAACTCTCTCTCACACACACTCACACATACGGCAGAGTGCGGGATAACAAAACTACCCAAATCCTCCTTCCTCCTCCCGACATACTCAGGAGCCTTTGTTGTGACTATTTTTATGCCCCTGCTGTCCGCCAGGGGAAGAACATACTACAGTATAAGCTGACTGGCCGTTGCTGGTTTACCCCCCTGATACACAAAACTGCTGGACAGTCGATCTGGCCTGATGCTTTCTATTAATTAATCTGCCACACGCTGCTCCAGGTGCCAGGATAAAATTGCAGTTTACATATCCACAAGTCATCACCCGTCATAATGATAGGACTGGTTTGCAGTTTGTGCCCAGGATACTAGTAGTAGCCAGCGGGGTTTATAAACAGTCATGAAACTTGAAAACGGTTGGCTGATGGACATTGGTCCGGCTCCAGTAATGACACACAGCCACGAGGCCATTGAAAACAGTGGAGTAGCATCATTTGGAAACAGCAACAGTTCCCGGATGTTAGCGACAGCAACGCAGATCTGCTCCCAGTTTAACTACTGTCATGAAGTAGATGTCGGTCATAATTGAGGCAGCAAGCAATATCAGTACAATTCTTCACCTTGAATAGGCTTGGTTTATTTTGATGACTGTAAAAACAAACATCAAAAGAAGCTACAATAGGCAAAATAGTTAACAGTGATCATTTTTATGGCGCGTGGTGGTGGTGATGGTTTATTTTCCAAATGTCTCATATCTGTGATTGACAAAAAAGGTGTGGATGTGGGATTCTGTGATGGGTTACAGCAAATGAGGATATGTCTCAATGAGCAGTTTTGCCATCACGGATGCACTAATTTTGGTTGCTACCAGACATGCCCAGTATAGTTGCTTTGGGACAGCAAGACAGGGACCCACCCTCTTAACTCCATATATGAGCGCCATTGGCTGCCATCAATCACGCTAATGTACAGCTAAGGCATGTATTGGGATCCAGCACCAGCGGGAACTGATACTGCGTCTTTGCGACTCCGAGGTAGCCTAGTATATATACATATGACTGAATAATTTTAACAAGACCAAGGGGACAAATATGACTTCTATATATATTCTTGCGGTTTCTTTGATCCGATCCAGTTGTTGATCATCGAACTGAGAAAACACTTTTTAAATAGGCTTGCGAATGCTCAATGTGACTCGAAATTTTCCAAAAGACGAGCGGGCACTTCATGCATGAAGGTGAAAAGAGAGAGAGCGACACACACACACACAGACAGAGACTCTGTTGAAGACCATAAAAACAAGACAGCTGTACAGACTGAAATAGCCCTGCCTCCCCCCGCCATTCTCTTTCTCAGCCATTTTGACTCTCTGCTAAAATTCGACAGACTTTGCCCTTCTTGGCCTGCTTTGCCCCTTACAACTGTCAGTCCTTTTTTAACCCACAGTCACTGGTCTGACTGGTCGTTTCTTCACTTGGTCACCCAGATAAAAAAAAATATAACTATCCAATGCAGTTGATCGCTAATAATAAAAAATTGTCTTGAGCCTACATTCAGAGGACTCTTTATCAAATCAATAGTCCAAATATAGGACTATCTGAGTTAGAGAGATATAATGGAGATGCGATGTTTGCAAGTCAGAAACTGTCAACTGCATTAAGAACATTTCTCTACATTTGGTGTAGTGAGGTTATGCCTCGAAGCATTATCTGGTTATTTAGCCACAATGATCCACTGACACAGAATCAAATACCATGAAAAAGTTCATTATTCAATTGTTTAATCAACCTTTTATGATCACAATCAACACTCTGATTTTACACTATTTTTTCTTCCGCCTTGCCTGTGTTTGGAGAAGAGATAAGCACCCCGAAGGACATTAATTTCTTATGTGAAATGCAAAAGCGAATTCTAAGACAACCATGCGTTTTATTTCTTGAGATGGTAAATGGTAAGATGTTGGATGATCCCAAAAACATAATTAAAAAATAGAAAAATATCCATCATTTTTACAGTTGGTCCTTTCCACTGTCCCTGATACATTTCATCTGGTGTGACTTATTTTGGTGAGTCACATATGAATCAACATTCATAAGCAAAGGACATGGATAATTTATTATCTATTGACTGTATAAAATCATATGTGAAATCAAAATATTCTTAAAAACACAACCTCAAATCAATATTTACATCACGGGTTTACAAGGCAAATTGCAATTTACAGATATCTGGTTTTGAAACACACTGATCAACTGAAATCTATTAAGTTTTCTTCCTGGACAGTGTTTCCGCCTTGTCCCCTTTTTGACCAATCAACAATCAGCTTCTTCACTTCCTTTCCAAAGTCCTCATGTAATTTGATAAATTCCTCCTTGGTGACTGAAAAGGCCCCCAAACCCTCCCCAAGGGGTGGTGCAAAGGCGTTAGCAGGCGCCGCATTTGCATTCCTCTTGGACCACAGTTTGGGTGACCTCCCACTGGTGGATCTGGATGACAGCGCCAGAGCTTGGAGCATTTGACTGGAGCTTCCACTGGGTCCTGCCGCAAAATCTGGTGCTACATAGAAAGTTGACGCCGAGGTTTGTGGGCTCAGACGGGCTGCAGGATATTCCATTTCGCCTGTGTTTTTGAAATTCGGCATGGTGAAACTGTTGGCTGGCTCATTGGATGACATGCCTAATACATCTAAAGAGGAAGCAAAGAGATAAACATTGAGGAATAAATGCATGAATACAGATTAAGAGCAATTTAGAATTCAGTGTTTTGAATAATATGTGTATTTATAATCAACCCATGCTTAATAATTTGGCAGTGTTTAATAATTCATGTAATTTGTTTTGTCATTGACGTAGCTTCTTGATTTTTTTTATCTCTTCAAAAGCAGGACAAAAATACACTCCAGAGATCAATTGCAGGAAGTTTTCTAAATGTCATGTGAGCATCAAAGAGGAATTTGACTCAGCTCTGCTCCACTGTTGCTACTGACAACATCGGTATATTCTTTTTTTAAACTCCTTGCGGATAGTTTGTAAGAAAACCATACAAGGTAGTAATTTTGAGCTTTGAAAACCATAATTTATGGATATGTCAAGAGCAATGGATGGTACTGGTAGGTATTAAGAAAATTAACAGACTAATTTGATAGTTAAAATCATTTGTTAGTCAACCCAAATAAATACAACAAAAACGACATAACTGCATGAACCATAATGGCCTTGCCAGTAAGATCTGGTGAGATAATACCATATGTTGCGCCAGGATGTTCATGGCAGCTGATGTGACGCAACGCCACTCGCAGCTGCTCTGCGGAACAAAGGCTGCACTCACTCAGATTTGAATAGCGAAAGAAAAAAAAGACAAAACTAACTCCTTTGTGTCTCACCTTTGTACTTCTTCTCCATGTCCATCACCAGCAGGGCCAGGTAGTTGTGGTTGGCTGACAGCAAGGCTTTGATCCAGCTCTCCAGGCTGGCCTGGTCCTCGGCCGCAAACTTGTACGTGCGCAGACCCGGCTCGCTCCACACAAGCGAGAAGGCAAACTGCTCGTCAGACTCGCACAGCTGGACGGTGCAGCCCTCCAGAATGATCACTCCGATCGGGTCGCGGTCAGTCGCGCCGTCCTTATAGAAGAGGAGGTTCCCCTTCAGTACGAACCAGCGCTTTTGATAGGACGTCTTTATCTCTCCCTGTGTGACAATTGTGGTTCTCCGTTACAAAGGGTTACAAATGGCTCTTTCACTCTGTCTTGCACAACTGCCTTGGTCAAGTGAGCGGCCCTCTGGGATTCCCAATATTGCAGCACAAAGTAGTTATGTTTTTCTGTTTATATCGATGACGTTCCCTTGCCTTTTTGACCGAATGATGAATTTGAACACGACTAGACCGACTACACTAGATTTCACAATTTGAAACTTCGGCCAGCATTTACTGGAAATGTCCGGAGAAGTTTTTTTGTTGCAAATGAATTAACAGCTGTCTATTGAGTCAAGGATGGAAACTTTTGTTGTGAGGTTATCGACCCCCTAAACCAGAGGTGGGCAAACTAAGGCCCGGGGGCCACACGCGGCCCGATGAACTACTTAATCCGGCCCGTAGAGCCTTCAAAATAATTTCTCCAAAAGCCAAATTAAGAAGGTTGTCAGCTTGATTGGTTAGAAAAAGTGTCAGACCCCACCCTTCACCTAGCATGCTAACATGTCCTCTCAAGAGGGTGGAGCCAAACGTCATTTGGAGCTTCATCATCCATCTCTGGTTGGACCAATTTACATGCTTTTCAAAATATTTAAGCACGGTTTTTAGTTAACCTCCAATCCTCATTTGGGGGTTGGTTTCCCGCACCACCTGGCCGGCCCGTTCATCAAGATCTAAAACCCAATGTGGCCCTTCAGACAAAATGATTGCCCACCCCTGCCCTAAACGGAGACGGAATGGCCTTTTTGTGCGATTAAAATCAGTTACAAAAAAAGGCTTCTTGTTCAATGGGAGCTGACTCCATCAACCAATAAGGGGGTGGATGAATGGCCCCATTTAAAGTAAAGTGATTTAATGGTTCAGAATGCGCTAAGCTCCGCCCACCAGGCACGGACTACTTTGTGACGTCATCCGGGCATGGTCCAGTCTAGTGAACAGTTAATTGATTACATTACTTATTTACGAATAGATAAAACGGTGTGTGTTGTAACTGCAAAGTAACTGCAGAATGTCAGCTTATCTAAGGTGTTATTAAGGTGTTGTCTTACCTTCTTATAAAGGTAGCCCTCTTTGTCCACAGGTGAGCCGCAGGATTCGAAATAGGTGACGGCTTTTGCGTCAATCTTCATTTCAACATCAAGGCGGCTCGCAACCCAACCTGCCCGCCATAAAGACACACAAAGCAAACAACATAAAAACGCTGAGTCAACTTCTCATTTTACAGTTTGCTTAAGCGGTAATAACAACCGCATCAATGTTTAACGCGGTCCCACCGGGTCGCTTTTCCGGGTTCCTAACTTTTTCCTCATTTTCCCTCCAAAAACAGTCGCTCGTGCTGTCTTTCAACGACACTGGCGCGTGACGCAATCATTAAAGCGACGCCGCTTTTGATGTTAGCCGCTCTCTCGTCTTAAAAGGATGAACAAGCGCGCGAATGTCGCTTTTTTTCGCGCGGGAACGCGCTTCGGTGGTCGCGACCACCGACCACAGCAGTGTTCAATTGGGGGGCTCCCGCGTCCACATGGCTCTTGTTTACTCACCTTTCTGAGCTGCGTGTTGGTCAGTTTCCTCCCTGGTTGTGTGCGTCAATCACTTCCTGGTAGCTGGAGTGAAGGCAGGTCCACACACACACACACACACACACACACACACGTCCAAACTTGTTCAATCATATCTAAGTATATCTAGCTATCTAACCTCACAATGGTATGTGAAGTATTCAGTAATCTCTTAATAAGGGCTTTCTGAGTGTTAAGGACTATTGTAATTACTTCTTACATGGTTTGTCGATGAAAGGTGAGACCCTGAGGTCAACAAAACATAATAGGCACTTTTCACGGATAGGTTTACTTGTGGTTAAGTAGGAAAATGTGACCTCTTGTCGTTGAATATGATACTACAACATTCCAGACAGGTGCTTTCACACCATAGGCTCCATTTTTAAAATGCTGCTGTCATCGCCATCTTGCTTTCAGATCTTCCAGTGCTACTGAAACGGCAAATATTTGTCAGTCTACCCCACTGTATGTACTATTACGACTTAGTTTGTAGTGATATTTACTGTTAAAAAAGCACTGACAGGTGTAGGAGAATATTAAAATTGCCAAAAGTTGAT
Source organism: Mullus surmuletus (assembly GCA_903171835.1). Taxonomy (NCBI): domain Eukaryota; kingdom Metazoa; phylum Chordata; class Actinopteri; order Syngnathiformes; family Mullidae; genus Mullus; species Mullus surmuletus. The sequence continues at coordinate 93,905 of CAESWR010000562.1, read as the reverse complement.
GGAGACAGGATCTCCGTTTACTGGGCAGCAGCAAGGCATCAACTGGTACATACAACCTCGAGGCTGGAGTCTCTCCCCGCTACTCCAACATTTATGTTGTTTGTCATCAATTTGTCAACTGTTTGTCCAGGTGCAGGGGGGTCGAGGTCCAATCCTCAGCCTCCATCCTTCCATGTCGTCAGTCTTTCTTGATTGACTCGCTCTTCGTTGCTGTTTCGCCTTTGGGTCGACCTGTAATGTCTCACATTCACACAGTCGCAACCGTCCTTCTCTGTCCTGTTGTCATCTTTTCTGTTGTTAGCTCATCAAGACTCTAGACCCTGGAGACCCTGGCAACCACTCTTCAGATCATCACGTTTTGTTAGACCTTCTTTCTTTGGACTAAGCTTTCGATGTAATTTGCTTTGTTGGCTACATTTAGGTGTTGCCCTCCTAGATCACATACATTTTACTACACAGGTTTAACACAAATCTTGCAATAAATCCTCCTCTCATAACATATGTAGAATCTTGACTTTTCCTTGAATTGGATTGACATTTATTTAGAATATTCAGTCTGTTTTAGTCATATGAAATGAAATATATTAGGTCACTATTGAGCAGATCAAGCATTGATGATAATTCTAAACATGAATACTGTAATATATTATTATTATGCTTTCATATAAATTTCAGCATGTAATAAACTTTAAGCTTTGATTGAACCCATTTTCCATTCCATTTTATCAGTGTGTCTCCATTCAGATATTTATGTGATCTCACCTGTGTGTGTTATGGTAAACACCAAGCCCCAAGATTCCCCTCAGGAATATGGCTCCAGCTTGACATTGTGTTCCAATAGGTGTGTATCTTTGGAACTAGATAAACCTGTTATACAGCAGCCATTTTTTGGGTCAACACAGTTGTAATTAACAAGACCTATTGACTGTGACCACAATTAATCACACCTGTGTTTACCCTGCTCTGATATGTCATAATGGTTTTCATACATCAGCCTGGCCGCCTGGCGTCGACCTCACCTGCCCTTATTATTTGTATCATATGCTCTGCTCTTTGCAACACCGAGGATCCAGGAGCCTGCGAATACAAGAGAGCTTGAACAGAAAACCCAGGCAGCTATTAACAGTCAAGGGTTTACATTATTCTAATTGCTTAGCTCTTTTCACTCGAATATTTGAATATATTAGTTGTGTTTGCATAACTGTTGTCATTTGTAATTCAATCTGCTATATCTGTTTTTAAAAGCTTTGAATCCATTTATAATGAGAATAGAGTTTGAACGAGCTTGCTAATGACATTAATGATGGTTCAGTTCTTGTCCAGCGTACCACAGAGCCTCTATTCCTTCATGTTTCCTCCTATTTGCCACAAACACAGGCACTAGCGGTTTATCCCGTGCTACTCTGTGCACAGTGAAATGTTGCTGATATAGTTTTTGGCAGTGTATGTGTGTGTTAGTCTTTAGTAGCCCGCACTATGTGCCAATCCCTCTGTGAAAATCCCTAGCAAGCTGTGTGTTGAATCAAGTGTCTCCTGAGTGCAAGTGTTAATTTCTTACACATGCAAGCCTTGTATTCACTCCTGAGGTAAAAATGACACACGGCCACAGAGGATGTTGCTCTTTCATTGAAGTCTAAAACAGTGCACCTGTGACAAATTATCGGTTCGCCGGGTGGCACTTGGTTCTTGGGTTAGACTGAAGCAGGAAGCAAGCATCAGGAGAATCAGGCATTTTAATAGTAATCTATCATGCTATTCACATTCTTGAAAATGCATGAACTTGAGTAATTCATTTGCTTAACACGAAAGATCACACACAGCAGATAGCAAATAAAAGCAATGTTAAACACAATACCCTGGCTATTATAAGGTACAGAGTTGTAGTTTCGGCAGGTGTAGTCCAAAATATTTGTTTAGATGTGGGGTTAAATAAGATCATTTATCTATCACATCTATGGTTGACTCAGTTTGTTAACAGAAGGGGTCTCAATGTGTCTGTTTGTATGTGGTGGTCGGGTATTAGCCACTAAATGCCTTTCAAATCTGAATTGGTTTCTCCTATTGTACAAACCCACAATTATCTTTGATTCAAAGGATTCACAAAAGTCAGTGTTTCCTTTATTTCATTCAATCTATTTGAAGTGGCTGAAACGTAATTGGAAAATTGCCTGGGAATATGTTTCATGGCCATGCGTAGCCTCCTCACTGGTTATTCCCTCACCAACTGCACCTTGTTAATTTGTCTCAGCCTCTGAAAATGACATTGTTGTCGTACCTAAAAGAGTTAAGCAATGCTTTCATTAAACCTTCCACATCTTAATTGCTTTGTTTCAATTCAGTGTTGCTGTGAATGACAAAAACACAAAAGATGTCACGGTCCAAATTATTTTCGTTAGCCCTTTTAAATTATTGTTGCAGGGACAAAAGGAGTGCTACACTGCTACAGACCTGCAACTCTTCAGGTCTGTGATTCCACACATTTTCAAAAAGAAATGTCTTAAATGCTACAACATGTAATTTATCAGAGCATCATCACAACTTTAGAGAGCTGATTTCACTGATTTGCACAGAAACCAGTGTGGTAATAACCAATCTCTCTCATCATGTCATCTGTGAAGTCTCTCCAATATGGATCTTTTTGTGTCTTTTCAGATTCTCCCCTCGACTGAAGCTCTTTCCGCAGAAGTTGCAGTAATAGGGTTTCTCCCCCGTGTGGACCCTCTTATGTTTTTTCAGATCTCCGGCCTGAATGAATCGCCTCCCGCACTGCACGCACCCGTAAGGCTTCTCTCCCGTGTGACATCGCTGGTGGATCTTCAGGTTTCCGAGCCGACTGAACGTCTTTCCACAAACGATGCACATGTGTATGTCATTTCTCCGGATGTGCTCCATCTTCAATTTCCTTCCATCAAAAACGGCCCGGTTGGTTTTGGAAAACCCGTGCCTCCTGTGATTTGAGCGCACGTAGAGGAGTCCATAAGATTCAGTGCCAGCTTTTGACCCGCGGCCCTCTGTGGAGTTGCAGCTCAAATCTGCACATCCGCTGAAATGTTCTTGCAGAGGCGGTTGTGGTATTTCACACTCTGTTGGCTGTGGTTCTCTTTTGACGATAGCAAAGTTTAACCCAAGATTAGCATTGGAGGTAGAGCAGCACGCCTCTTCAGATGAGGCCGCGATGACGGCGCGTGATATCTGGACAGCCACAGGCTCCTCCTTAATAGGCGTCACCTCTCCTGCTTGGTTGTTGTCATTTTCCGCTGACGTTTGCACCAATATGGATCCAGTTTCAGATTCTGAGTTACTGGAGCACAGGAGGAAATCTTCGTCAGAGTCATGGCTGCTTGTATGTTCGTGCTCCCTGAGAGTTAGTTTGGCTTTTGGGCACAAAGGGAGGCCTGCTCCCTTGATCCCTGACCCCTGATTTTCTTTGTCTTTTACTTCAGGAACATTTCCGTGCAGAACAGCTGTTAAATGAAGGCCAACAGAAGTGAGTGTAATAGAAAGCCGAATCTGAAATAACTCAACTCATTTAAGCCATACTTACGCGTGTTCTCAACAGGAATCTTACTCTGAAGTTCCTGTAGTCTTCGCTTCAAACTGTCATTTTCTCTTTGGGTCCTTGCAGTTCTCTCCTGGTACTCTGACACAGTCTCCTTCACCACCTCCAGAACTTCATGTACCGCTTCAGTCAATAGCTTGGCCACGCTGGCACTTAAACGGTCCAGTTTAGACATCCTGAAAGGCATTGCAGGGTAAGATCAGACTCTTGTGTGACCCTATGAAAAAGTAGTGTTTACATCTGTGACCACGTTAAATGGACCTGATGTGCGTGACAAATCATTGGGATTCTTGAAAACGTCTTATTTAGGTTTCTGTATATAATGAAAATTCATCTTGCTCTGGAACTGTTGAGACCATAAAGCGTCAGAAAATATTGCACATGCAGAAATGGTTTAGACTTTAGAATATTGATCCCATCATGACCCGACCCTTCAAATTTCTTACTTGGTTGGTGGTTTTATATCTATGACCAAAGTTTGCATACTAATTCGACTAGGTACCTTTTCAGTCATATTATCAGCAAGACAGCTGATTGATATTAGTCACTCATCAGAATTTACACTAAAACATGTTTATAAGCACCAGTGAATCAATATTAAGAGTCTATAACGAAGTCCATCAAAAAATACATCTCAAAGTCTGTGACATTGTGTGATTACCTGCAAGAGAGACGTGAAGATAGCAAATAGATGGTAATAGATGGCGGATGTTAGCTACATTAGCTCACGCCATGCGTTTCAATGTCTCAGAGGTCCGACAACATCGCCGTGTGGTCCCTCGGCTACTACAACGTTTTCTTTTGGTGAACACCTCGGAATAACGACATACTGAAACAACTCCCCAAAAAAAAAAAAAAAACAGGTGTGCGAAAAGAACAATTATCAGAAACACACACGCAGCATAACAACGCGTCACTTCCGGTGGCCGGACGGCGTTTTTCTTTCCACAATAAAAGGCTGCAGTTAATTTCAAGATGACTCGCTGTCGTCATCGAATTAACATCCGATTATACTTAAACTATACTATTCTTATACAATACTTAATTCTTCGCACTTCTCCAATCTAACCCCAGCTCTCTGTAGAATTAAAAGCATAGACTAAGATACCCCCAAAACTTAAAATAAATATATTTCTCGATAAAATCTTAAATGTCCCCATGGTATTGGGGGTGGGTGTTCTATATCAGTCAACTACAATGATTCAATGGAATAAACCAATCCCGGTTATGTTTCAGACATGTCCTATTGAGCAGTCACGTTGTCCAGATAACTATAAAAAGCTCAACGTCTATTTTCACTTAGTTACAGTTGTCCATAGATGTCAGGATTTGGGCCAGGCCTGATGTCGGAGCACCCCTTCTCCTATAGGTGGAGGACCACCAAGGCCTAGCTCCTCAGACACTATGTCTCTCTTGGTTTTCTCCTGATGCACTGACACAGTTTTCTTCAGCCACATCCAACATCTCTTGCAATGCTTATAATTAAGTATTTTCACTTGAGCATTCAGCCACTCAATTGTGGGCATCTAATTGGAAATTAAGTTTGAAAGACCTGAGATATTATGACAAACAAAATAAGTATATAGCAATTTTCATAAAAGTACCTTCTACTTCATTTCCCTTAATTGCTGCTCACCAGGAATCCTATTTCAGGACATGGCAGAGAGTTATTTTGATCTCGTCCTAACCATTTTAGCTGAGCAGAGGAAGAAAAAACAAAGTTACAGAAATGGGCTAATCCTGGTTATGATCTTTCCCAATCTTTATGAGGGCGGTAGGAGCTAAAAAACTGTTGCCTGCTGCCATCTACTGGTTCATCAGCCAACATCCACTTGGTCAATTCAATGGTACAATGGCACATCCCTGATTTGTATCCATCAAACTGTGCAGTGGGACTCAAAAATAATTCTTATCTCAGTGTATAGATATTCCAGGCCTTCGCTTTTGCATTAAAACACAACTGACAAATTAAGATGAATCTGCTTGTCTTGTCCCTTTTTATTTTCTTCAATAACTGGCAAAATACAAAGCTCAAGAGAAGAAACAGGATAACGACATAAACCTTACAAAACGATAGTCCTCTCAGCAAGTGATTGCATTAACATGAACATACAAAGTGCATTAAAGCTAGTTTTTGTTTTTTTTTTCCAAACTGGCGCTTATACAAAATTGCAAAAAAGTGTTGAACTTGGTACATTCATGCATCAGGTCTTAAACAAAATAACAAAAATAAGTCCCTTTTTTTGCCAACATGTAAACGGGCGGTTTTGTTCTCATGGCTGCGGTTCAGGATCCGTGTCATCAAACAGACTGAGCAGGTTCTTTGGTTCGAAGTTGGGCCGGGGCAAAGCCTCCTCTGTGTGAACCCAGTTACGACTGTGCCGCTGTGAGGATTTCGCAGATAGTGGCTGGCTGCTCTGCATGGACACGTCATTCAGGTTGGCGGTGCGCATGGGGCTGGAGCAGGGAGTTAGGGTGCAGAAGGAACCATTTGAAGTAATGCTGGAAGGAGTATGCAAGTTACAAGAAGACCAGTCAAACCGATTTGAATGAGTGGGCGTGTGTGTTGGGGATCTGTAACTGCACGATGGGGAAGCAGGGAGGGGAGTGGACGTGCTTTCCATAGACAGTCTGGACTTCAACCTGTTGGAAGGAACAACAAAAATTAAATCTAGCTTGTGGCAAAAGGGTTAACCGGTTTTATGTATTGTTTGGTAATTATTGTGCCCAGTGGTACATCACAAAAAAACACCCGGCTTGTCATTATCATCATATTCACAGAGATTTTCCACCTGTGCGAGAAGGACGGGGAACGCTCCGGCTCCGAGGGGTCAAGCTGAAACACTGCATCGTCCTCTGGGGAGCCCGAGTCTGATTGCAAAATGCTAAGCGGCAGAGTCAGATCCCTGTCCCAACTCTCCCTAGGGGGGGTGCAGGGCACCGCTGGCTTGGTCCAGCTAGGGAGGAAAGGCAGGTGAAGAGAAGAGAAGATTCTGCATCCAAAGCACATGATGAGCTGTAACAGGAAAGTAAGAAACACAGTTATGCAAGATCTCTTGAGCCAATAATGATCTCAATAGAATAGTTATGATAGCAGATCTTATGCCCCTAATTGCAAGGGTACATCTTCACTTCCAAACGTATATACGGTACGTATTTCAAAACTCTATATTAGGGATGCACAATCATATTGGCACAAAATCCGCTATCAACTTTATCAGTTTAAAAAGTACGTTATCTGAGGCAAATTCCCCATACCGAGCCTATAGTATGAAGTCATTAACTACATACACACAAAATGTATTTTACCAGTGCCTCCAAATAGCTGTTAACACATCAGTTGCACAGAACTACTTAAAAGATTTCATTTGGAACGGCACATAAACTTTCTGAAAAAGTTGGAAAGCAAATGTGGTGCTCTGAATTAATAAATCAGATATTGATATCTTTCATTAGGGAAAACGCAGCATCTCAGCAGCATATACATACAGAAGAGCAATAAATAGAAAGAAAAGGGAGAAAAGATTTTTTTTTTAAATGTAAAAGAAATATGGCAAAGCTGATTGTGTGCATTCCTTGTGAGTTCAACATGTTACCTGGCAGAGGGAGGTCAACGTCTGGATGCTCTCTGCAAACATGAGGTAGATGCATCTCTTCCACCTGTATTTCCTGACAGAGGGCAGCGTGAGAAGCGCAGAAACTGTTGGTCTTTTAGACGGTTCTGGGGCCAGCATCATCTGCAGTACTGCCCGAAGCTCAGCCGAGAGCCCTGCAATTCCAGACGGATTAAGACACACAGATGAAAAACAAACAAATGTAAGACGGATTTCAGGAAATGTTACCTTACCGCTTGTAAATTCTGCAGGGAGGCAGCCTTGTCTGAGCTTTTGCCAGCCGTCACCGCCGTTGGGAACCTCAATATTACAGGCAAGCTCGAGGATAGAAACGCCAAGGCTGAGTGAAATGATAAAATGAGCAAATTTAGGTGAAATACTTTTAAAGATGCGAAAATCTGACCAAGACTAAAAACAATTGGAATCTATGTGTACCTGAAAACATCTGCAGCAGGGCCGTACTCTCCCTGGAGCAGCTCCGGCGCCATGTATCTGGGATCTCCCTCCTGGGCGTCGTCTTTCACTTTCTCCTGCAAAGGGTCGCTGCTCCTCTGGTTGAGCTCGAGCAGCAGCCCGAAGTCGCCCAGCTTCAGACGTCCCGAGTCGGTTATCAGGACGTTGGCCGGCTTGATGTCCAGGTGCACAAAACCGTGAGAGTGCAGATGCTCCAGTGCTGAGAGAAGGTCGCACAGGTAATACCATGCCGCACGCTCGTCTGGAACACAAAGGATTGACGTAAGGGTAAGGGATCGGAGGTTTTTAGCCGATCAATATATCAAGTGATTCTGTAATTCAGACCAGGGCCAGGAGGCTGGTTTTCGGCATGGAGCAGCAAGCTGGTGCTACACAGCTCCGTCTGGATGTACAGTCGACCGCACTCCTCCCAGGCCGCTACAAAGTTTAAAATGTGCGGGTGGGGGCAGAGGCGCTCGTGGTTCCTGGCCTCTCTTACACACCGGTTCCTCTCACTGTTGCCCCTGAAGCGATGTGCCGAGCGCTTGACCGCATACTGGCGGCCATCTTTGTTGCTCAGCACCTAGAAGAAGAAGAAGAACGGAACACGCTGAGGAGTGGTCTTCTCCCTAAAACTCTTAATTGACTGCACATTTGATTTTGAGGTGTTAAATTTCACTTGGTGCAAATGACACTTTAGATTTCCTGACAATCTTCCTTTTACAGCAATATTACTTTAACTTAAGTTATTGTAAAAGTTTGATCGAATGATACATTGGAATCATATGGTTTTGCCTGGGTGGCCATATTTAATTGCATTTGGGGGGTTTTGTTTCCTTTCAATGGAGGGAAAGTTAAGTTTGGCCAAAAGATTTATTTTCAAGATTTAACTGAATGCCACGGTCTGATTGTAATAATATAGAGTATTTGTGACACTCGCAATTTCACTTTATAAAGCATATATCACATGGAAATACACAGACACACTTTGATCTTGCTCACCTTGTAGACCTCGCCGAAGGAGCCCCTTCCGAGCAGACTTAAAGTAGTGAAGCACTGAGTAAAATAAGTCTGCTGCTTGCTGGGGTCATACACAGAATCTGGAGAGGGGGTCTTACTAAGGGAGCCCGACAGGGGTGTCCAGGGGGACAGCTTCTGGGGGAACACCCTGCTCAGAGGGGGACACCCCTTGGACGGCGGCAGAGGGGGCAACGATTGCGAGAGTCCGGGAGGGGTCGAGCATGACGACTTGGACGTGGAAGAGGAGGAGAAAAGGGGTCGGCGCTTTTTCAGAGAGAAGGACTGCTCGGCGTGGGAAAAGTGGGTCGGGACTGGGAGGGGGGCCCGGGACACCGTGGACTCCAGCGCCACAGACATCACGGGAGGAGCTTTTTCCCAGTACCTTTCTTTGAGCTGTAACAGTCAAGAGACAGATATTTATTCAGAGCCTTATCAATATTCAAAGTACTGTTGAAACATTGTTCTTCATACACTTGCTATAAAATGTAAACACACTTCCTGCTGTACCTAAACTGTGCTTAAACTGGTCTCCTTGACCCAAATTGAGGAATCTGGCAGTGTAAACATCCGGTCGGCGCGGTTTTCAGCACATTCATGGTGATGTCAGGCTGCAGTCCTCATAGGAAACTGGGGGATAACAAAGCTCATTAGTCAAGTCACACAAATGTCAGTAACTTCATGCTAAACTACCTCCTGCTAACCATGCAACAAACAGTAAGGAAATGTCACCTCCACGTAAACAAACTAGCTAACGTCAATACACGGCTGTTCGTGTCAACTGCTGAAAATGTAGCAGCCAGTTCGCCATTGCGTATTAAACCTCATACAGACCATAATCCAGCAGTGACAGCCCGCCGTCCTCCCTGTGTCTCTCCGTGCACGGACTGCGCCCTGTGCAGCGTGCTGCTCGCTGGCGCCAAATTCTGAAAAAAAACTACGCACGCCGTCCCGCGCACCTGCCTTTCGAGAATACGACGCGCTTATCTCAATTGCGCAACAGCCGCAAGCGGTGCAGTCTGGGGTTCTGCTGTAACCAACAGGGCTGGCGCAAACGGACTAGCTAGCTGACCGCTTGAGATGGTAATTTTCCCCCGCTCGCGTTCGTTGTTTTTTTCCTCAGATCGGGGGATATCGGGGAACTGGCAACCCGAACGCTGGCGCCTCGTTGGCGGCGGAGCCGCCGCCGCCGCTGCGCGCGAGCTGGGCGCCAACGCGGAGCTTTTTTGTTTGCTAGCGAGCTAAATGCTAACTGTGCTGTGTTAGCCTGCGTGTAGCTAGGTTGGCGTTTAGCTCGCTTAATCTTGAGCGGTGATGTAATGCCAGGGGCGGGTAACCCGGTTCGGTGTTGCCAAAAGTGTTTGCTCTCACTGGGTTTTTGTTACGGCGTCTTTAGCTGTCACCGCGTGGCGCGACGTTTCGCTTCTTCTTCGCGTGTTTTGTTGGGGGCGAGTGCGGTGCTAGCTTGGAGCTAGCCAGCACCGTTAGCTTGGTGCTAGCTCACGGCTCAGTGCATTAGCATCATTGTGATGTACCCGGAACACACCTATCTGATCCACTAGCCCTCAGCATGGCTCTGATCTCTGCCATAAAAGACAGATTACCTGTAAACACATTGGGCTTTTATTGAGTTATATGCCAGTATCAACAGTTTCAACAATATATGTGTATATTGTTGATACCTGGTTGTCTCCCATTGCTTGGGCTTTTTGATAGATAGATAGATAGATAGATAGATAGATAGATAGATAGATAGATAGATAGATATACTGTATTGATCCCAAGTTGGGAAATGTTTGCGGAGCAGCAGAGACAATGACAACCTAAACCTATTAAGCAATATACATAAATCTAAATATACACGAATGTAAAAGATGTGCAAAATGTCCAAATACGCAGTATATACATGAATGGAAAAGTGTATAAACAGACAGTAGTGACGGTATCGGTTGTTGATTTGACAGTGTTGTTGATTCTCTTCCTCCAACTTCCCTTTCAGGACGTGTTCTTAATGATCCGGCGTCACAAGACCACAATCTTCACAGATGCCAAGGAGTCCACCACTGTATATGAGCTGAAACGTATTGTTGAGGGAATTCTAAAGAGACCGCCAGAGGACCAGCGGCTCTACAAAGTGAGTTTCATGTCACTCGTGAAGGTGGCAAGCTCTGATGTAGAATGGTGCTGTCTGGAGTAACAGGTAGACGCTGAACCGTGTCTCGGTGTTGTGATGGCGGTGGCATGTTTCACGGTGTTCCCATTTTTTGAGGCCATCAAGGGGTTTATGAAACCGTCTCTTCACAGGATGACCAGTTGCTAGAGGACTGTAAAACTCTCGGTGACTGTGGATTCACCAATCAGACTGCCAGACCACAGGCGCCGGCTACAGTCGGTCTGGCTTTCCGCGTCAATGGTACGTTCATGTCCCACACCTCTGTTTGTAGCCAGCGCCACGCACGTATGATATTACTTTTGAACCAAGTATTTGTCGATTCACCGCATTGTGAGTTATTATTAAGTATATTCTTAACATTCTATCTGTAGTGGATTATTAAAACGTTTTCAAGTTTGATTTCTAACAATCAATCTTCAGTCCGTCGACGTAAAAGAAAATGACAGGTTACTTATTTTTGATATTAGTTGCCTTTCATTGTGTGTTATAAATACATAGATACAACCAACACAATACATTGTGTTTTGGTGAGTCAATCCTTCGCAGTGACCTCAAAACTGTGATGCAGCTAACACTTCTCGCTCCCTCCTTCTGCTCCCCAGATGAGATGTTCGAGCAGCTGCACATTGAGGCCTTCTCCAGCCCCCCAGAGCTCCCCGATGTGATGAAGCCTCAGGACTCCGGTAGCACCGCTAATGAACAGGCAGTGCAGTGATGGCGAGGCAATGAAAAACAAGCAATGGAGGGAAAGTTGGAAGTGGGTGTGTGTGGATAAACTGCAGTGAAGAAGTAGTGGGGTGCAGGATGTGTAATATAATTTCAGTTGGCAGATTGAATGGGGACATTATGGGTAACCAAGCCGATCCATGTTACCTTTATGCTATCCTCCCAGCACCCCCCCCCCTCCCATCCCCCCCAAATTTGCTTCACAAGTCATTTTTTATGGTAATTATGATTTCCACATCACATGCAGTTCTGCTCCTTGACTTTGCTCTTAAGCACCAACTGGCTCAAATTACTTGAGAGGACATGCCGGTTTGGAAGTATGATTGTGTGTTGTTTGCGTGTGAATGTGTGCGTGCGCGGGTGTGACTTATAATTATTATCATTAATATTTTGGAAGAGGTGGAGGCGTAGTTGTGTGTCACAGTCCTTTATAAGTAACATGCATGGGTAAAGGAGTCTGAATGGTCGAACTGCATGAACAAAGTCAAGTCACGGCTTTTTCACAGAAACGGATAAACCTCTGATAGTTTCCTCGGCCCAACGCTCCCAGTTTTGTTGTACATTTGATTTTGAATGTCATACGCAGAAAAAAAAAAAAAGTCTTTATAATAATTTTGTTCCTTATTGTCTTTTTTTTCGTTGTTTCCTCATCATGTCAGTTCTTTGTATGTTCTCTGCTCCCAGACCAAAGGCAGGTACCTCTTGGACACCAGAGGATTTTTTTTTGGTCCCAGGACACTTTGTCTGTGACATACAGTACACTTCAGAAGAGAGTTTTTATGGTGTTACTTCAACTTCAGTTTTGGAAAAATGCATACATCACCACATTCATCAGTGTGGCTCCTCCCCCTAATCACACAAATAGCCTGTAACTGTGAGCTTGCTTAATTAAAAGTTTTTCCTGTTTTGTTTTTTACAGTTATGGCTGTTTTTATTTTAAGGTTTGTGCAACCTTATTGATTAAGCTTTACAGGACATGAGGGCCAACATCTAAAATCAAATACACACAACTGTCCTTTCAGGTTTCTCATCTTAAGATCAAAACTAGTTACATGGTTCCATGTGCCATCTCGAATCACACATAATCTATCCATTCATGATTTCAGTCGGAATGGAAATGCTGCAGACAAGTTCCCTGGCAGTCTCCAAAGTTTCAGTGTAATTCATCGGAAATAAATGTTTAACATAAGTCTCAATCATCCTTGAATCCGGTGACCCTGTTTTCAAATGTCATTCCAAATTAAACCCATTATTCAAGTGCGTCTTCTGGAAAAGACGCGTGTCTACAAGTCACAAGGACATGACAGTCTTGGATACAAGAGATGGTTGTAAGATGATTTTTTTTGCAAATCGCATCCAAACCGTTATAAAGGAAGAAATACTAATCACTAATCTGACTTGTAGGGAATGCAACGCCGTAACTTTCCATCCAATAATATCACGTGTGTGTCCAGTGGTGAGAAGGAATACACACAGATTGGTTGTTGATTTTATTTATTTACATTTTTTTTTTTTTGCCAAGACCTCACTACACACATTCAGAGCTGACTTCATCCAGGAACAAATTCATTCATTATAAATTAATTAAAAAATAATTTAAAATGAAACAAGGGTTGTGATTTTGTACAGTTAACAGTGTTTTTGTGTGCTCCTATAATCATATTGCAGCAGCCTAATATCATATAATATTCTAACAAAGCCGGATCCGCCCACTGCTCTCCAATGTGTGTGTGTGTGTGTGTGAAGAACCACGCCAAACAAACACATGTCCCAGTGTTAGAGTGACAGCTGCAGCCTCGCAGCGCCGCTTAAAACCTTAATTTTTCTCTCCCCCCCCCAAATATGGGCCGGGAATGTCGGGGCGGTGACGTCATGTGTCCGGGGAATGCGGGGTTTGTAACCACATTTATTTAACTACGCCTTCTCCGGTCTGAGTTTCTGCCGGGCATTACACAGGAAGAGAGGGAGAGAGGGAGAGAGAAAAAAGAGAGAGAGAAAAAAAAAAAGAAGGGACGCCCTCCTCCTCCTCCTCCGCCTCCGCCTCCTCCTCCTCGGCTGGCGGATAACGGTGCCCCGACAGAAGTTCTCCGGGACAGACAATAGCGCCGAGAGCCCGGAAAAAAGCTTTGCGGCCCCCGTCACAACTTCTTCCTTCATGCCGGCCGCCTCCGATCCGGACCCGCACAGAGAGTGACCGCGGCTCGGAACCGGAACCGAGATCATGGAGGACCTGGGTGAGTGTGTGTTCTCCGCT
>CAESWR010000562.1:33464-55795 GCA_903171835.1 Mullus surmuletus | reverse complement strand
CGGTTTGCCTCCACAGACAAAACCTTTTTTTTATTTTTTTTTTATCCAATTCTGACTGAATGTCATCGTCATCATTGCAGGATATGGTGCTCAAGCCGGCCCCAGCAATGGACAACAAATGAAAGGCAACGGTGAGAAAGACATCCTCACAGTGATGACACACACTGGTGAACTTTAAACGTAAAATGTCTTTGATTTTTTTGTGGGCTTTTGGGGTCAAGCTGGCACACATGGCGTTGGTCTTTAAGTGATTTAATACTGCCAAAGATATGTGGGGTTGATTCTGACATTTACGCATGTTGAATTTCATTTTCAGGTTATGGAGCCCCTGCTGGTGTAGCACCCAATGGGAACAAAGGACAGTTGAATGGTGAATTCATGCGTTTCATGATGAGTTTGTGGTTGTGTGGATTCTTTGATTGATGCTACACGAGCCTCCAATATTTAATAGCTAATGAGTTTCCTGTCTGATTCTGTTGCTGGCTCTTAGGTTATGGTGCTGGTGTTCCATTTGGGAACGGCGCTAAACCCACTGGTGAGTGATCATGGAGATAATTGTCTTTCATTCACATTGTCATTGAATATTTGGGGGGAAAAACTTAAATATGTCTGTGAAATTCAACCTAACCTGTAGAAATTGTGGATTTTATTTATTTAGACAATGGTCAGTTATCATATTCAAAGATTAAAACCAAAGTCCTGGTGTACAATTTGGCTATTTGATTTGACATCTTTTCTGCTTGTAGGTAATGGTGCTGTAGCTGGTGCCCACAATGGACAAGCCACTAAAGGCAATGGTAAGGAAGGGATCAATTATTGCTGGTTATACTGGCTAAATATTGCCATGGTGTTGCTCTAAGTCAGGGGCAGATATCCCATGTGCATGATGTGATCATATAGTAGGTACATTTTTTAAAGTGTGAATGCACTTTAAATGAAAACATTGAAATCCCAGAGGACCAAGTCATGCAAAAAAACAACTTAAAGTTGGGCCACTGGATGTCAAAAACAACCATGATAGACATTTGAAGACATTTCAAAGTAATTGTACCTAATTGGCAACTGTAGATACATTTTTGTTTTTTGTTTTTGCCAGGTCAAAAAGCTTCACCAGGTCCCTCCAATGGAAATGGGGCCACTCCAAATGGTGAGAGATGCTTTTTTTAAAAACATATTCAGGTATTCTGTTGGGTAACTTGGAATATTTCTGCATTTAACAGGCCGGATGGGAGCTGGAGGTAAACCCATGAAAGGATATGGCCGCCCAACACATGGAGCAGGTGATTAATCAGCCGACTACTTGATCTCAATAAATCAATATACATTTTTGCCTGACATGGATTCATCTGTAATTGTTTTATAAAAGGTCCTGGTATGGGGATGGGAGGTGCCAGAGGTCTGGGAGTACCTCAACTGGCCAGTAACCGAGGGACAAGTGAGTGGAGACCAAGTTAGTGGAGACCAAGTCACAAATGAATATATTAGTAGTAATATAATTTTTTGCTCTTACAGTGTACGGCAATAATGGTTACAGAGGTCACCCCATGGGAGGTGAGTCCCACCTAGCTGTGTAGAACTCACTGCTTTGATATGATTGCTGATGTGTGCGTCTTAATAGGCTACAACGGTCCACATGGAAGCGCTGGTTTTGGTTTGGGCCCTCGTTATGGAAATGGAGGAATGAAGGGTCCAAAACAAGGTAGGACAATATCTGCTTTAAATCAGGCAGTGGTGCTATCGTATTTAGCAAAATATTAGAGTGAAAAAAAGAAAAGGAAAATTATACACTTTATAATGGTAAAAAGAGAGCCCTCTATTTGAATAATCTTAAATCCTGGCTTTGTAACTTTTGAAGGTTATGCAGGAGCCAGAAATGGGAATGGAGCTGCGCAAAATGGTGGGTGACTATGCATTAAATATATTCTTTTCATCTCAGCCCAGTTTGGCATCTACGATTTATTATTATTATCAATTAAGGCTATGCTGCCCAGCCCATAAGCAGCTGGCTCATCACTGGTTGTTGGATGCATACATGATTACCCGATATCAACAAACTTTCTGGCCAGCCTAGCAAGCTTTCAATTTCTTATATCAAAATAAACTTTGAAGGTGTATAAACCTCTTTCACCAAGTTGCCTGTTGTATCTGTAGATGTTTTATATCTGTAGATGAGCGCAGACTGGATTACAGATATACTCACTCTGACACATCGTTTTTAGGATACGGCAATATTCCAAATGGTTATGGTGCAAAACCCAACGGTAAGAGTTTCATTGCGTTTTAAGGTCATGATTCACACTTTTTTCAATGTCCATTACGTTCTAAATCAATGTGTTGCCATGGATATTTTACAGGATATGGAGCCACCAGAGGAGGTGCTGTGAAACCCCAAACATGCCACTTTAAGTTCTTAACACAATGAAAAGTTTAGAATGACATTGGCCTTTTTGTAATGATGTGTTTGACCTGAAGGTTATGGGGTTGGACCTGCTGCCAATGGATATGGAGCAAAACCCAACGGTACCTGATTGTGTGATTGAGTCGCACTGATGCAAATAAAGAGTCCCTCTGGTTCACTGTGACGGTGCTTCTTGTGTGCTTGTTTTCAGGTTATGGCGCTGGAGCTGGAGCTGGTGTTCCCAAAGGATATGGAGCCAAACCTAATGGTAACAACCTGCAATTGTAGGTTGTAGGTACTTAATTGTAGGTACCTAATAAGTCTATGTCCACTACTTGAGTAAATGTACCTTTTACTGTTGCATTTCTCTCTAGGTTATGGAGTCAGAAATGGTGCTGCACTTGGTGGATCTGGAGGTCCACTCAATGGTGAGTTCCAACTCTACCATTATTTTTCAACTTTGAGAACTAAAATTCTTGTTTTTATGCAATTTTGATCTCAACACTTCATTGCAACATACAAATCAATTGTCGCAGGATATGGAAGGCCAAACGGAGGTTCGAAAGCCACCAAAGGAGTTGGAGCTGTGCCACCCGGTGAAGGTGCAAAAACACTAGGCACTGGTGAGACGTCCTTTCCTGTTTGTTACTGTGGTTATGTGGTTTGTGAAATTGTTGATTAAGAAATATTGTGTTCCTCAGGCTATGGTGGACCTGCTGGCCTCCCAAATGGACAGTTAGCTAAAGCAGCCAATGGTGGTAGGTTTTTTTGTGCATTACCGTTGTCTGCCGCTTCTTTCTTTTCCTGCAGTATAGTTGCCTGCATTTAATGGTTTTGGGTTTACAGCACATTATTTGCTCTGATGTTTGGTTTTCAGGTTACGGACTGATGCCAAATGGAAAGGCCACAAAGGGTGCAGGTGCCCAAAATGGAAACGGACTCAAAGGCGAAGTTCTATCTCAGCAACCGACCGTAGCCCCAGAATATGTTGGACCTCAGCAACTAATCACTCAAGCGCCCGCCGCCCCAGAGCCAACCAGCGGTATCCTCGTCATAGTGACACAAGGGAAGTATCAAAAGCTGCCCCCAGCTGTGCCGCAGGGAAAAAGCTACAAGCCGGCCCCGCTCATCCCTCAGGCGATACCAGAGCCGGCACAAGTGTTTCCTCCTCAAGGAAAAGAGCCAATTTCTGCACCTGAGCCGACACCTGAACCAGCACCTTCACAGGGCAAGAGTCTAAAGGCAGCCACCCCTGCAGCTGCACCAGAGCATCCAGGAGGAGATCCAGCAGCAGTGCTTCCTCAGGGTACGCACACTCACCACACCAACACCGCTCCACAATCCACTATTTATCATTAGATAAAGAAAACCAGTTGTAATATTTCAAAGGTGCTCTAAAGGATCTTTTTACCACTGGAGGTCGATGTGAGCACCAGCAATTAAGACCAAAACAAAGGGCTCTTGTTGCACCTCTTGAGGTGTCTGGTCATGGCCCACCCTCGGTTGCGTTGATATATAAGGGGATGGGCTTACACGCACTAACATGAACATGCAACCAAACAGATAACAACAAAACTCAGATATCAACAAACACAGCAGGAGTTTGACCACAGCCGGTCCTCAGGACGCTATGACTTCCCCACACCTTCATATAGGTGATAGTTGTTTGATAGGTATCAAATATTGTAGCAATTATCGTGATTCGGTCACGGTAAGTAAGTAGTATCTTCAAAATATTATTATTATTATTGTGCAGCAGATATGCAGTATCGGTGCATAATTCCATTCCACAGCAGTTTTTTTCTTGTGTTTGCACTTTTGCTGGATTCTTTATAGTTACATAGACAGTATACGAAGATTTTTTTTGAAGTGTTGTGCCCAGTGGACAAAACCAGTGGCCAATTTGAAGAAATGGTTATTTCCTGGATATAATAGACAAAGGTGAAAAATGCTACAGAAAAGAAAAAGTGGAGGAAAGAGATTTGATTAGACGTGAAGTAATTTGCAAGCATTTAGCACGGCGACACATAGAAATGACAAACATGTATGGGCCTCCAGGTTATGTGACTGGAAGTGCTGTGCCTGAGCAAACAGTTGCAGAGGCAGATGCTCTTTTTGAGGTGGGCGGCGACAGCGAAGGGGAAGCTGCCCCTGAAAGCGCCCCGCCTCCAAAAGTTGTTCCCGAAACGGTGGCAGCTAAAGGTACAGGGAGCATCACTGCCGAGGCAGCAGTGACTGTGGGGGTGCCGGAGGTCGCACCAGAGGAGGCAATCATCAGGAGTCAGCCCAAAGCAGGACCCGGGATCAAAGGTCTCCCTTCAGGGGGATCTGGGGCAACTGGTAAACTAAATCTCGATTTGGGCGTGTTTACTAGATGTGTTACTACACTGTTACTACGCTGTAATTTGCATGAGTTTCTGTTGACTGACTCCCCTGTTTGTCCAAAACCCATTAGACGATCCCTCAGTGTGTCCGTGTTTTTGTTATTTGAATGTTTTCATTTTAATTTGACAATGTGTATGTGTATAAAATACTGTCTTTATCTCACATAACATGTAACAGTTTTTGATATTTATGACACTCTTTATGCTTGTAATTGTGACATCTTAACACGTCTGTCTCCAATACTGTACTTTTTGTGTTGCATGCAGTAATAATATGTCTGAAGTTTGTCAGTCATTTTCAACAATTGGTGTGTTTATGGCAAGTGTTTCACTGAAATCCTGAATCCTCCGTCATGTTTCAATGTGTCCTTGTAAAGAAGTGGTTTGACATTTTTGGTGACGTGCTGTTTTGATAGATGCGAAAAGAGAAGATTGATTTAGCCAGTAATACCACGTATAGCCTTTAAACCTTAATCTTGCATACATTTTTCTGGACAGATTTCTGTGTCAGCTAAAAAGAGAAGATGTTTATATCAGTTTTCTGATCTCTTTTGTGACAAAGTGACTAAATGCCCAAAATGTCTAAACAATTCATTCAACACCTGGATCAGGTTGACAACAAAATGATCTGTGATGGTAGACTAAAAGTATCGGGTGTTTTACTGCAAGCCGTCTTCCAATGCAGGGATTTTGCATCATAAGCGCAAGAGTCCAAAGCAATGAGCAGAATTTTTTAACAAGTTCTAGCACTGGAAGGCCACTTTTTCTTGTATGATATTTGTGCATTGTATTGCATTTTCTACATTCTGCGTTTTATGTTGGAAATTGTTAAAAAAATTTTTTTTACAAGGATTCTACAAGCTTAATAATCAAAGTCGATACACCGTACCAGAAATATAATCTCTGTCTGCACTTACTCTCTTTTTGTGTCCCCTAATCTTTAGCAAATGGAGGAGGAGCCTTCAAGGGACAGGGTGCGAAACAAGCCAATCCTGGTAAAAATGTTGACATTTTCTCAAATTAATAAAGTTTATGGAGCTGAAGCTAGCCAAATATGAATAAAGTTATGTTTATGAAAATAACTCTGTAATCCTTACATTCTAGACTGTGGACCAGGAGCTCAAAATGGACAATGGATGAAAATACCTCGACCTGGTAAACAGAGTGAAATTGTTTTCTAATATTACTTAAATGCATGTGTATATGTGTGTGTGTGTTGCATAATGTTATCATTTCTTTGTTCTTTAAGGTTCCAGTGCTGGTGCTGGATCTTCATCTGGTTCGAAATCCAAAGGTTATGGAGCTGGAGCTGGAATTCCAAACACGTATGGGGCTAAACCCAACGGTAAATTAATGTCCATCGTGTCTAATCTAATAAACTAGCCTGCAGCAATTTTGATCTTTATATGAATGTAGAAATGAGCATCAGCAATGTGACATAAAAAATGTAAGTATTTTTCTCCATCTCAGAAGTCGGAAGAGCTGCCATTAATAGTAATCATGCTATAGTTGGTGATGATCTTAAGATACAGTTTATTAAAGTTAAAATGAAATCATGTATGCAGGCATTTTTCAGTTTCAGTATACATAGAAGGTCCCCATTATTGTTATTTTTTTAAACTAACTTAACAGATATACATATTTAATTTGCTAGTATTCTCTGAAGAATACTTCAGAGTACTTTGTGAACATCTCACTGAAGTTTTGTTAATCCAAAGGTTATGGAGCAGGAGGCTACGCTGGACCCAGCAATGGATATGGAGCTGGTAATTATTTACTTTATGTAATATATTGAAAACTGTTCTGCCTCATTCTCCAGATTTTCTCTCTTCTTTTTCTCTCAGGTCTTGGATATCCTCATGCAGGAAAACAGCAAAGTGAGTGAAAATTTAAAGGAAGCAGTCGTTTTCCTCTAATTACACGTTCCAGAGCATTGGAATAGCAAGTGATACATTGTGGTGATTTGTTCTGTCAGATTACGGACAAGGAGGCTACTTCGGAAATGGATATGGAAATGGAAACCCCTTTGCAGGTTCATCTTTTTTTCTTTTGACCTATTCTAAATTCAAACTGCATGCTGATGATAGTTATGGGGTCACCAACGAGGTGCCCGCGGGCACCAGTTAGCCAGCAAAGACCACATGAGGTGCCCCCAGGCCTGTTCTAAAATGTTATTTTATTCTGTTGCTATTCTTTTTTTTTTTTAATCACTCTTACAATTATATTGTGTTATAACATGTTTATACATGTAGTTTAGATCCGTTTCGGTGAAGTCTGACCTATTCTAGTTCAAAGGTCAAAGCAAATCTGTTATTTCGGAGGATCGTATCCCACTGTAGCCCTCCGTAAGAGTCACGACCCATGAAGTAGCTCTCAGTGTCAAAAACGTTGGTGACCCCTGGTCGAACTTGTCCGCCATTTGTCGCCTTCACAAACATTTGCATGTTTTTGCAGGATATGGAAATGGCTACGGTGCTGGTATACAGCCTGACTATGCAAGTGAGTGGAATTAAATTTTTTTCTTTGCTCATCTAAGTTCTTTCTTTATCTGTTTCGTAACATTAGATTTTTTGTGTGAATGGCACCTAAAGTCACTGTCTCTTTTTTGCAGGTCTTGGACAGGGCGCGCCTACTGCTGATGGCAAATCAGGTGCAGTATTTGGCAACTAAAGATCAACCTGACACAATAGAATAAGTAGTGTGTGGGGGTGATGGGGACGGGACAACGATGTATCTGTGGGTATGCAGAGTAATAATCTGCCTCTGTTTGCACACACCGAGTCTTTCAATCACTATCTTTCATGTAAATGGTTAAACAGCAATAAGAAAGGAAGGGTGAGGTTCTTCAACCACTTGCAATTTCGGTATCACCACTAGATGTCTTCACTGCTCCTTTAATAGGTCAAGTCTATAATAGAACTGCAATGACTAGAGATGATCCATTGGTGCGCAATTTGCTGTTGAGCCTACAGGAGGCGGCAGAAAGACCCCTTACAATGGAGCCCTGGTTGTTCCTGCTGGAGTAGACGCTGGTGAAGCCATGCAGCCATATATAAATATGATTTGTGCACCTTAAGAAGAGACACATAATATAGCTGGCAGAGAAATTCTATTTATGACTGAAAATAGAAAAAACATTGAAACCCACATTTTTCGGTCAGCGGTACGCATTTACTGCACACTGAAAATTAATGTGAGGTATAAAAACAATAAATCTGATACATACACCCTTTTTGTCACAGGAAAGAGTCAGTTTGGACCTCAGCCAGCTGGACCCGGTTCGAATGGAAAATCAGGCGGCATGTATGGAGGTACGTAACGTTTTTTAGGTGTTCTCTCTCAACACTGACAAAAAGATTAAACATCCATATGATATCGCATAATCTTAAAATCTGGCAGGAATGGGCAGTTTGCCCTTTGGACTTCCAGCCGGAATGGATGCAGGGAAATCAAACGCCAAATACGGTGAGTCCTCATGTCTCACCGCATTTTTAAGCCGCTAAAAGCAAATATGCATCACTTCAGTTACATTATTCTCTGGTTTGTTTCAGGCATTGGGGGGCTGCAGTTTGGTGGCAACCCAGTAGCAGGAAACTACGGTCCTGGAATGTACGGTACGTCTTCTGCTTAGACTCCCTACACCCTGTTCGGTGCATTTATTTGGGCCCTAACAAGCTCATTCATTCACTTTTTGTGTGTGTTGGATGCACATTGTAAAGTTACTGCAGGTGCTTAAAAATCTTTTGACTGTGCGTGATGTGTATAATTTCTTCTTATCCGTCTCATTTGCATCCAGGTAACGGTGGGAGCCCATACGCGTCTGCTGGTGTTGGGAAATCATCCGGAAAATATGGTTCACAGCAATTATTGCATTAATATTAAATGATTAGAGCACAATGATAGGCGCTTGAATTAAAGCAGGAGGCAAATGTGTAATCCGGGCACGTGTTGATAAAATGTTTGGGGGATATCCTTTTTTGCAGGTGGTGTCGGTGCCGGCATGGGAGAAGGTCCAGCACCTGCCCAAAACGGTCAGCCTGATGATGGACTAGCTCCGATTATCCTTTTAAAAAAGGAGCTGACATTAAAAAACGGCCTATAAGAGCTCAGGTCATCAATTTGCTTCATCTCCATCACTGTTCAGGTTATGGCGGCTTCCCCAACGGAGGACAACTTGTTGGTCTTGGCAGTAACGGAAATGTTGGCAAATATGGTGAGCGATCAGCCCCGTGATCGACACGTGTAAATCCCAATCGAGGGCCTGTGCAAGTTCCTCTATTCACTGGAATAAGAAAAAAAAATTCCCCGATTGTTGTTTCTGTTTCTTTATTACAGGTTATGGAAGAATGCCTCACGAGGCTCAACAAGCCCGACTGAGCCCGGAGGCCAAATCTTCCGGCAAATACGGTAAATAAAAAAAGTACACAAAACACTGACACCCTGGAAATGACGTCTCACTACACTTAGACGTTGTTTATGAAAGCAGAAACGATAAACCACAGACAGATGGACAATTTGTGTCGCTATTCAAGCATGAGTCGTGCATCTCTTCGTCCCACAGCTGCGGCTGGGTCACCGTATCAGCCCGAACCTCTCGGATTTGGCCAGAATGGAAAATCATCCGGCAAATACGGTGAGATTCGGCAAACAGGACATCTGCAGCTCACAAAATATGTTCTTTTATTTATTCTTTTTAAACCACCGGTCTGTGATTGCCACCTTCCAAGGCGGTGCTGAAGCTCCCTACGTGCCACAAGCTCTCGGCTATGGGGATGCAGCCAAATCTGCTGGGAAATATGGTTTGTTTTTTTTAATTGTTTATGAATCTCTTCATAAAAAAAAAACAAGGCTTTGGAATGTTAGTGTATTCCATAAATCTTTCAACAGGCAACCAAGGACCTTACCAGTCTCAGCCCGTCGAAGCAGCACCTGAGGGCAGATCTGCTGGAGAATATGGTGTTGTCTTCATACTGTTGCAACAGTATTATATGACTTCTTGGGTTGAATATGCATACAAATTATGTATTTATTTTGGGTTTTTTTTCTTAAACAGATGCTCTACCCTATGAGCCTCTGCCATTTGAGCCTAAAACCGCTGGAAATCCCCACGGTGTGTGCCCCCCCGCCCAATCTGGGACCATGGTTTCATTTTTAAAATTCTGCATCTCCTTATCTGTGTTTTGTTCTCATTCAATCTGTCAGTAAAGGGAGAAGTTCCAACCTTGGCAGAGTCAGTGGAAGGTGAAGTGATGTTTGGCGAGGGCATTGATAGATATGGTAAGTGCAGTGTGTGTTTTTGTGTCTGAGAATGCAGTGGCGTTTTCCACCTCCACTGAATTCCGCTAACGTAAAGCTGCTGTCACTTTCAGAAAACGTGGGCTACATCAATGGAAAAGTGCAGCCAGAAGGTAAAATTAAAGTTGTTTCGTTGCCCATTTTAACGGACTAATAAAGAACATTGCAATTGATGACTTTATTGCTTCTCCAGTCGTCGCATTTCCTGCGGCTCCCACCCTCGCCCCAACGTACCCCTCCGCTCCGTCCTATCTGCCTGTAGAGTCGGCCTTCACGCCTGACGTGGCGCAGGGTGCGGGCGGAGAGCACCTGCCCGTGGACTCTGCGCCCGCCGCAGAGACGCAGGCCGGCGTCGAGGTGGAAGAGCAGCAGGAGGAGCTGCCACGTCAGATTCACATCCAGCAGCATCTCAAACTGCATTTCCACCAACAAGGCAAGTTTTAGAGAGTGTTGAAGTCCAGACCGCTTTTGGGTCTACATCTTTGTCTTGACTTGAGAACCCTGAGTCCATGTTTCTTGGTGCATAGGCAGCTATTTCCACTCATTTCAAGCATTTGAGGCTTTTTGTTTCTATCCTACAATCAGATGTGGATTTGTCAGGTGAATGTGGCTTCCAAGTTGACTGAAATCAGATGAAGACATTTAATAAGAAAGGCAGAGGCTGCAACTTGGGGGGGATTAATCAATCTACCAATGATTGGAAGTTATTGGTTGGTGTCCCAAGCAAAGCACGTTCTAAAAGCCTGGCAGTGGGGGGCTACACTGCTCTGGATCTGCTCTGGAGTCAAGTACTTGTCTAAGATGAGATCAAGACCAATCTCAAAGTTTTAGAAATGTCAAAGCAATGCAGGCCAGTCCAAAGCCAGACATTGTATTAAAAATACAACAAACCTAATTTCCACAAACCTAAAATACCAAGCAAATGGTGCCATGTAACTGTTTTTAGTCTTCCAGTGAGGCCTTTTAACAGTTTGTTTCTCTTCTTTAGCAGCAAAGAATAGCAAATACGATTTGAACGGCTTCTTTGGGAACAGTGGCTAAGAGGTAAGAGGAGATCGACAAACACAATTAGATCATTTTTCTCGCCCGTTTCGCTCATCTTTGCTCTGTTCTCCCCACACAGGTCAACCAGGCTGAGAACAACATGCGACTGTTGTATATTATTTAAAATATTTCCCATACTGCCTTCTTTTTTTCCTCTTGGCCATTGAATAGTCTTTGAAAGCCATTTTTACCAGTTTTTCTGTCAACCTAAATGCAAAATGTTAACACTTTGAGTTGTTCAGTCTATGTTGTAATATGTATTTTACCCGTTTTGTCCTGCACTTAGTGTCCAAAGTACACGCAAACAAATGGCTGTTTGGGCAAAAGGGGCTTGTTAAATCTGGATATTTTCAACTCAAGATATTTCTATAAAAAAAAAATGTAATTCAGTCTAATTTATTTTGCAGGGGAGCAGGGATTTCTTTTTTTTCTACTTGTGTTAAGCATGTTTATTTTGTACAGTAAGAATCAATAAAAGTGCTGCTTGAGCCATCTTAAGCGGCGTTACCGAGGAAAACAAGCGTCAGTTTTGTGGGCCTGCTCGCTGCATGGCGGCGTTGGGTCAGAATTGGGGAAACAACAATACTTCTAAAGCATGCATTGTAGTAAAACAACGAGAAGCAGACTTTATGTTTTGCAAGTAAGGAAGGTGCGACTCAGTGTGAGCCATCAGCTGCTGTAGTGCACATGGCTTTTTGCGAGGATTACCCCAGCTTTATCCCTTGGTATAAGAGCCCTTTGCTGATTGGCCGCACTGAAAGCATGCCACTTGGTCAGCTCAACAGCTCAACAGGTTGCTCGCTTGGAATTACACCTGTCCAATGATGGCTTTTCACTGACCAGAAGTCCGGCTTCTCGTGGTCGTGAAGGTGCCTGATGGTCCTCAGCGTGGCCGCGTAGGATGTAAACGCTTAGGAACTCGCACGGTCAAGTCAATGTGAGGCCAGTGGCTGTGGGAGGGCGGCGTGATGGGGCTTTACAAAGGACCGCGGCTGTTAGACTTTGCAAAAACTCCGGCGCATCTTCAGTTCAACAAATACGTCCTGACTGGTTACCGGCCGGTGTCCACGGCTCACGAGTGTCTCCGGAGCCTCTTCTACATGCACAATGAGCTGGGGAACATTTACACACATGGTAAGTCTCCAAACTCACTTTTAGATTTGAGCCCTTGAGCTGCTGCTTTGCACGAGGACTAAAGCTTTGAATGCCATTAGAGGGGGGAGAGAAAAAAAAAAAAAAAAAGAAGGAAACCCCTCTTACATGCATGTTCCGCTCCCCTTGCATCCACTTCACTTGCACAAGGAGGGCGTAGAAACAAAAAAAACAAAGGTCACAGAGGTCTACAACTCTCACTTATGACCAGTTACAGCATACTTGACAAGGCTGTGTAATGAGGATATGGGGTATTAGCTTTAATCTGCCCTGGGAATCCCTGTCATGGAAACATCCTGCTGTTAACTGGCTCTTTAGAGGTGTATGGTTGTTTGACACCTTCGACCCTCCAGAACTTGAAAAAATGTTTCACTGATGTCTTGAGCGTTGCATCTTGGGAGGAAAACACTGGCGCAGCTTGGGAGCAAAATGAAGATCTCACTAACGAATTTGACAAGATGCCTTACATTTAACACTACTTTTTTTGTTAAAAGGGTATAAAAAAATCAATAACGCAGGAACTTAAGATTGTCATGGCCTTGAACTTTGAATGGCATCCTCTGCGTGCTCCATTTTCTCCTTGGATATCCTGTAAGTTCATTAAGCTAACGCTCTAACTGAAGGGGAAGTGAAGGGTATTAGCGTTGGAGCACTGGTCTGGTTTCTCCGAGCAAAACAAACAAGTCTCTTCCATTGATCATCAATCAACATCATCTGCGCTCAGATTGCACTCGTCAGACTTTCATTTACAGCACATTAAGCACAATCAATAATTACCGCTCTTCCGTCCACAGGAATCCCCTTCTTCCTATTTCTGGTGCTGTTGCCTTTCAACATCCCGTGGATGGAGGTGGAGAGCACCTGGCTCGCCGTGGTCCACTACTTGGCCTGCCTCAGTCCCACCGTCGGCTCGGTGGTCTACCATGTCTTCATGAACCACGTGGGAGGCGAGCATGTGTACGACACGCTGCTGTCCCTCGACATGTTCGGGGTCTGCCTGGTCAACACGCTGGGTAAGGGGCTGGCGTCCGTGAAGTCTCGCAGCACACTTCCCCGAAGTCCGACGAAACCCACTTGCTTTGTTTTTCCCCCCCACCAGGTGCGTTACCCATCATCCACATCACCCTCCTCTGCTACCCGACCGTGCAGCAGGCCGCCCTGCTGGCCTACGTCCTGCTGTCGGTCTACGGCATCTACTGCGCCACCACGGCTCGCACCAACGTTCTGCGCCTGCAGGCCTTCGTCTGGCAGGCCATGTTCCGCTTTGTGCTCTTCCTGTTCCGGGTTTACGGCAGCGGGGTGGGCAGCCCCGACTCCCTGCGCCTCTTTGTCACCATGGACTCGTTGGCCGTGCTGGGAGGGCTGGTCAACATCATCCAGATACCCGAGCGCTTCAGCCCGGGCCTGTTTGACAATTGGGGCAACAGCCACCAGATTATGCATGTCATGGTTATTTGCTCCATTATATACCTGCACTGGGGCACACTGGAGGACTTAGCCTGGATTAAGAACTACCAGTGTCCTTCTGAGTGATGCCAAGTGCATCGAGTGCACACACACACACGCACAGGCTGATAGAATCCAGGCTGAGGTTTCAGTAAGACAGTTGCGTGTGGTGATAAAAAAAAAGCTATTTTAAATGCACTTTAGCTCTTTAGCTGCTGAGTGGATTCACTTTTAATTCTACTAAAATACAACTTTTTGCCAGAAGAAGAATAAGAGGAATTTCACAGTTAACTTAAAATCCTGTAAACTTGACTTTTAGGTTGTTGAAATGCAGTAGTTTTGGGCCACAATACCCATAACCTCATTCATTAGATATTTTTAAAATGAACATCTCATTGTTATATGTAATAAATTATATATTTTTTAATCTCGTCTCACTGTCTTATATTCGTGTGTGATGAGTTTGACGTGGGGAAATAACACGAGTGGGCTGGATGCTTCTGTTATTTAATCGCAAGAGAGAGATATCACGTATGTACACTTGGAAAGAAAACAAAATCACAGATTTTGCTATTGCTTACTGTCACTCAAAAATTCTCATCGCTCTCAAGTGGACTTGGCAACATTAGTCATGTGTCATTGGCATTCTCGGAAGCTGCAGATTTTTTATCACCCTCAAACCCGAAAGCATCAAAGCACCGCAACTGAATTATGTAAAATTATGGCCACTTGGAGGAGTAGTGGGAGGAGAATGCAGACACCCTGATGCGGCAACTTTACATTTATGAAACGCACTGAGTCAAAGTGTGAGTCGCTCTGCAAATCTGGAGCACCGGCTTTTTTAGTTTTTCTCCCTCAACCAACAAAAATCTCCCGCGTCTATGATCAGTCTTCGTCGGAGCTGGTGTCGTCCTCGGGCTCTGAGAGGTCGGCGATGGGAAACCGCAAGATGGCTGCCACTCCGCTCAGCTGAGTCAGCTCTGAGGAGGTCAGAGGCAAATCAATACTTGAGCGGATGAAGCGGAACGGGCAATTATGTCAGAGTGCAGGAGAGCCAAGCTGATTTCTGATCCCTAAACTTCCGTATTTAATAAATAACAAGTCCATATACCGATATCTCGATATTCAAATATTCGCCATTATTTTGCTCACACTGATCAAATGCCCCTTGTGGCCTGTTTGAGAACTACAAGCAGTGTAGAGAATGTTTTTACCAGTGTTGCATTATATTCTACATTCGCTAAGAAACTGTTGGTAATGCAGCATAAGGCACGTGACAGTTTCATGCACAGAGAAAGCAAATATACGTGTTAAAAAATGAAAAATGTTCTATATTGTTGCAAGAGAAACACATTTTGCACCTTGAGGATTTATCATGCATCGATAGAAGAATGGTTTACTTACGTTCGCCCGACACATGAAGGCTTGAGAAAATCCTGGAGGAAGAAAATACAAGGAGACTGAACATTTATATCTTACTTAATTACACGTGCAAAAATTCTGTAAATCTAAACACGTGACAGCTGGGGCAACAAATGGATGGAAAAATTTCATTCATTTATACACGGAGTGGGTTTTTGACGGGAGCACACGCAGAGTGCACACGGTACAAACCTACCTGACGTTGCCGCCGTTGTCTCTCACGTTGTCCACCAGCCGGACGTAACGAGCCCTCGTGGCAACTTCCTGATGCCTGAACGTTTGCAAGAGGAGACAGAATTTGAATTCACACGCAGAGCAAATGCTTTTTTTTTTTTTTGACAATGATAATGCCGCAGAGGAAGGTGACGAGCTGACGATGAAAAAATGTGTTGCTTTTCACTCTCAAATCCCTCAGGTGACATTTTTTTTTCCTGCAGAGCGTGTCTGCACTCTATTTGAAACAAGTCGGCTAATAAAACAGTGACAAGATGGAAC
Organism: Mullus surmuletus; assembly: GCA_903171835.1. Taxonomy (NCBI): domain Eukaryota; kingdom Metazoa; phylum Chordata; class Actinopteri; order Syngnathiformes; family Mullidae; genus Mullus; species Mullus surmuletus. The sequence continues at coordinate 40,159 of CAESWR010000562.1, read as the reverse complement.
AAAAAGATGACTGCATGTCGTACCTGAACAGCTTATCGCTGATCAGCAGGGTGTCGATGGCGAGGGCGTCGGCAGCTTTCTCCACATGAGCCACTCTGCGAGGGGGGGCAGGGGGGGGCAAACACACAGAGTTCACTGAAAAGAACGTTTGCTGAAAGCGGCTCTGCTTCGACCGGCCACTCACCCGTAGAAAGCTCGGTCGGGCTCGTGCTGCAGCATCTTGTAGAACTCCTCCAGGACTTTCACCTCTCCGGCTGCCTGAAAGCAACGGCAACATCCACAGTTACACTTTTGTAAAGAGATGTAAAACTGATAAAGCATGCGACGCCGATTCACCTTAGTGTCAGAGAGCCGGCTGGTCACAGTGGGATCAGACAGGATTTCTGCAGAAAAGAAGAAAAAAAAAAACATGTTTCACTCCATCTTCCCGCCAGGTTGTATCGGACCGCCGCCTTCCCATCAGCCGTCTCCTACCTTTCAGCGAGTATTTGTGCCCCGATGACGAGTGCACCAGCATGAATTTGGGTCGGTTCTCCAGGAGGACTTTGTTGTCCTGTCGCACCGCCTCCTTGAAGAGGTAGGTGATGAACTGGTCCTTCACGAATCCGGGGCTGGCCACCAGGAAGCACTTCACCACTGCACCAGTTCATGTACACCAACAATTATAAAACCACAAAGGGGCCACAGGAGTTATAGACACACACACTGAGGGGGGAACGCTACATGAAAAAAAGGTGTGTGCCACAAAAAAACAACTTCCACATGAGGAGCCTTACCGTCAAAATTGATGTGGCGAAGAATTGCCTGCATTACCGCCTCATAGAACCTCTCCAGAGCCTGAATACAGAGACAAACCTCTCAATTAGATCTGTAGATATATGGGTATTATATCATCATATTATGTTATTATTATCATTATTATTTATCTTTAAAATTGATTTTGTACGTGTATTACATTGTTTAATTCTTCCATTTCCTATTGGGAGTTGTTTCTGACAGCGCATATACGTATACAAGCGCATACTTACATATACAAGCGTCTTTGAGAATTTTAAAAGCGCTGTACAAATAAAAAGATTATTATTATTATTATTATTATTATTATTATTATTACATACATTTTACACACAGTGTATTTCAACTGTGGATCTACCGATACCGTCCAAAGACCAGAAATATGGCGTTGTTCGCCCCACCCACGTGTGATATCGCATGATATCCTGGTTTGTCTTGTGTCACTTATTAGCGTACTTTTTCGTGTTGGGTGCAGCTTCCCCTTCTCTTGCGAGGAATGGTGACCTCCACTTTGGCGCGGAGCAGCGTCATGGCGGGGGTCACCAGCACCAGGTTGGCCAGACCCTCCTGCATCACCACGGCTGCCACGTCTGCTTTCTGTGCTGCGTCACACGCCTGATCTGGAGGGCGGACGAGACGGCGATAAGCAATCCTTTTCGAAGTAGCAATTAAAAATATATCAACAGCGCGAATGTGTGTTTCCTCACTATGATGGTTTTACTGGTAAAAGGACTCGACAATTAACGGCTGATATTATCTTCCAGCAGAACCACACATGGATAATGACTCAACAGACCTCCGCTCCTTCGAATACACAAACCCCATCTGTCGGCTAATTCTGTTTCCATGGCAACCTGCTGTCTTTGTTACCACTATTTTTTTTATGTCAACAAACCTGGCAAAATGGCATCTGTCAATCAGGCCACATCAGACACAGCCTGGGAATTAACGCTATGTGGAACATAGAGTTTCACGACCTATAATTCAAACTGCAACTATAGGATTTTAGCTTGAATCAAGACAGAGGTTCTGGGAGTACAAGTACATATTACTTAAACATCTTCATTCAGAGTACACTAGCCTATATCTTATTTCTAGCAAAGGAACTTGTAAACAGAAGATGCTACTTTTCTGCTGAATCTCACCACAGTGCGTGTGATGAGATTCAGGAAATCCACATGCAAGCAATTTCTGACTCCTTTCTTTCAGTGTTTTTTCGCTCATACTGGCTCACCTGAATCTGAATAAGTGGACAAGAGGAGGTTACGGTCCATCTATAATCAATAACTGCCAACTGCTCACCGATTCTGTCCAACACGACGCTGTCCCAGCTCTTCTTTGCGAGAGTGAACTTCCTGTTGAGCTCCAGCTCAATCGTGTGGTACGCTCCCATCTGATGAGTGACGAACAAAACATAAATACAGTCACTTCTTCTTCTACAATCACCTCCTTCAACGTTATTCTCCTAAACTTATGGACTGAGCTACCATCTCAAACGAAAGAGCCTCTTTTTTTCCTCAGAGTTTATCTTAGAACACCTGTCTGGAAAAGCCGTGCAACGGTGAAGAGAAACCCCCCGTTGAGTAAAGTAAACAAGCAGCAGATTTAAAGATGTTGTGATATATCCGACCTTAACATATTGGTTCTCCTCTAAGTTGGTGCCCTTTACTCTCAGCTGACACGCCTGGGTGTCAAAGTCGATGGCCTCCACACACACTGTTAAGGTGGTTCGAACTCTGGAGCTGCCCACACTTCCGGTCGTAGACTCCGTCTGCACTTTTCTGTGTGATCAAAGGGCGAAATGATTATTCTCCGAGTCTGATCAGGATGTCTCTGTGGCCAAAACACAGCAGAAAACACTGACACGGGGTGAGAGAAATGTACATGAATCTACAGAGCATAAAAGATTCTTCCATTAAATCTGTTTGTTTCAGCCTTAACTAGGGCGTTCCCGATACAACTGTTACTTCCGATATGATACCGATATTGCAGCATTGAGTATCGGCCGATATCAATCCTATAGAAGACTCTGAAAAATAACCTCAATAAATAATAACCAAAAATTGTTATTTCTAAAGTGCAAAATAACCACTAGCTTAATTTAAACACAAGCATATTCTACATAGAAGAGCTGGAGCAGAGTCTGGAATGGATGGCTTGTATCGGAGTGCTTATATGGGAGATTTTAGATGCAGGCCGATATAATCCGATGCTCGTTTTTTCTATTGATATCAATATCGGATCGGGGCACTCCTAGCCTTCACACTTCCGTACCTTGTGAACATTTGCAGCCTTCAAGATGTGCGTGCCGCCGTGTTTTGTGTCACATCTACCAGTATTTGCATTTCACTTTACAGGATTTGCTCCTTCACTGTGCACTGAAAACCTGGCGAAACTGAACAAAAGCACTCTGTCCACTAGGCCTGGGTATCAGTACTCAATATCTTTCAGGTATCGACCGAATATCTACTATCTTATAGTACTATCTTTCAGGTAGTACCAAGTAGTATCGAAACTGTGCCTCTCAAACGATACCTGCAATCGGTCATTTTTGCACCATAGTATACAAAAAAAAAAGACTATGGTTTTCACTCGCAGCCAATCATTGCAAGCGTAATTTGAGCACTTTCAAAACGTGTAAAAACATTTTTGATTGGGGAGGAGTGGTGACGTTTGCTCAACTGATCCCTTTCTATTCGCATTGATACTGAATGAAGTATCTATATCAGGGGTCACCAACGTTTTTGACACTGAGAGCTACTTCATGGGTCCTGACTCTTACGGAGGGCTACCAGTGTGATACATTCTTCTGAAATAACAAATTTGCTTTGACCTTTGAACTAGAATAGGTCAGAATTCACCTAAACATATCTAAACTACATGTATAAACATGTTTTTTGGTGTTTTCTTTCAAGATATTGTCATTCTCAAATCGATATAATCGCAAGAGTGATTAAAAAAAGAATAGCAACAGAATAAAATAACATTTTAGAACAGGCCTGCGGGCACCTCATGTGGTCTTTGGGGGCTACCTGGTGCCCGCGGGCACCTCGTTGGTGACCCCTGATCTATATGGTTTAAAAGCGTAGGACACCCAGCTGTGTCGTCCACGGTCTGCAACCACGAGCCAGTGTGCGCCGGTCAAGTGTGCTGGGAGGGTTCCTGCCCAGTTACCTGATGGTGGAGGCTCTCAGGCTGTCGCCCACCTGCAGCAGGTTGTAGGTGTGCCACATGTCCTCCGCCTCCTCGGGCATCAGGGTCACCTGGCTGGAGGAGAGCGAGGGCATCACTGAGACATCATCATCTGACACTGTGGTCTCAGCTGCAGACAAGCCACAACACTGTCATGCTTGCTTTGTTTACATGTGGAGGCACTGGGGTGCTTCAGGCTCCATGGCAGGTAATAGATTACCATGTATTTAGTTACCAGGAAGTCAAAGTTCATGTGTGGCTGCGGCTAAGACGCAGTCAGACGGACAACAGCATGCTGGTTAGCTTGCTAACGTTACTCACCCGGCGTTATCCTTCTCAATGTCTCTGTGCAGCAGCTTCATGGTGGGACGGTTTAGTTACTTTAGTTACTCGCGTACAGTGGATGGTCTAGCGCGTACTCGAGTGTGAGGCATGTTTCATGGTCGGCTCGTCGGCTAGAGCTAAGACATTTCTCCCTCAACTTTGGAAATGAATCACTCGGTGCGTGTTGCCAGGCGCTGGGGACGTTGCGTCATGCGAACTGACGTCATTGGAGGAGAAGCGCAGCTCGAGTATCCGGGCCCGGGAGAGGCGTCTCGGCGGCCGCGGCCATCTTGCTCCGGGGATCCCGTCGATTCTGCGTTGGTATGGCAAAAATATAAAGGAAAACACGTTTTCAACACAAAGGTGCGATAAACAACAACTTCCAAAATGAGCTTTATAGTGAAATGACATTTCTCTCAAATAAATTAAATAAGAATTTAAGAAATTAAGAATTAATACTGCAATATTGATAGAATGAACCAGTGAGTAGTTTTGATATTATGACAGATTGCTGTATCAGTTACACACAAATGACAATGGCTGTTTGTTGACATACACAGACTGAAATATTAAGCCATTCTGGGCATTAGAACGTGTACCAAGCAATCATCGCCAATACTATGCATAATAACATCCAGTTTCAATGTACTTTTCTGTCTAGGTTTGTCCCCAACTAAAGGCTCTCTAAGCCTTTTTTTTGCCATGGAAAACTGATCATCAAATCAAATATTTTCTCCCATTTCATCTAGGGGGGCTTATCTTCAGGCGATACAGAAAAAACTGACCCTCTTTACCAAGCAGCAGGCTTTTTGCATAGCATCAATTGAATTATTCATGGTTGGGAGGATGATAGAATACATGAAAGCACCTTTCATAGCACTTTGACTTTGTATGATATTAAAGGCACATGTGCATCATCTGCTTTGGTCATTTATTGTTTGCATGTCAGAGAGTAGCAGCCCAACAAGCTGCAACAGTTTATTAGTTATTGGACATGTGTGCTATTAGTATTTCCAGAATTATATGTATATTATATAGCTGCTGCATGTCGTGTTTGAGATTGGCAACCAACCGAGCTGTTTGGAAATCTTCACAAAGTAGGATTGCAGTATTTGTGGGTGGACATGGATGTGTACTTCAAGGCGTTGGTCTCCCTTACCAAGATGGCGGCCGCGTTAGCGCATCGCTGCGCTGAACAGAGGCGGCCAGGCGTCGTCATTTCTTCCCACTTCCGCGGCTCTGCTTCACAGCCCAATAAACAACAAGTGGCCAGAAAACACGAACGGCGGCTGTGAACGTGAACACAGCGAGCAGCGCTTTCACGTAAAACACGCACAACTTGCATCTAAGTGGGAAGACGGGCGGTTGTTTCTATATTCTTCTTTCAGAGAAGTAAATGCTGACGGACGCTGGGAAGCGTCCAATCCGCGCCGCCATCGCGGCGAGCGAGTCCCGCCTCCTCGCGCGAGCGACCAATCAGCGCGACGGGAACGGCGAGCCACTTCCGTTCAACCCCGCGTTCAGCCTGCGCTCATTTAGGGCTTCTTTTTTTTTGGCCGATGGCATGGTGCTCGTAGCAGCCGCGCAAACAGCGAAGAAAACCCCCCGTTCGACGTGAATCCGGTGTAAACACTCGACCGATGCGGATTCGTTAGAGTGCCCGTCGGTTAATCCCCGCTCGGACAGCTTTTTTTTTACAACCCCGCCCGGGCCTCGGGTTTTGAGGTTGCCAGGTCTGCCCCCCCCAAGGTTAGCTAGCTAGCTAGCGGGCTAACGATAGCCGATTAACCGCTAACGCCAAAACGAGTCGAGCTAGCCGCGCTAATCGTTGCGTCGACTCGTCGGGAGTTGCTCGGGGGAAGCGGTGAGAATCGAGGGACAGCATGGCAGAGGCCGATAAGCTGAACATCGACTCCATTATACAGCGTCTGCTGGAAGGTAAGTGCTTCGCTCGAGGTAGCCATTTTAGCTAGCTCGCTGAGGCAGAAACCCTCGTTATCATTGGGCCAGCTCTCTTCTTCTGGTTGTCTTTGTTGGAGCTAATGGCGATGATGGTGGAAGTTTTTCCCCTCACTTTTATCCCTGAAAAAGCCTCCTAAAATAGTATTTTCATGGTTTTTTTGGTGTGTTTTTGTCACTTAATATATTTATACTTTGCATCCAATGTGTGTTGCATGTGTTAATTGTTTTGTTGTTATTCCTCCCAAAAGGGTTTGTTTTTAAAACGTCCTTGGTGCAAAAGCTACCTGCTCCAAGGCTGCAGGACGTCTGTGCTCCAAACACCCTCCACAATCTGCATAACAAAAGAACAAGTTTTTTTTAATGTCGTCAAACATCAAGAAGTCAAAAGCTTGAAGAGATTTTTCCCTCCTTTTTTTTTTTTT